>JASPKZ010002370.1:0-83583 GCA_030220185.1 Diploptera punctata
TAAATTCCTCCACTAGGGTGCATTCTTACAATATTACGATCCTTTGGCAATATATAATATATTGCAGTGTACCGAAATCAAGATTTCGATACATGGATTACGTCGTACTGCGCAACCAATACGTCATAGCATCTCTATTTCTTCTGCTATCTTAGTGAACAGTGCCAAATTCTCTCCTACTTACCCCTTCCTTTCCTATTACGCTCCGTGTGCTATCGTGCATACTCCCCTCTCCTAGTGAACTCTCATATAGAGCTGTGCTTTCTAACATCAAAGGATCATTTGTTTATCAACCTAGGAGTCAGGTCGATATAGCTCAGAGGAGCTTCTTTGGTTTGTTAGTCCCTTAGGTCAGGGTGGGGCCACAAGGACAGTGTACCCCGCCCTTGGCTGGACTAGTGTGAATGTAATATCGTACGTATGGTTTGTTAATATTGTTTTTGTATTGATGATCGAGGATAGTATTATTTTCTTTGTTAACTTATTTTCAATGTCAAACAATTATCTTTTATTTATATCATTGTTATATCTGACTGTTTTTTGACTCGCATTAAACTTTAGTTGTCTGATTTTAAATACTTTTGCCTATTGATTTAGTAGCTAGTCAATATCAGATATGAATATAGTATTCTCCAAGGCTTTTTCTCAAGCGTATATGAGTTCCTCTTTCCTATGAACTTCCACTATTATGATCTGTGTAGGTTACAACATATTACATGTTTAGTAATTCATTAAGGAAAGTTGAATTAATCTTTGGCTTTTATGGGCCTGGGCAAAGATACGTTAATTTGAGCAATCTATGTTTTCTACTCAAAATATTTATCAACAACAATAGTATGATGTTTTTATTATTAATTTCATACATCTCAATGATGGATAAATCATATTTGAAGAGAAAAATTATACGCTCAGACCGGGACTTGAACCCGGGACCCTTGGTTCTCTAGACCAAGTGCTCTACCCTCAGATGGTATAATTTTTCTCTTCAAATATGATTTAACAATAGTATGATCCAGCACCAACAAGCTGCAATTTCTGGCAGCTTAGAGCGTGGTTACGCAGTGCAAATATGGTAGCAGTCAGCGTGGTTTTGGTTAAGGGTTCATATCCCGCGGTGCAAAATGGTAACAGATCGCGTGGTTTAAATCTTGGGTTGGTAGGCAGCGTATGTCCCAACGGTGCAAAAATGGTTTGCAGAGCGTGGTTCGGGTGCACAAAATGGTAGCAGAGAGAGGTTGCTAGGGTGCAGCAGCGATGAACAAAAGAAGCAAATGAAGCGTACCAATCGTTCCTCATTTGTTTTCAAACATCGCCGTTTACATTAAATATATAAATATTTTAAAATAAATATAATTAAATAAAAAATTTATAAATATTGTTGCATTGTTGCTTAGATCAGTTGTTATGTACTATAATAAAACAATTCATAATTTGTTAACATGTCTGAAGAATGTACAGTGTACCGAAACAGCTGTCACTGAATTATATCTTAATAAATATGAAAATCAAATAAAACTAAGTTTTATTTTTATTTAATATGATATGGATTTTCATCAAGTAAACACCAACTCAATTGATTAATTAAATAATTATTTGTGAGTAAACAGCTTAATTATTCGTTAAATAATCCTAACAAATGCCACTCTTGATTTCCAAATTCTCTAGATAAATTCACTCCTCACTTCGTGAATCGTGAATTTATCAATAATTTGGAAATCACTTGTGGCATTACTTATGATAATTTGATTATACGTGTTTTCCCTTAGACACTTGGGAATTCACAGAATTTGAAAAGCTCATGAATCAATGGGCTGATTACCAAGAGATGTACATTTGTATCTCTGTCATTAAGCATCTGCTATGAGTGTTTTGACAAATGCACTAACTACAATGTGTAAAAATATCATACAGTAGCTGTAAATATTTAGATCTCTTCAGAAGATGTACCTAAAAATAGCTAAATTTGATATTTATATGGATAATTTATAAACTCATACAAAAGAACACTTTAGAAATATTAAAAATGGTGAAATTGAAAAATCGACAATTGCAGCTAATAGTTTGCTAGAGAATCACAAAATTGGAAGAAAAACTAAACTTTTAAAACATTCAGAGATGCTTTTGGAATTAACAGTTTGGGAAAAGATTATACATTCAGAAGAATAAATGTAGAGCCATGAATTTTTAAATTCGCAATGAAAAAAATGTTATCTCCAAGTTGATAAAATCGACACCAGATGGCAGTTTGGAAGATGATGTTAAGGGCAAAATTTTGACAGTTGGAGTTTTGCTGAAGATGAAGATGAATGACCATTGAAACTGGTATCATGAATACACGCAATTTTATGAGGTGAGATGTATAAAAACATTTTCTCCAACTTATTTATTAATTGAAAATACCTCGTATTATTACTTCCCACTTTAATTTTGATTAACTTTGATCATGCCTGTCTTCTCTTAGGCATTTGGAAATTCACAGAAGTTGAAAACCTCATGAATCAATGGGCCGATTACCAACAAATGTATGTTTATATCTCTAGCATTAATACTAAGTTTGCAGTGAATTTTATAGAATTAGTAATTACTAAGCTTATATTTAATTAATGTTGGGAAGTAAACATTATGAGGTATAATCATTAAAAATCATCGGAGAACATATTGTTTAAATAACTCACCTCATAGGATTCATGCTTCCATGATATCGCGATTTCAAACATAATCATGTTCATCGTTCAGCCATAATATAGTTGACGGCCGAAGAATTTCAACAGTCGGAGTTATGGCTGACGATGAACATGATTATGTTTGAAATCGCGATATCATGGAAGCATGAATCCTATGAGGTGAGTTATTTAAACAATATGTTCTCCGATGATTTTTAATAATTTACTAAGCTTATATTTAGTGCTAAAATTTCTTACGACATTATCAGTCACTCTTGCAAGTTCTTTAATACTCAGAGAATTTGTTGCAGTTCTTATATTCTGTTTAAAATTTTGTTTTATGGAATATGGGATTTTTCCAAGAACGTGATTTTTAAATATATTTTACAAATAGAAATTTCATGGCAATAGATCAAGGCCACATCTGAGCTGCAAGTTCTTATTTAATATTCATCCATCACCTGTAACATTACCACAGATATAGCCTGCATATGCACCTTATAATAACTAATCCACTGATTTCCCCTCAAAAGTACAGATCATCAATATCTGGAATCATTTTGAGAAAACTGAAAGAATTACGAAGGAAAATAAAATTCTATGAGTATAATCAAACCCTAACTTATAAATCATATTTGAGGAGAAAAATTATAAAAATATGATTTATCCATCATTGAGATGTATGAAATGAATAATAAAAACACCTAACTTATAATTTTAATTCAATGATAATTTTTTTTAAAACTCGCCTCATAAATTTTGTGCTTTTCAACACTAATTTTAATATAACTAACTTATAATATTAGTTATATTTGAGTTGGATATTTTTACTCACCTCATATTTCTTGATTTTTATGCAGACCTAGGTTTCGTCGCTTCTATGTGACATTGTCGATGCTTCCAACTGTCAGTATTAATACAGGCAGTATAAATTAATAAATAAAATATTAATACAGGCAGTATTTAATAGTTTAACTTTTATAGGAATTAATCACTATGAGATTTAATTTATGATGAAATTAAATGTTTCGTAACTCTCCTCATATTAATCTTCTAAGTAGATTGCATTTTCGAGACCATAACGGTCTCATCTTCAGTACTTCTTTGGCGACTGATGTTATGTCGATTGGAAGAAACTCTTCTTCTTCCCTCTGTTGGTGGACCGATGAACCTCTGGATCGGGTCAAAATTTGCAGGAATTTCAAAGTTCATAAGTTTTGCTTTGTTTTTCTGAATGTGGATCTTTTCCCAAACCGTGAGTTCCTTTTTGTTTGTCTATTTGTTTAATTAGACTGGCTTTTGATTCAATTAAATGTTTTTCGAACCAAGCATGAGCAGCTACTGCTGACTTTTCCACTTCTCCATTTTTGATGTTTCTAAAATGTTCTTTCGCCCTTGTTTTCAAATTTCTTTTCGAGGAAAGGTAAGAAACATTTAATTTCACCATAAGTATTTAATAGTTTAACAAACAGACTTGTGAACATTCCTATGAGCAGAGCAAATTTTAAGAAAGAGAAAAAACACGTTATAAAAATAGCAAAAGAAAATGGTTTTCAAGAAAAGATGATTCTTAAGAAAAATAAATAAATTCAAGATACAAAAGCGATAAATGAAAGTACTCTTCAGACAGATAAAGAAACTGGTAAAAAATTCAAGAAAATTACGTACCATTCTTTAGTAAATAAGTTTCAAAAAATGTTCAGCAAATTTAACATTAAATTAGCACCGAAAAATGAATACAGTTTGAATAAATTAATCAAAAACAAAAAAAACTGAAAAGATTGAAGACGGCAACAAATCAGGAATTTATCAAATTGATTGTAAAGATTATAAAAAATATACATAGGAAAAACAAAAAGGAACTTAAATACAAGATTGAAAGAACACCTTAGGAATGTTAAAAATGGAGAAATAGAAAAATTTTGCAATAGCTGCACATGCATGGTCAGAAAAACACAGAATTGAAACTAAGGCCAAATTACTAAAACAGAAAAATCTAAGGAACTCACAATTTGGGAGAAAATTTACATCTGCAAGAATAATAAGAAAACCATGAATTTTGAAATTCCCGGTGAAAAGGAAGTTCATCAGTCAGCCAGCAGAAGGAGCATAAATCAACTTATCGGATGGAGAACCACAAAACGACAGTTGGAAGCATCAACAATGTAGCACAGAAGTGACGAAACCTAGGTCTGCACAAAAATCAAGAAATATGAGTTGAGCAAAATATCCAACTCAAATATAATTAAAAGAAACCTCATAGTCAAAGTTAAAATTGGGAATCAACACCAGATGGCAACGATATCCCGAAGTTCGTCAAATCAACACCAGATGGCAACGTTAGAGAGGGAGATTCCAACGAATATCCGGTAGTCATAATGGCGGTTGAAAATGAATGACAAGATCATTTGAAAACTATAGTTACCGTGTTTGATAAAACATGAAATATGAGGTAAGATGTTAAAATGACTCATTAATTTATTAAACCTCATAGTGTTATTTCCTAACTAACTAACTCACTGGCACTATCGAACCTGTAGGTTCATGGCCACATGGACATAAGCTCTCCATATATCCCTATCATGAGCCAATGTTTTCCAATCATCCCCTGTATAATCTACTTCCCTCAAATCATAGTTAATGTTATTCTCCCACCTCAATCTTGGTCTACCAACTGGGCATTTTCCCTCTGGTTTTCCTTTTTCCTACAAGAAGCTTCCATGCACGTCTTTCATTCCCTATTTGTGCCACATGTCCTGCCCATTGCAGTCACGACTCTTAACTGTTCTCATTATATCTGGCTTCCCCACATATATTAAATTTTAAAAAATTGTAATATTAGATTTGATTTGACAACTATTATAGTTACAATTTAATTTTCTTAAATTTCTTTAGATTTGTATAAAGTTGAAACTAATGCTACTTACAACGGTTCATTTCTATAATAAGAAATATTTTCACCACTTCTTCTCCATCCAATGCCATTGAGTTGCGCTTCTTTGGTTGAATATAGCAGAGGACGCATTCCCACACTATAGAGACTCTCAGCTTTACACATGTTCACTATAGAGAATCTGTAAATTATTAATATTATTTATTATTAGTATTATGATATATCTGCAGAGAAAATGAGGAAATATAAAAAATTAACATTCCAAGAAAAAGCATTTTAATGCTTGAAATCAAGAATCTATTTTTCTTATACTATACTGAAGTTCTGTAGTATAATGTAAAGGTTATCCCATTATAGAAGATCTCAGGAGGAGTTTGGGGTAGTAGGAGGTAAGGCTCCTACCTTTCTAGACATGAGATGTCAGCCAAGTTGTCAACCCAGCATGACAACTGCCTTTACCCCCAGAATATATATCTGGTGGTGTTTTCTGTTAGAAACTGAGTTGACCCCAAGGCCACGATGCTGCCAAAAGGTTTAGGGCAGTTTAAAAATCCTGACCTTGTTGGGATTCAAACCCTGACCATTCAGCTTGAGATGTATTACCTTATCCAACTATACTACAGCATCCTCTATGGTATAATAAACTTCAATCTTTTATTAACCTAACACTCTCTTATTTAATATTGTAGCAGTGTTTAGGTATAGGCCAAGTTTCTTGAAATTAACTTCACAAATTTATTTATTTATTTATCAAACTTATAAATTTGTTATTTATTTATCAAACTTTAGAGAAATCACAACCAATAGATTTGATTTTTATTGATTTGTTAAAGGCATATGATAGTATATCCAGAATCTTACTCTGGAAAGCCCTAGAAGAGGCAAATATAAATGACAAAACAATTAGTATTGTAAAATCATTATACTCAGAGAACAAAATGCCAAATTAAGATGGAAAACAGACATTCATAAAAATTCCAGACATCAAAAGGTCTACTACAAGGATGTTGCTTATCACCAACGTTGTTCAAAATATATATTGATAACTGTACAAAGAATTGGTCAAGGCACTGCAAATATATGGGAATTCAAATAGAAGATAATTATTACCTCCTCCATTTACTATTTGCAGATGATCAGGTGCTGATTGCTCAGGATCCAGATGATGCATCTTTCGTGTTAAGGAAATTAGAGAAAGAATACAAAAAATGGGGATTACAGATAAATTATAATAAAACAGAATATCTTTCATTGAATACAACAGATGAGTTAAAATGTAATTCAGGAAGAGTACATTTAGGATCTATTTTAAATAAAAATGAGAATTGAACTACAGAAATTGAAAGAAGAATAACTGATGGAAGAAGAATCAATGGTATGTTGAACTCAGTGTCGATACTAGTAAAATTCACAACCAAGTCAGTGCTTCAACAAGGGTCAACAAGAACGGACCTAATGCATTCTGCTGATGATGGGACTGGTCCCGAAAGGCCTATAGAGTTTTAAAAGAACTAAAGTTGAGGAGACGGACCTACAAGGTAACTATATTATAGTTTTTAACCGTACATTATATTACTGTGAACTCAGTGCTTTGGAATAGAAATATAATATACAGAATGAAGAAAACAATATTTCAAGTTCTGTTACAAAGCTTTTTATTATATGGGTCCGAAACTTGGGCAGTAAGTAGAAATATTTTTATTTTTTATTATTTCACTCACCTCATACTTCATAACTCACTGTGAACGTGACACAGCATTGAGAATGTCACAAATGATGTGAAGAAACCCTGGGTTTGCGAGGAGTGAAATAATAAAAAATAAACAATATTAAAAAACTTACTAGCTTTATAAAGTAATGTTAAATTCCCAATAAATGTCTTCTTAACAAAGAAGCCACCATTTGCAAAGATAGAAACAATGGTTTCAAAAGTATTTGGTGATAGGGAATTACAACGTATATAAGAGAAAAATTTGCGTCTAAATTGTAACTCACCTCGGTAGCTCAGTTGGTAGAGCATTTGGCCCGGCAAGCCAAAGGTCCCAGGTTCGAGTCTCGGTCTAGGCGAAAAATTTTTCTCTTCAAATATAATATTAAAAAACCTCATAGTGTTATTTCCTATGTACATAACTTACTTAAGTAAGTAGAAAACATGCTGTTAGCAGTAGAAATGGATTTTTGGAGACAATAAAGTTAGAAACAGCACAATGAGGGAAATTATGCAAGTTGAAAAAAAAATTAGATAAAATTAAAGAAAACCGTTTGAAATGGTATGGATACCTCGTAAGAATGAAAGAAGGTAGAATACCAAAGAAGATCCTTGATTGGAAAGCTAATGGAAGAAGTGGAAGAAGCAGACCTAGAGAATGTTGGATAGATGGAGTGAGGAGAAGTATGGAAGCTAGAGATTTGAGGGAAGAAGATGCTTTAGACAGGAACCTCTGGCGACAAATCACTTTGGGTTGAAGGAGAAACACTCTATTGTGGAATATTCCTAATAAAAAAATTATCAAACTTACCCAAATAGGGTCATCCAAGTGACAAAGTATACTTGACAATAAAGAAGGAAAATAATAAAAACATTAGATTATAGAGAGTAAATACATATTTTTTACAATAGACATAGAACAAGATAGAACTAAAATGTACATGCAAGGGTAATTCTGATTGAAGGACCAGGATTTGGAGATTGACCATGTAGATGATTTCTTAAGATGAATATAGAGCCTTTCAGCATGGTTGTTACAATTTGTACTATTAAATCTTTGCCAGTTTCTAGTTGTTTCAGGAATGATTCTATTTTTTAGGAATTGTGCCTCTAGACCTACAAGGAAACTTGGATATTTTACAAAAAATTTTCAAATTCTCTTTATTTACTTCACAGTATCTCACCATATTCACAAATTTTTCTGCCATAAGAGTCTCTTCATTTATTTTATAACCAGTTCTTCACACTCACTGATGATTTCACTCAACTTTACTTGTCTCCACATTTAAGTCACTTTTACTCGTCCACACTTTGGACACGATTCATTCTCCAGACCCTCCCATCTCGTTACATATCGAGTCTAGGAACAATCAGGACACCAGTCTGGACTCCTCTTGAATAGAAATTCCAAGAGGTAGATTCTTCTAGAATGAAGGTATAGATGCATGTGAAAATTTCTTCGCAGGCCTACTGATTCATTAGTTGCCAGTTCATGAACTCCTTTTACCATACAAGGAAGGACGTGACTCTTATAACTTCCCGTGAAATTGAAAAGCCAGCCCAAAATGTATCACAATATCCTAATACCATTACCAAAAAATGTCATTGCCAAAATCATAATTGTTATCATAATTTTGAACTGTCCTCATTTTCCTGACATTAATCATTATATAATATAGTAATTTATTGGGTTTTTAATATTTAAATTTATATTATCATCATCATCAACCAGGGATTAAGCCTGTTGGCTCGTTCCAGTTTCATGAAAGCTAGAATTAAATTATTGTAATCAATGGTAAAGAGAAAAATTTTTGCCTGAACCGGAAATCGAACCCCGAACCTTTAGCTTTCCGTGCTAATGCTCTGTCCACTGAGCTAATTTAGGTTTCATTCCCATCCAAGCACAAATCCTTCCTTTACCTTGCTCTACTGATCCTACATTCAAATGCAACGAATCATCATTCACAAATACACAATGAATGGCTTCTACATTAGAAGACATGAAGGGACTTCACACAGCTATAGCATTATTCATTAAATTAATATTGAGAAGCTAAAGTTATTACTATGATAGAAATAAGTAAAGTAATAAACACAATAAAATTATTGTAATCAATGGTAAAGACAAAAATGTTTGCCTGAACCGGGAATCAAACCCCGAACCTTTAGCTAATGCTCTGTCCACTGAGCTAATTAGGCTTCATTCCCATCCAAGCACAAATCCTTCCTTTACCTTGCTCTACTGATCCTACATTCAAATGCAATGAATCATCATTCACAAATACACAATGAATGACTTCTACCTGAAGAAGACATGAAGGAACTCCACACAGCTATAGCATTATTTATTAAATTAATATTGAGAAGCTAAAGTTATTACTATGATAGAAATAAGTAAATTAATAAACACAATTAAATTATTGTAATCAATGGTAAAGAGAAAAATGTTTGCCTGAACTGGGAATCGAACCCCGAACCTTTAGCTTTCCATGCTAATTCAGGCTTCATTCCCATCCAAGCTAGCACGGAAAGCTAAAGGTTCGGGGTTCGATTCCCGGTTCAGGCAAACATTTTTCTCTTTACAATTGATTACAATAATTTATTTGTTTATTAATTTACTTATTTCTATCATAGTAATAGCTTTAGCTTCTCAGTATTAATTTAATAAAGCTAGAATTGTTAAAACTGTTCAGACCATCTTTAAATTATATTATATATTATAATTTTAAAATTAAAGGAACATCAATACAAATTACTACAGAGGAATTTCCAATTTTTTTCGTCCAATACTACCAAGTTGTCTAACAAAATGTTTGGCATTCTTTTCTGGCATTGGCAGAATTGTAACCCACTTCTCAGGTTGGGGCATCTGGAAGATAGAGTTATGTTACCCTGATGATATGATGGGTGATATATGATAATGAAGCATCAGGAGAGTCCTTAAACCAACACTCAACTTAAATTCCAAACCATGGACGACCAAAGGAATATATCCTTTTAAGGAAAAATTCCTGTAATATATAGAAAATGATTCTTACATCACTTCAACATAAAACTCCATGGTGCAACTCCCTGTCATATGACTTAGTTCACTGATAGCTTCCAATCAAAAGTCAATGCTACGTTGAACAATTACACACTATCTCCATGTCTTTCTTCCTCACAAGGTATCCGCTTGTCAGTTATAGTTTGTAAATACAAAGTAAAATGTTATTATCACATAACATTTATTAATATTAAATTATAATTGTTAAATTCCAATTTTATTAGTGTATAAGGGTGTATTTAAGTTAAAATAGTTCCAATTAAATACATTATGAATATATAAATAACTGAAGAATGCATATTTAATTTTAATACCTTATTCTGCATACCAGAGTTTGTTTTAGGCCCCAATGTATATAAATATATTTGTGTGTTAAAAAGTAAATTTTTACTGTTGAAAATATTATTTTTTATTTTTTATTACAGTGCAATCAAATTAAAATATAATACAAGTAAGTATATAGTTACGGAATTTTTTTTTATTCAATGCTGCAAGTTGTAATTTCTGGTGTTCTCTCCTGGCATTGGCTTAATTGTAACCCTCTTCTGAAGTTGGGGCACCTAGAAGGCAGAATTACATTACCCCGATGATATGATGGGTGATAAATGATAATGAAGCGCCAGGAGAGTTCTTAACCTAAACTTAACCTAAATTCCAGACCATGAGGCTAGTCAGTTATGGAATTATCATTAAATAAATTAATTAGAAATTAACACTTTGAAGCATCTTTTAAATGTAAGAAAATCAAGTATATTAATTAAATAATTAATACATTTATTGTAAGTAGTTTTGAAATATAGAAAATCAAATTCATGTTCCTTCGAAACATAATTGGTGATGAGATTCAAGTAGATCTCAATTGCATTCCAGGGATAATACAACTGCAATAATAATTTATACCTACAGTCTATATTTAACACTCAATCAGTATGGAAAGTACATATCTACTGTGAAAGTTTTGTGTATTTTATATATTTAAAAAAAAGTATCAATGATGATGATGATGATAATAATAAATAGCAATTCATTAAATAATTTAAAGAGGGTAATAACTAATAAACATTAAAATATTTTGGGTGATAAATTTAAAATAAAAACATTAAAAATTAAAATATAAATCTAATATATTTAAAGAAATTATAAACTCTAAAAATTATTTTTTTCACCTTGCATTTAAGTGCGGAACTTGAAAAATATAAATGTCTTCAATATCGACCCTCTACATACAGATGAAGTGCTAGGTTTATTTGGAGATGTTTTGAAATTTACTAATTTCTACATTATTCACTAAATAAGCACTAAACACTAGATTTTATCTTACTTGATAAACTATTTTATCTTGAACAGGAATCTTGCATTATATCTCTCTCCTATTGCTGCATGTAATTTCAGATGATCTAAAATATGTCATTGCTACATGACGAAAGTAATGTTCCCCCCCCAACTGCTCCAAGTTGTCATTTCAACATTTCTGGTGTTCTCTCCTGGCATGGCGTACTTGTAACCCACTTCTGAGGTTGGGGCGCCTGGAAGGTGGGGTTATGCTGCCTCGATGATATGACAGTTTATGATAATGTTAATGATGTGCCAGCCAGGAGAGGCCTTAAACTAAACTTAAGCTAATTAGGCAAATATGATATTGATGATAATGATGGCCAGACAGTGTTTGGGGACTGTTTGGGCCATAAAGTTTCCTGACATTTATCTTACAGGTGAGGAAAAACCTTGAAAAAACCTCACCCAGGAAATTTGTCCCAACCGGGCCTGCTGCGTGACAAGGCAGCATGTTACCTCGAGACCACAGCAGTGGACAACAAAAGTAATGTAATAATACAGGCTTACAATTGCCATAACATAAAAAAGCCAACAAAAAAATTACCTATACACCATGTGACTTCTCATGTTTTCCACTCTAAAATAGTACCACTGCATGTGCCTGTTAGTGTACATATCTGTACGTAGGTACAATTCATAGTAACTATCTGTTATCTTCACTACTTTTGCAAGATTTCCAGATTCAAACCGGGATTCAAATCTTAAACCATCCACTCGATCACCACATGGACAAGCCTCCAAAAAGTATTTGCTACCTCCAACACTAGAACGGCTAAACTGAAACACAAATACATACAATGTATAAAAAGTTTTGAAAATTTTATCATAAGTATTAAGAAACATATGATTTTTTTTTTGCTCATTTAATGATCATACAAAACAACAGTTTCTTAACCTTCCATCGGGCGCATCTGATCTGAGAGGCACAGGTTGTCAATTTTGTCCCATTCCACTGTCACCTGATGGCGTTAACTGGGCAACCGAGTAGCTGTTTCTTTTTATCTGCTCTAAACAACCACTCCACTCAATTTGCTCTCGACCGTTACCACGAGGGGTTATAAATATTTTATTCAAAGAAGTTCATTGTGCCCGAAGTCGTTACATTATTGAAGATGTGTATTTTGAAAATATTTGCAAAAAGAAAATTATTTATTTAACTTATTTAGACTAAACAATGTTATATTCTTGAATAATTTTGCTAAAAACATAGGCTAAGGGCCGCATGCAAATACATTAGTCTCTACTCAAATTACTTCCAATCACTGGTGAGCTGACTTTCCGTGAGCAAGTGCAAAGATCGAATTAGCTACCCACTAACTGGTCATGCATGAAAGTCATCGTTTTCGTAATATTGGCAAGAAATTGCCCAGAATTCTCAGCGATAAAACCACTTCTGTTATTTTCGTCTGCTAGAGGAACGCATTTACGCTTGTGTCCCACAAATATTACCGTATACAACAATGTCTGTGTCGCGCAATATTATGCCGATTCTCCTGTTCTTCCAGTTGAATTCTTTGGTAGAATCTATCAAATTGCTCTTCTCTGCATATACCGAAAACATGATTGAAGTCTTCAAGGTCCGACATCTTAGATAAAGCAGCAAGGTACGCAGGAAGGTTTCAAGCTACATTGGTTCCCATCAGGTTGCTCACGATTCGTTTCTCAGCTAAGTCACCTTGCCAGGTAACTTAGGAATTTCAACAATTATTATCACATGAACAGATTTTTGAGTACGCAAAAACATATTTGGATGCAACTTTCTCAGCAGAGTACAGGTAGAGAACGATTTTTATGGTCTAATGCGTTCATAGATTCAAGCCTAAATGTTGATAATGTGAACTATTTTCAAGTATATTTGAACTGAACCTAACTTGTTCTTACTTTTATATCATGTTGTTTGATGGCTTGTCACAAATTTGTTTAATCAGTATTATGTCCAATAAAAAAGTATTCTAGCAGCAAATTTTGAATATTTTATACTTTGGATACCCCTAACAATAATATTTCTTCGACTTCCCATTGTTCAGATTGGCAAACAGTGTGTTAAATACATTTTTTAAGCATGTGCTGATCAGGCACATTGTGCCCGAACTCAAAGGTCAGAATATTGCGCCTGACAGAAGGTCAACAAGTGCTACTGTGCTGTAAGCAGGCTTCTAAATTCTGTTAATAATTTAGTCATAAAATTTTATAAGTAACATATTAGAAAATTTAAATATATGTGAAAATCAAACCCATTGTGTCAGTGTGTTATCCACCATAATTCCATCTTTCTTTGTGAAAGATAAAATGTATATACTAAGACATTATGGTTACTGAATACAGTGAACTTGTATACATGTAGGGGCCTTCAAAAGTTCATATACATCTCATGAGGGATGATAGAGGAGATCAAGAAAAACATATTTTTAGGTACAGATATAAAAAAATCTTGTAGTTATACTATTTCATCACTCAAAAGCCTAACTCAAAAATAAAAGTCTAGTTCCAAGGCAAGTTGACATGTTCACTTACAGAAGTTATTGAAAATATCCACCACTGATGTCAATATACAGGATTCATCTGCATAAAAGTGATTGTTTGGCTCATTCAAATACATTAGGGATTATAGAGATGACCATTGCAGTTGTAGCAACATTAGCAATCAGTTCTTCTGTAGTATGGTATCAACAAGAGTTTTGATACAATACTCAAGATATTTCATCTGCCCCCACATGAAAAATTCTAGTTGCATGAGATAAGTGATTAAGGTGACAAAACACAGCCCACACCCACCCACCTTTTAACAATTTTGAAACTGAGACAAATCTACTAACAACACACTGATGTAAACACAGAAAATAATCAATCCTAGACACCTATAGAATCTATCTTAATAGTGCCTCTAGTGGTAAAATGATGAATCTACAAGATTTTTGGCATATGAAAATATTCCTTTTGATCTTATCAATCATCCCATGCTACTAATTGCTAGCATATTAAACTCACATTGTCAAATATTTACAAATATAGTAAATCATTTAACAAGAGACAGTAAGTGTGTATGAAATCATTCCATAAACTCACATAATTGACTGCGCTAACTGGGTAATACTGGAAAACAACTTGTCCTGCCTCCTCTCCCACAGGTTTGGGTTGAACTTCGCGTCCTGTAGGTTGGTAATATTGTTCTGGTAGTGGAGGTGATGTTTCTATATGTTGTACTCGTTCTTCCAGCACCTGAAGTAAACAAACAACACCCAATGGAATTCACAAAATAAGGTGAAACTATGTTTTTTAACCACAATTAGTGGTTTTATAGAAATTCAAAAAATGTTTATATTAAAAAAAAAAAAATTTTGATAATGGTAATCCATATTACTGATGGCTTCTCTCATTCATGTGGAAATAAGGATTTTATGACAAATAAAATAATTTAATCAATAATTAACTGAAGATGTAAATTAAATTAATAAATATAAAGTAAAGTGATCCCACTACAGGCCTCAGGAGGCCCTTGGGGTAGTAGGAGGTTAAGGCTCCCACTTTTTCTTGACAATCGGCACTTGATGTCAGCCGGGTTGTCAGCCCTGCATGACAGCTACCTTTACCCCAGAACAAGCGTCTGGTACTCATTTCAGTTAGAGGCTGAGTCGACCCCAGGGCCATAGTGCCGCCAGAAGGTTTGGGTCAGTTTAAAAATCCTGACCCTGCCGGGACTCGAACCCTCGACCTTCCGGCATGTAGCGCAGTGCCTTAACCACTACGCTACGGTGTGCCCCAAATTAATAAATATACATATAATAAATTAATGTTGGGAAGTAAACAATTTAATAAATATACATTGAAAATAAATTTCTTACTCTTTAAAACCTGAATTTTGACTAATAACTGAGTCTCTCGTCATCATAACTTATGGTACATATATTGCTCAATATATGTTTAATTCTATCACCATAGGGTATTAAATCTAATATCCTTTAAGATATCCTTTACCTGTGGTATTAAAATAGAGCCGTTTCCATATTAGTTAAATTTACCTTCATTAGCTGAGAAAAAATAAATGCTAATCTATGAATGCATTCCCATTAAAAAATATACAGGATATAGTCCCAAATAAAATAAATAGCTGTATCTCATAAAAACATTAATACTGGACTGTGAATTTAGCTTAATATAATTCATCACTACCTTCTCCTTAGTAGGAGTATAGAACATCAACAAAGTACCTCCAACGGATCATATTCTGTGCTATCTTCTTTACTTCTTTCCACGTTATTCCCATCCTTGCAATTTTGTCCCATGTTTCTTCTCCAGGTATGTTTTGCCTTCTTCTTTTCTTCTAAGAATTCTACTCCATTTTTCAACTGCTTCATTATCTTTCCATAGTGTATGTCCTTACTTACTTACTTACATACTTACTTACTCACTGGCACTATCGAACCCCGTAGGTTCATGGCCGCGCGGACATAAGCTCTCCACACATCCCTATCCCGAGCTAATGCTTTCCAATCATTCCCTGTAAAATCTACTTCCCTCAAATCATAGTTAATGTTATTCTCCCACCTCATTCTTGGTCTACCAACTGGGCATTTTCCTTCTGGCTTTCCTACAAAAAAGCTTCCATACAAGTCTTTCATTCCCCATACGTGCAACATGTCCTGCCCATCATAGTCTACGAGACTTAACTGTTCTTATTATATCTGGCTTCCTATAAAGATCATGTAATTCACTATTATGTAGTCTTCTCCATTCACCTGTCTGTTCATCTCTCTTTGGTCCAAAAATTATCCTAAGTACTTTATTCTCAAATACTTGTAATCTCCTTTCCTCCCTTAAAGTAAGAGTCCATGTTTCGCAACCATATAACATAACTGGTAGAATAAAAGTTTCATATATTTTCAGTTTAACGTTTTTTTGAAAGAAGTTGGGACATCAAGAGTCTCTGCAATGCATAATCGCACGCATTTCCAGAATTGAGCCTAAGTTTAATTTCTTTGAGCATCTCATTCCTATTTGTGATTATTGTTCCTAGATATTTGAATTCAGCCACTTCCTCAAAATTTCCCTCATTCGTCATTAGCTGTCCACTTCCATTATATAATGAATTTATACGTGTGACCATATATTTAGTTTTACTGATATTTACTTCCAGTCCTAATTTCTTAGTGTTACTCAATAGTGTGTGCGTGTTGTCCTTTAGTATCTCTTTGCTATCGGCCAATAATACTACATCATCAGCATAAACTAACAGCTTATTAATACCATTGAGTTGTAAGCCTTCCTCACTCTCTAAAGATTTAATGGCATGCTCTAGTATAAAATTAAATAGTAGAGGAGATAGTGCATCTCCTTGCTTCAACCTATTCTGGATTTCAAAAGTGCCCGAAAACTGTTTGCCTACACGCACCCTACTCTTTGTGCCATTTAGACACATTTGTATAAGTCTAACTAACTTTTTAGGAATTCCGAACTCCAGCAGGATACTATATAACTTCTCCCTCTTAATTGAATCATATGCTTTTTTGAAGTCTACATATAGTTGATGTACAGTACCGTTATATTCCCATTTCTTTTCTAAAATCTGTCTTATACTAAAAATCTGATCTGTTGTAGACCTGTTTCCTCTAAATGCACATTGATGATCTCCTAGAATGTCATCAATATAGGGAGTAAGTCTGCTTACTAATATATTTGTAAGAATTTTGTAGGAAGTTGAAAGTAATGAGATGCCCCTGTAGTTGTTGCAATCAGTTTTATCTCCTTTCTTATAAATTGGTACAATAATTGATTCCTTCCATTCATCTGGAAGAGCTTCTTTTTCCCAAATCATACTAAGCAACCAGCGTATCTTGTCCATCAATTTTTCTCCCCCTGATTTTATCAGTTCTGCTGGGATCTCATCTGAACCTGATGCTTTATACATCTTCAATTTTTCAATCGCTATTTCAACCTCTAATGCATTTGGTTCTGCGACTAGCATTTCTGCTGTCTGTAAATTATCCTCCTCAATGTCCTGTTCTGTATGTACATTTAATAGCTGATTAAAGTAACTTTTCCATCTATTTAATATACTCCTGGAATCTGCAATCATATCCCCATTTTCATTCCGAATTATGTTTGTTCTAACCTGAAACCCTTTCTTCTCTATACTAATTCCCTGATATAATTCTCTACTGTTCCTATTTTTTGCATTCATTTCAAGATCATTAATCTTCTCTCTCAAATATTCCCACTTTTTACTCTTTAGTAACTTGGTGGTTTCTCGTCTAATACTACCCATTTGCTCTAAATTTACCTCATTTGGCTCGTGTAACCATTTCATTTTTGCTAGCTTTCTTTTCTTTACAATGTCGGCACATTCCTTATCAAACCATTTCTTGTTTTGCCTCTTTTTTAAACAACCAATGCTTTCTGATGCTGACAATTTAATAGTATCTCTTATAGCCGTCCATTCTTTATTTATATCAGTTTCTTCTTCGTTTGCCACATTGTCATCTGAAGATTCCAGTACTTCAAATCTATTAGCAATTTTGATTTGGTATTCTTGCTGCATTTCATCATTTTTCAAGTTTTTTAATTCAAATTTTACAAAATCATCTTTAGCGTTTGTTCCTCTCATAAGCGATAGCCATTGTCTGATTTTCACTCTGACCAGATGATGATCCGAATTGCAGTCTGTCCCTTTAACTGATCTAACATCGATGATGCTACTGTGCCAGCGTTTATCCACTAATACATGATCTATCTGGTTCCGAGTTTCTCCATCTAGGGACGTCCAGGTGTATTTATGAATATCCTTATGCTGAAATGTTGTGCTCTTAACAATGAGATTCTTTGATATGGCAAATGTGACTAATCTAACCCCGTTGTCGTTACTATCTTCATGAAGACTGAATTTGCCTATTGTTGGTTTGAATATATCTTCCCGTCCCACTTTTGCATTAAAATCTCCTAAGACAATTTTCATATGATATCGTGAAAGGCTATCAAAAAGCATTCTAATTCTTCATAGAACTCATCCTTGATCTTGACATCTTTATCTTCTGTGGGGGCATGTACATTTACAATTATAAAATCAAGTCGTTTACGCTTTAGAATTATGTATGATATCCTATCACTAACAAACTTAATATCTCGGATAGCAGATAGGATCCTCCTTCTGACTAAAAAACCCGTTCCAAATGCAGGTCTTTCTGCACCCCGTAGTATAATGCAAAGCTTCCTGATTCCTGACTACCTTCTCCTGGCCACCTAACTTCCTGTTAAGCAACTATATCCAAGGGCGATTTACCTAATTCCCGCGTTAATATCTCTACTGCCCCGCTATTGTATAAAGTCCGAACATTCTATGTTCCTAGGAACATGTCCCTGTGTTTGAGCCTTTGGCATGGGTTCCCTGAAGCAGTCCCCGCCCGGAGAACCGAATGGGGGACTATTTGACCTCCGGAAAATTTTACCCCAGTTGAACCCATGTCCACATTTCTTGATGGTTATATTTTTACGGTTATATTTTTACGGTGAAAGATCGTCACTCTTTCGACCAAGGTACTTTTTTCATCTGGCTTATCACTTTTGACCAGTCCGGCATGGGTAACCCTATCGGTAGCAATGCTACCCCCAGCATAGCTCTCAGGATCATTTAAGCACGCAAGCCACTCCACCACGACAAGGTAAAGATACCATGGAGGGGATAGTGTATGTCCTATTCAATTTAATTTTTGTATTTTTTATTTCTATTATAATTAATTTTTTGTCTGTCTTTTTGGTAGTTCATTTGATATTATTTCTGGGCATTTGATTTTTCCTAAGTATCAATTCATTTTTTTTTTTTCAATGACTTTACTTGTTCTTCCAAGTTTCACAAGAAAATATGTTTAATATTACTAATGATAATTTTAATTTTAGTACATTTGGATATGAAACTTGATATCCTGGATATAATTGGATGAAGGGACTATTTGCTTTCCTTATTCTATTTCTGACTTCTTCAAATAGAACCACAATGGGAATATGCCTTTGATCCAATATGGGAACTCACCTGGTGATACTAACAAGGGGAGTCACACCATGTTGTTGCACAAATTATATTCACATATCACACTAAGTGTAAAAGTTTAGTTCCAAGTTATTAACAATTAAAGTTTTAAAAAAGGTTTAGTACATTCAATTTTTGATATGGACACAATTTTATCCTGTCTCAATTTTCTTGCACAAGGCTTATGACCATAAAGAAATAAATTTGTATCTATTTTTTCTAACAGACAGTAGTCTTAACTCAATATTTATGACATTTTTACACTTCTGGCCACTTCTTGCCATGGTATGATATAGTGAAGTTAATATAAAAACAGAATATATATGTTGTGTGTGTGTGTGTGTGTCATGAAAAGAAAAATCAATGCCTGAACCAGAATCTGAACTCGGGACCTATAACTCTATATGTTAGTGTGTTATCCACTATGCTATCCAGGCATCCCAATGCAAACAGTAATTTTCTTTCCTTATATATATAATTCACAAATCATAAGAGGCAGCGGGAAGCGTCCACATTGCCACCTTACAGATTCTATAACAAGAAAGCATTTAATGAGAATATTTTTACTTTATAGCAATAACACTTTTTTATTTGATGTGTAACAATTAAATTTTAGCATTAAGCAATGAAAGCCAATATGTCTTAAAAAGAAAAATTAATGCCTGAACTGGGATATGAACCTGGGACCTCTAACTCCATGTGATAGTGCATTATCCACTGAACTATCCAGGCATTTGAGACCAATAAAATGTTTGGTAATAAAACATTATTGAAGATAAATGTTTAATATATGCCCACTAGTGCTCCACTTTTCAATGGAATACTGTATAGATAAGGTAAGGAAAGAGAATGAATAACCAATAGTTAATTGGCAACTTGTAAGTTCCAGTGTAGTTCTCTTTTGACAAAGATCAATATAAATTCATTAATTATACAGTGTATTCTGAAAAAAGTTTCTAATATTTACACAGGGGGTAGTATCCGACAAAAAAAAAAAAAAAAGTTTCCATAACCATGGTTTCTAATAATCTTTTGAATTATAGCCTTATTTTGTAAGAGTGAGATATCTTCTACTCCAAAAACGACAAGATGATAAGAGACAAGTGAGGAAAAATTGTATATACATGTTTGTTGCTGTCTTTACTGCAGTGTTAACAACAAAACATGCACATTCATACAAAAATTACTTACCTGACCGATAGAACAATATTGTTTATTGATAGTATGTTGATTGCACTTGTATTTATAATAATAATAATAATAATAATAATAATAATAATAATAATAATAATAATAATAGTGGTAGTAATAATAATAATAGTAGTAGTTAGTAATAGTAGTAGTAGTAGTAGTAGTAGTAATAGTAGTAGTAATAGTAGTAGTAATAGTAATAGTAGTAATAGTAGTAATAATAGTAATAGTAGTAATAGTAATAGTAAAAAAAAAAGTAAAGTGATCCCACAACAGGCCTCAGGAGACCCTTGGGGTAGTTGGAGGTTAAGGCTCCCACTTTTTCTAGACAATCAGCACTTGATGTCAGCCGGGTTGTCAGCCCTGCGTGACGGCCGCCTTTACCCCCAGAACAGGCGTCTGGTACTCATTTCCGTTAGAGGCTGAGTCGACCCCAGGGCCATAGTGCCGCCAGAGGGTTTGGGTCAGTTTAAAAATCCTGACCCCAACGGGACTTGAACCCTCGACCCTCCGGCTTGTAGCTCAGTGCCTTAACCACTATGCTACGGCGTGCCCCAATAGTAATAGTAGTAATAGTAATAGTAATAGTAATAGTAATAGTAGTAACAGTAATAGTAATAATAATAGTAATAATAATAATAATAATAATAATAGTAATAATAATAGTAATAATAATAGTAATAGTAATAATAATAGTAATAATAATAGTAATAATAATAGTAATAATAATAATAGCAGCAACAGCAGTAGTAATAATAGTAGTAGTAATAATAATAGTAATAATAATAGTAGTAATAATAATAGTAGTAGTAGTAATAATAGTAGTAGTAATAGTAATAAATAATAATAGTAATACTAGTAATAGCAATAGTAATAATAGTAATAGTAATAATAATAGTAGTAGTAATAGTAATAATAATAGTAATAATAGTAATAGTAATAATAGTAATAGTAATAATAGTAATAGCAATAGCAACAACAACAACAATAATAATAATAATAATAACAATAATAACAAAACAACAACAATAATAATAATAATAATAATAATAATAATAATAATAATAATGATTTATTTATTGTGGCAGAGTTAAGGCCATAAGGCCTTCTCTTCCACTCAACCAGCACAAATACAAATAAATATTTGACAAATATATATATACACTATACTTATATTTAAATTAATATTGAGAAGTAAACATTATGATTTTTATTCTCATATTCTTATATAGATTGATAAAGGTCCCATTAAAAGGAGAAAATTTTAAGAAAGAATATGAGAATATCCTAAATATAGCCAGATTAAATGGTTTTAATAAGAGTATAATATCTAACAAATTAAAGAAATTCAGAAAGATAAAACAACTTAAAGATTGCTCTACCCTACAAATTGTTAGTAAGAAAAGAAAAAATTCAAGAAAATTACTTACCATCCAATATTACATGGGAAATTTCAAAAAATATTTGACAAATACAACATTACTTTGGCATTAATAAATAAATTTAGTCTGGAAAAACTTCTAAATACTAATAAAAAAATCAACATCCCAGACAGTAAGAAATCTGGAATTTATCAAATTAAATGTAATGATTGTAGCAAAGTATACATAGGAAAAACAAAAAGGAATTTGGAAACACGCACTAAAGAACATTTTAAAAATATTAAAAATTGTGAAATTGAAAAATCAGCAATTGCTGCACATAGTTTACTAGAACATCATAAAATTGAAAAAGAAGCAAAACTTTTGAAACAATTGGATAAACCGTTGGAATTGACAATTGGGAAATGATATTCATTCAGAAGAATAAATATCGATCTATGAATTTTGATATTCCGGTGGATAAAAATTTAATTACAAAGTTTATAATCCCAACGAAAGATGGCAGCACAAGAAGTGATGTCACTAGAGAAATCAACAATCACAGAATTTCATCAGTGGAAGCCATGACTGAAGAAGGACATGATTTTGTCTGAAACCGTCGGTATCAAAGAAGTTTGAAAATGTATGAGGTGAGTCGATTAAAATATGTTCTCCACTCACCATTAATACACTATACTAATTATAAACAGTTAAAGATACATTAAATGTAGCAATGTAAATTTCATGTACAAACAACATTTTATACGATAATAACAATAACAATACTTATGATAATAATAATAATAATAATATAAATATGATAAATTATATGAGAAACACCAATTAATATATATACCTTACACTGGGTAATAATGAAGTCGAGGTTAGAGCAAATATAAATTTAGATTTCTTTTAAAAGATGCCAATGTCCGGCAGCCCCTTATTTCTTGTGGTAGGGAATTCCAGTTGCGAGAAGTGAAGATGGTATATGACATGGAGTGATGTGATGTCCTATGTTGCGGTATATTAAGCAAGAGACTATGTTGTGATCTTGTGTTTAAGTTATGGTTTGAGGATAGATACGGGATGATAAATAATTGGGAATTGAGGTATGTAGGATCTTAAATAATAGAATTAGTGCGATTTTCTTCTCTCTTTTAGATGTAGCCATGACAATTCGTGGAAAAATGGAGAAATGTGATCGTATTTTCGAACATTAAATATGAATCTGATACACATATTATGGACACGCTGCAGTTTGTCCGACAATCCATCACTTATGTCAGTTAGTAGAACGTCACAGTAGTCAAATGAGGCATCACTAAGGTTTGGATTAAAATTCTTTTAAGAGCTGTAGGGAGAAAAATTTTAAGACGCTTTAGGGAATGCATTATGGAGAAGATCCTTTTAGATGTTTGTTTTACTTGCACATGCCAATTTAAATTAGAATCTAAGTAAAGTCCCAAGTTTTTAACGACGTCGGTATAAGGAATTTGTTCATTATCTAATATGACAGCTGGCATATTACCATTGTTTATGGAGTGTAATAGTCTTGGATATCCGATAATTATTGCTTGCGTTTTGTTTACATTTAGTTTTAGCCCATATTGTCTGGACCATAAAGATATATGCCTGAGGTCAGTGTTTACTTTGTCAATATATTCATTAATTTCGTCAGGCCTATAGGGTGTGTAAATCTGTAAGTCGTCGGCGTAAAGATGATGCTTGCAGTTTTGTAGTTTCTTGGTCACGTCATTAATATAAACCGAGAAGAAAAGAGAGGAGCGAGGACGCCGCCTTGAGGTACCCCTTTCCTCACCAAGCACCAGGAAGAAATGCGATTATTAACAGAAACTGATTGCTGACGATTAGTGAGGTAAGATATAAACCAATCAAGGCAGTTTTCCGACAGATGTAGTGTCTTTAGTCTCGCTAGCATTAAGTCCATATCTACTGTGTCAAAGGCTTTGCTGTAGTCGAGTAGAACTATTGCGGTGAGTTTGCTTTTGTCCATTGAGTCTCTATGTCCTCTACAATGTCAAGTAGTGCAGTACTTGTATGATGTCCTGTTCTTGATGCTCATCAAGTAAGTCGTGTGTGGTGAGGTAGTCTGTTAAATGTGAGTGTATTATGTGTTCCAGTGCTTTAGATAAACAGGGAAGAATACTGAGTGGTCTATAATCATCGAGTGTTGTGGGAGTGTTTGATGATTTGGTGTGTAGGATGAACTAGAGCCATTTTCCAGAGTCTGGGATAGGTCCTGGTCATTATAGAGGCATTAAAAATGTGGGTTATTGTTGGGAGAATAATGTAAATTATTTTTTGTAGGAGAGTTATTGTTATATTGTCTATTCCTTGTGCTTTAGATTTAATATGTAATACTGCTCTTTTGGCGTCATCAGGTGAGATATAGGAAAAAAATAATTTGTCTCGGGTGGGTTGGGAATATGACACTAGTTCATCTAATTGCTTGAAAAAAAATAAAACAAGATGTGCTGCGTAAAAGTAAATAATAAATGTCCAATTATATTATTTTTAGTCTGAACATCTTACCTCAATATTAATGTTGATTTGTCTTGGACATGTTTCAAAACAATTCTGTTTTATCGTCAGCTTTCCCAGACTGGTTTTATTTATGTTGCATTATGTTGCACAACCTGGATGTCGAATTAATAAATGTCCATGTACAATATTTCTTTGTTTGTTTCTTGCCAAAGTGCCCAGAGTAGAAGAATACTTCTCTTATAAAATAAGACAAAAACTAGAATATTTAAAGTTTAAGAACAATCATTATGGAAACTTCTTCCTTTTTTGTTGCATACTCCCTCTTCTATAAATGTTGTATTGGCACTTTTTTTATAACACTCTGTTATGATTGTAAACATACCTGACACTCTGATGGCCATCGTGCAGCTTGTTGTGGGCAGTCCAATTCCTTGGGAAGAGCAAACAGTTCTCTTGGCTCCTTGAGCTTTGCAATCGGCTTGAGAGTCCTATTATCAGTGTTAATTTCTACCTGATTTGTTTTGAGTGTGTTCTGCAGGAAACTACTCAAATAACTGCCTGTAATATAAAAATTATTTTATTCTTAGTGTTGTCTCAATTTTAAATCTTTGCCTTTGTAATCAACTTTAAAATGTTTGTAAATAAACATAGTTTATATAAAACTAATTTATTAACAAGTTAAATAAAGATATTGTTTATACTTCTACAATGCCTTTCACTGTTGAGTTACCCATTGCATGGCAATAGCAATCGATAATAACTGAGCTCCCAGCACTGCGGTTGACTTAATTCCCTTTGTAAGATTGTAGGAGTCATTCAGTCAGCCTCACAGCAGTTTTGTTTCAGCGTGGCCATGTTTTGAAGTGCTTCATATGAAATGTGATTTCTGCATTAGTGCTGTGCTATAGTTTATACAGGGTGTAACAGGACCTCACCGACAAAATGATAGGGGTGATAGGCTATGCAGAGAGGATCATTTTTTGTGAAGGAATATATAGTCGCAAACATGTTGTTTATGAGTTATGCGCAGATGAAGGTGTTCACCCTTAAGGATCGGAATTGAATACAAACAATTGTACATTATCTTTGGTTTTTTCTTTTTTATTTTTCTACAGGATTAACTGTATGTTATTCACTCCGTTTATTTTATTATTCAATATGCGGTGACTTTAATTTAACCACCTTTTATTATATAGGAGAAGAGAATAGGAATATAAATATCATTTTGTTGAAAAAGACATGTTTTTATAATAAGTGTTCAAACAATAAGTGTTTTGACGACGTCAAGAGGAATCCTGCCATGATCAGCCGTGCTGGCCAATCATTGCTGCAATGATATCAAACATGCAATGAGACACAGGGTCGACTGTTTGAACACTTATTGTACAAACATGTCTTTTTCAATAAAATGATATGTGTACAATTGTTTGTATTCAATTCTGACCCTTACGGGCGAACACTTACTTTCATCTGCACATAACTCATAAACGACATGTTTGTGACTATATATTACTTCATAAAAAATTATTCTCTCTGCATGGCCTATCATCCCTATCATTTTGTCGGTGAGGTCCTATTATACCCTGTGTAATAACCTGACATACTTACACATTACAACAATGAATTTTTATGTATGATTCCAACATCTTATGTGATAAGGTACACGATTACTTTTCTTTGTAATTTTACTCAATTGTACATGAACATTTTCATTGAACACAGGGGGTAACATTGGTTGCTATCACCTGCTGCTGTGCTGCGGGAGTTTTGCTTTCAATTTGCTGGGAACTGGGCTATCAACGGCTGCTTAGCAACAGGTGACTCGATGTGGTGGAAGGCAATGTATTATGAGATATATAACTTTTTATAACATATACCATTAAAAAAAACCAATCAAATATCAGTTCCTTTATAACTGATAAAATATGATTGCAATATGTTTCAGCTTCAGAGAAATTAGTAAAAAAATTGACATATTACAAATTGTAGATAATTTTCATTTTAAAACATATTAAAAATAATTATTAAATAATTTAAATAATTTGTATAATTTTTTCAGTTGACTATATTTAGTTTATATATGTATATACTAATTTTTAACATTCATAACCAAATAAATTTACAAAACTTTTGGAAAAATGTTTTACCATAAAAAAAAGTGTTTACAAAAAAAGGGAACCTCTATGATATGAATGTGGAACCTTATAGGAACTTTAGTATCTCAGAGTTAATAAGTAAAAGTGCATACTAAATACTGTATGTAGTTAATATTATTCAACATCCTGGTGTACATTTCTCTATGCGCATCTTAATACAATTTGCATTGGGTTTAACAATAAGACAATAAATCATTTCATTTTAAAAATCCATTTAGTAAAATAATTCCTATTGCATAATAAATTGTATTAGAATACTATAAATATTCTTATTCTCTCTCTATAAAGACCAATTGATGAGCCATAGCTCTTTATTAGGAGTTACTAGACCAAGTTAATGTTAGTTGCCTTATTTGCCCATAGATGCCAAGAATGACATGCAGTCAAACACATTGACTCAATGAGACATCTAACAGTTAACTACGGCATCACTAGGAAGGATGTTGAGGTCAGTAAATTTTGCTTAGAGGCCTTTTTTATTCAGGCTTAATGATCTTTTACAAGCCTTAAAATCTTCAGACTCGGGACCTATGGCTTGAAGTCCCTCCTGGAGGACTTGCTCCTTGGATTTATCCATCCTAAAAAGTCCATTGACCTTGGCTGGGTTTGAACCCACAACCCTTGAGACCAGAAGCAAGGTGCATAACCACTAGTCCACCGCAGCCAACTAAATATTCTTATTGACATATAAAAACTTAAAAATGTGAATACGTCATTAGATTGTTCTATTTTTGCAGTGCTTTGCAAACTGAAATAGTTCATTTTTGTTTACCTTATCTTAGAATGTCATTTCTGAGAACATTAAAATATACGGACTGGGAGGAGCTACACTGAATCAATAAACAAATAATTTCTCAACAGTCCTTTAAATTTGATAATATTAAAGACATATTCAGTACCGGTACCAAGCACAGAACAACAAAGAGATCTTCATCTCAATACATCCACTCAAAGCAACATTCTGATCAATAGAGTGTCATAGCTAGTCTTAGCCTAAAACAATGCAACTAGTGACAGTGCTTTAATTTTCTCTCACAATTGAGGGGAGATGTGAAAAGAGGTACTTGGCACTAAACTAAGGTATTCAAACATCTATTTTTAGATTCTTGCATCAGCGTCCTAACAAATAATTGATTTGACACTGGTCGTCAATTTAATTTTTTTAACATGTGTAAAAAAATTGTCATAACAAGATGGTAGCATTTAAGACTCATATTTTGGGATGCCTGGTTCAAATCTCTGGACCGATCATCTTAACCAGTTTCTTTTCAATTTTCCTCAGTCATCAAGGTACATCTTCCTAAATTCCATTACCAGGATACATTTCATCATAATCAACATTTCATAAAAATTTCATTAAAACGACTGAGTGATCTACACAAAACTCATTGACAAACACAACAAGAATACATAATGTACTGCACACAATCAAACATTTTGATGTGATATAAACCTAAATGATAGTTTCTATAAATAACAATAAAATAAAATAAATAAATAATATGTTATAGTTTTTTTTTTTCACCTTACACAGCTTATATATTTTATGGGCTATTCTAAGTCAGGAGTCCACCTATACTTATTTAATTTTGTTTGATGAGAAAATGAGCAAGTTAGTGTACAACAGATTAGTGTTAAAAATTAAATTAAACTGTATAATACAAAAGAGAAATTCGCAGCTTGTATACATAATCAAAGATCCAGGAGCTATGTGGCTAAAGATTTGGAGCATCTCAACACAAGAATAATAAAAAAAAAAACTTAGAAGTATGGCATACCAATTTAAAATTTTCCTTATGCATTAGAGATGATTCAAAAACATTGAACAATAACTCCAAGTTTTAGTTTTTTAGTTAACATTAGTCTATATTTTCTCAAATATAATAGGGTCTATGCTTTATTTTGAAATTACTTTTATAATATTTAATTTTCTAAAGGTTTCTTTCGTGAATTTACATGGGTTTCGGCTCTACAAATAATGTAATATAAAATAAGTTATTTCCACAACAGAATATAAACTGACTTCTAAAGTCTTTAATAAAATTTATAACTATAAGACTCTTTTCTGGCATGCAAAGAGTATACAGAATACCATAAGTTATAAAACAATTTCTGAAAATCTCACGAGTGTAAAAAAAGAGGCTTTACATACTTTTGAATTCATACAATACTTCATTAAGAATATTATGAATTGAACATATTCATAGAAATATTATATCAAATATTTTCAGAAAACAAGATATATCTATGTTAATAAATACCAAAAAAAAAAACACTCAGAAAGATAACATTAAATTATTTTACTTAGGTAAAAATAATAAATTTCAAAACATTTGAAATGTTAGAAAATTGCATACTGACAAAAAAACATATGTGATGCAACACACAACAAAAGCAATGCTTTATTTTAGGAAGTAATATTTTGAGTTTTTTTTTAATTTTTTTAAATAAAATAATTAAAAGCAATGCTTTTGATTCTGGACAAAGCCTTATTGCATTCAATAAGTTTCTCTCATTCTGTAAATAAATAAAGTATCTCCATCTCTTATGTGGATGTCATTTAAATGGAACCAAACAGAAAAACAAATAAAATTAACTCCAAAAAAATTAAAACATCAATGCAATTTAATATGGTAAATTATTTAAAACATAAATTATATATGATCTCTTTATTTGTTCAAAGTTAAAACTTTCTAAAAACTTGTCTTGTGTTTTGATAGAAATTAAAATGTACAACTTATGATTAAATCACAAAACTTGTTTCCTTGTAATAAATAAACTTTCAGAAAATAATCCAATATTATATAAAATAAATTAAATAAAGTTGCCTTTGCTGGAAAAACAACACTCATCTCACCTTTAGTACAGACAGGGAATAGAGCTGCCTGCAAATCCTTCACCACTCCTCCTCCTGTTTCCATTCCAGCCACAACTACATGTCTGATCAATTCCTTCCTACTCTAACCCCACTGCATGCAATGTCCATAACTCACCATCACAGCTATCCCAACATTGTCTCCTATACAACCTGTACTAAAATATTGTACCCAGAAACCTTACATAACTAACCAATTGTATGCAGATCACATAGTTACTAAGCATCATAAACATTCAGAAATTAATTATAATGAGTTAGATATTTTGACTCAATAATGTGAGTCAAAATATCTAATTCATAATAATTAAAAGAAACCTCATAGTGTTACTTCCTACAAATATTAAATTCAGAAATGAATTCATAATATTGTAAATATAATAAAGTATCAATTAGATTTTTCTGATACAAAATCTAGTCTAATTAAACAAATAGAAAAACAAAAAGAACTCATGGTTTGGGAAAAAATCCACATAAAAAAAAACAAGAAAGAAAAACTTATGAACTTTGAAATTCCTGGGGATTCTGATTTGATCCAGAAGTTCATCGGTCCACCAATAGAGGGAGGAAGAAGCAGTTCTTCTGATCGACATAACACCAATCGACAAGAAATTACTGAAGATGAAGCTGCCCAAGCTTTGAAACCGGTATAATTAGAAGACTGGATATGAGGTGAGGTACAAAACATTTTAATTTAAATCTCATAGAGATTTTTCTTATAAAAGTTCAAATGAATACTTATTTCCCCCATTGTATATAACACACATTAAAGTCTTAATCACAAATAAATAAATTCATAATTTCTCAGCAACTGTACCACCTAAAAATATTGGATTTCGACAGGCATGAAGGAACAAATTATCTCTTTCCATATATCACCATCCAAATACTCAACCCTAAATAGTATTTTTAAATGAAAGTGATGAATTGTACAGCAGCTTGTCAGTGGGAGGCAGAAGAAGGAAACTATTTGCAAGTGCATCAACCATCGAATATGCCACTATAAGAGGTGATCATAGGATATTACTGATTCTTATGCAAATAAAATCAGTTTTTAATTGAAATAACTACTGAAATAACTGTTATTCCATTGAATATCTCAATTCTTAGATAACATATTTTGACCATAGTATATTTTTGGTAGACACTTTCAACTGTGCATTTATAGACCTACATTTTTCCAATTGAAAACAAAACAATGTTTTAAGACTGTACAAGAAATACTTAAATGCCACTAATCTTAAATTCTAATCTATCTGCATTAAAAAGCTGTAATCATAGAAATCTATAGTCTTTGTATGATATGAAAATAATAGTTTTAATAAAACGTACCAGTAAGAAATAAGATTAGAAATAATTATATTTTTATAAACCTTAGATGAACCAAAATCACAAAACGGATGATTATTAATATTATTTATAATTTAAATTTATTTTATTAATTGTTATATTTATTATTATTATTCAGTTAGACTATATGGATGAAAAATATGGTTTCTATTTAAGAGATGAGAATGAAATGCTTAGGAAAATTTTTGGACCAAAGAGAGATGAACAGACAGGTGCATGATAGTGAGCTACATGATCTCTATAGGAAACCAGATGTAATAACAACAGTTAAGTCTCATAAACTGCAATGGGGATGACGTGGCACGAATGAGGAATAAAAGAGGGGCATGGAAACTTGTAGGGAAAGCAGAGAAAGTACCTAGTAAGTAGGAGAATAATATTAACTTTGATTTGAGGGGGATGAATTATACAGGGAATTATTGGAAAATATTACCTATATGGAAAGCTCATGTATGCATAGTTATGAACCTCTCGTGCCAATGAGATAAACTTTATTATTATTGGTATGGTTATGTCATCATCCTCATCTTTGTCATCATTATTGTTATTAATATCACAATCATCATAAACATCATTACTGTTACTGTTATTTTTCAATAGAAAATTTTTCTTCAACCAAAAAGTATGCCACTGGTAAAATCTCTTGTGTCAGAGATTTAAATCACATCCGAGGATGTGATCGGCTTTGCAAGTAGTTTAAGTATATTGTCTGGCAGGTAATGGACAGGAGCACCAGAGCCGATCTAGTCGGCTCATGACACCTAAAGAGTAATTCTCCCAAAAATTCCTGTCTTGTACATCTTCTTCCGTCAATTTCATTCTATTCATACTCCTCCTGATCCCATCCATCCATTGTTCCTGTGGCTTTCACCTTCTCCTTCTGCCTTCAGCATTCCATTCCAAAATTATTTTTGGAATTCTGTCTTCTCCCTTTCTTTTAAAGTGTCCAAACCATTTAAAGTTTTGTTCTTCAATTACTTCAAGAATATTATTCCACTTTCATCATCTCTCTAAATCTTTGGTTTCTAAATTGATCCATTCTTGATTTTCTACGCTCTACGCCAATAGTCCATTTTGTAGCCAATATTTCACTTGCCTGTGGCCTGTGTAATGTCCAAGTTTCAGTTCTATATAACATTACACTTTGAATTGATGAAACTATAAATTACTCTTGCTCCAAGAGAAACTAAATTCAGCATACCAATTATTTTTTCTACCTGTACTATTCTTTTTTTCACATTTCAACTCAATTTTCTTTTATCAGCTTCTAAAATGGATCCCATATATTTAAATTTATTGACTTTGTGAATTTCTTCTTGTTCAGTCTCCAGCTTTTCAACATCTTCCATCATGAATGTTAAATATTCAGTTTTTTTTTTAATTAATATTCAACTTTCATTTTTTATATTCAACCAGTTTTCTTGTCATAATTGAAGCATCCTTTATGTTATGGGTTATTATAACTTGGTCATCTGCAAAAAGCAAGTGATAGAAAATATTGTCAATTCATTGGTATTCCCTAATATTGCATTTTCTGGACCAGTCTCAAGACTCTCATCACCGGAATCAATAAAATAGGAATAATAATATGAACAATAATTAATCATTATCTCAGTCAAATATTAAATTTAAACATAGACTTGAATACATTATTTATAAAATATTTAACTGAGATAACGATTAATTACACTGGGGAACAGTGATTTTGGTGCCTTAATGTTTTCACCTATTTATGGGTATATTTGGGTCACTGATTCCAAAGATGATTTCAGTTTCGTCCTATCAGCTCTAGTTTTTGAGATAGAGTTTATTCAAATTATATACCAGTTCAAAAATACTGGTCCACATATACAACTATATTACTCGCATACAATTAAATACAAAAGAACAAATACTTTCTTTTTCATGAAACAACTGTATCTATATAACTACCATAATTTATTTACACATTAGTCTCGTTAGAATCATTAAATTTTCCTCCATCAGGTCGCAGAATCCCCGTTTCTGTGATTTCCTCCGATGCAATGATCTTGGACATTCTCGGTGGATGCTCCAACAGTAGTCCGCCATCATATGTATATCCCACCGTCCACGATACCTTTCTTCCATTGTACTTAATTCCTGGTGAAAACGCTCACCCTGTTCCTCACTTACATCTCCAAGATTGTCTGGAAATCGATCCAAATGACTGTGTAGGTAGTGTAATTTGATGCTCATGTTACAACCTAGTGCACAAAAAGCAGTGAGCATATTCTCCACTAGTTCATCACTATTAGGAGACTTATAGTTTCCAAGGAAATTCTTCACTACCATACAGAACGAAGACCATGCGGCTGCTTCAGTATCATTCATTGAGTCTTGAAATTGATGGTCATTAATAAGTTGGCGGATTTGTGGTCCATCCAATATACCTGCTTTTATTTTTTCCTTACTCAGTGCAGGAAATTTTGTACATATGTAGCCAAAACATGTTCCATCTCTATTCAACGCCTTGATGAACTGTTTCATTAAACCAAGTTTAATATGCAGTGGTGGCAAGATGATGTTGTTTCTGTCAACCAAAGGTTCTGCAACGATGTTTTTTTTCTCCAACGGTCATGCTTCTCTAAGAGGCCAATGCCTTCTCACCCAATGTTGATCTTTGGCTCTAGAGTCCCATAAACATATAAAGCATGGGTATTTGGTGTACCCACCTTGTTGTCCTAGAAGAAAATTCACCATCTTGAGATCGACACACATTACCCATTGGTGATCACGGTAAGAGATCTTCTCTAGCACTGTAGCTATTGTATGTTGATTTTCACGCATAGAAACTGAGTGACCAATTGGGATTGACCTGTATATGTTCCCATTATGCAAAAGAACACATTTTAGGCTGCGTTTGGAGCTATCTATAAATAACCGCCATTCACTTGGTGTGTATTTTCTTACACCCAGCTTCATTAACAGTCCTTCAACATTCATACAAAAAACAAATTGATTTTCTACTGTGAAGAATGGCAGGAAGTCTGTTTCTCTTTTGCGATAGACTGTGACCTTTGTTCCCGGTAACAGACATTGTTTCTCTGCCAGCCTGGAAGCTAACAACTCAGATGACTTCTTTGGAAGACTTAGATCCCTTATGAGGTCGTTCAGTTCCGCTTGACTAAAACCGGATGAAACTGATGAAGGTCCTGGGAAATCGCTGTCATTTCCCTCAGAATAGCTTTCAGTTGAATCATCCTCTTCTTCTGGTGACTCTGGAAGACTGGTAAAAATTGGAACAGGTATCTCCTCTGAATGTGGAACAGGGCGTCTTGCGGAGCGTAGATTGGGATATACCCATCTATTCCGGTTTTTGCTATTGATGCCCTTTACATTGACTGAACAAAAATAGCAGTCATCACTATGGTTAATTTGTTTCTCGCCAGATCATTGGTTCCCCAAATTTCAAGCATTTCCGTTTCCCATTTGTCCATTGTCGTAGATGCTCTGTGCACGTTTTACATACAATGTGAGGTGCCCAAGGCTTATCTTGATCTCCCAGTTGTACTTTGAAATAGGCCAAATAAGCTCTTCTTACAAAGTCAGTTATAGGTTTTCTTTGTTGAGTGAATGTGTACTCCCCACAGATGAAACAAAACACATCAGGATTATTCACACATTTTCTTCGTGTTGAAGCCATTGTCAGTCTAGAAAAAGGATAAACAATTGTCAAATTAGTAAAATTACATATGCAAACGGCAACAACAACATGAATATAACTTGGATTAAATCAATTAGTATTATGCAAACAATCGATTTACAATGGTGGTACATAAGAGCAGTATCATCAATATCTTGCAAACTAGAGCTGCTGCAACAAAATGGATGACATTTTTGGAATCAGCAGTGCCGAAATACCCAGAATCAGGTGAAAAATTTCAGGCACCAAGAAAAAAATATTTTTTTGTTCCCCAGTGTTATTGTTATTATTATTAACTTCTCCCAGGGAATAATATTTATAAAAAATATATAAAATAAGAATAATCTTCCAGGCTGTTAAGCCATGTTCCAATTGTTCATCAAGTTAAATCTTTGCCTAAAACTATGGCCAGCATCTTCAGAACAATGAGATTATTTACTCACTCTTTTGCACTGACTGATAAACTCTCAACAGGGCCATAAATTTAATGGTATTCTAGCAGGGTGAGTAGATCTCTGATCAGCCCTTGTCCGTGACACTTTTGAAGGACTGGCTCCTGATTGGTTCACATGACATTATTATTTTAATAAGTTGATTAAATAAATCTTAGAAAATGATTAGACCAAAATTAGACATAAAATTGACTGGTCCAAGATTAGAGAATTCAACCCACATTAGACTCTCTCGATGAGCCAAATATAGTAACAAAAGACTGTTTATGAATTTCAAACTCCATTTTTTCATGCTCTATCATATGTATAATATTACAATGAGCTTCTGACTGCTGTCCTTGGGTTTGATTCCCGGTCAGACCACAGGAATTTTTTCTTAAAGGGAATTATTCTTGTCATCGCCAATGGTCTGGATTTAGACTAAGTTTAGGTTTAAAGGTCCTGCGCCGTGGCCGAGTGGTTAAGGCAGAAAGCCTTGGTGCAGAGCTACGGGACTTGCGCTGGTTCGAATCTCCATGGTGGGAGAAATTTTCTTATGGTATTTTGGCCAGTATGGGACCAGTGCCCACCCAGCATCATGAGGCATTTGGATAGCTACAATAAGTAGCGGCTCCAGGTTGAGAAAACACGAGCTATAACAGATGGGGAACTCGACATGCAGACCACACGTCACCCCTACACCGGCTGATCATCTACCTCTGTGACTGACACATGTAGATGTGAGGCCAACAGCCGGCTGGTAGGCTAAGGGCCTTCTAGGCCTGTCGTGCCAGGAGTTTTTTTTAGGTTCAAAGACTCTCCTGGTGCTTCATTATCATTCATCACCTATCATACATCAGGGTAATGTAACTCCGTCTTCCTGGTGCCCCCAACTTAAGAAGTGGATTACAATTCTGCCATACCAGGAGAAAACAGCCAGGTGAGATTGGTAAAAAAAAATTACATTATATATATAAATTAAGAAAGTTTTCTTGGTTTTTCCATTTCATGGATTCAAGGTCGGCCTCTGGCCACTGATTCCGACGTTTCGGCATGATCCCACATGCCATTATCAAGGAATGATATGTTCGAGTCACAGGTTTAGGTCTTATATAATCAAATACGTTGAGTTTTCACTGTGGTCCATTTGAGAAGCCGTAACACCCATCCAAGGTTTAGATCTTATATAATTAAACCACATCTAGTTTTCACTGTTGTCCGTTTCCATAACCGTACACCCATCCAAGGTTTAGGTCTTATATAGTTAAACACCTTCAGTTTTCACTGTGGTACATTTGGGAAGCTGTACACCCCATCTCAAGTATTTACAACCATTAAAGTTTCCATGTTGCCCAACCGTGGTTGGTGTTCACTATCTGTCTACGCTGTTCTGGGGATGAAATAATGAGGCAGTGAGAGCAGTTTTCCATGTAGATGGTAATCTTTGGGCAATCATCTCGGGTGTTCATAAAATATGACCTTTTCTCCTACAGAGAAGCATAAGGATAGAGAAGAAAAGGCCACATTCTATGAAACATCCAAAGATAATGCACCAAAAGTTGTAACCACAGACGAATAGCAATAGAGATAGAGAAAACAAGGTTCACATTTCATGAACCACCCAATATATTGACCAAAGATTACCGTCTCGACATTGGAAACACTGCTCTTGCTGCCCACCATGTCCATCCCCAGAACAGACATAGACGATATGAAAAAACCACGGTTGGGCAACATGGAGTGTGGTCGATGCTTGGATGGGTGTACAGCTTCCGAAATGGACCACAGTGAAAACTGAAGGTGTTTGACTATATAAGACCTAAACATTGGATGGGTGTACAGCTTTGAAAATGGACCACAGTGAAAACTAGATGTGGTTAATTATATAAGATCTAAACCTTGGATGGGTGTATGGCTTCTCAAACGGATCACAGTGAAAACTCAATGTGTTTGATTATATAAGACCTAAACCTGTGACTCTAACCTATCATTCCTTGATAATGACATGTGGGATCATGCCAAAATGTCGGAATCAGTGGCCAGAGGCCGACCTTGAATCCATGATGTGGAAAACCCAAGAAAACTTTCTTAATCATACTTATACCCACGAAAATCTACAACACATATATATATATATTATATATATAATAGCTTAACTATCCCAGAAACTATGGATTCAACACTACTTTTTTTCACCCCCTCACACCCCTTTCATCTCCTTGGGGTGGTAGGGTCAAACTTGGAATTAAATACCATCTGGATAGTCACCAATCAGCTTAGCAACCCCAAAAACTATAGATTCAACACTAATTTTGTTCCTTTTTTTCTCATTTTATTATTTATCCTTTTTCACTCCTCCTAGGGGTGCTAAGGGTCAAATTTAGGTTCAAATGTTACTAGGACTGTTAATGGGCTTAGCAGTCCCAAAAATATGAATTTGACACTAACAACACTTGTTTTTTATTAGTTTTAGATATCATCCTTTCTCATCCCTCTCAAAGGGATGCTAGGGCTCTCTTACCACCAAGGAACCCTTTCCTGATTGCAAGTTACTTGCATATTAAGTTTGGCATACCAGGCACCAGAGTTCTAGAGTTATGCTGTAAAACATATGTAGGTTATTATTAATAATATTTCCATTTTCAAACCCCCTTTCACCCTAGGGGTGTTAGGGCATCTTACCCCTGAAGCCACTTTTCTAAATTGTAACTAATATGTGTACCAAGTTTGGTTGAAATTGTTCAATGTGTTCAAGAGTTATGCTGGCACACAAACACACACACACACACACATATATATAACTAAAATTGTGATTTTAATGTTTTATCTACAATATGCTCTAGATTTTTAGAAATTTAAAATTCAAAGGCTTTTGCAAACTTAGGAATACTGATAAGCACTTTATCAAAGAGCAACTTGAATTAGTAAAGATTGTATTAAACTTTAAAAAAAAGTTTTGTATAGAAATTAATCAATATTGAGTCATGAATATTCTTACCTCATGTTCTTTAACACAGTCACAATCGTGACAGCAGTTGAAGAGGGGAGCAATGGCTCATGGCTCAATATTGATTTATTAATGAAAACCTCATAATGTGTAATTCCCAACATTAATATATGAATTTGTATAGAAAGTTGACAAATACATAAAAGATACATATATTATAATGCAAATAATTATTCTTTATTGCATAGACTATACTTGGCGTATAGCACTGTACTGAAATCAATACTATATTATTCAGGTCATATTCAGTTGTAGAATTCAAATTATCAGATAAAATCTCCCATGCTAGCTCCTGTGGTAGCATGCAGGCCTCCCTGACTAGTTTGATACCAGAAGGATTGGAAATTCTATTTATAAAATTTTCAATCTTGGTGTTAGGAGGGATTATGTACCAGATGCCTGGAACAAATTTCAAACCTCTCCGTGGTATATATATATATTGAGAAGATATATAGTACTGTTGTCAGCAATTAAACCAATGGGGATTTTAAACCTGGCAGCCCCCCTTGTGACAGGAGTAGACTACTAGGCTTCTTCTCCTTTTCTTCTTAATCTTCCCTCACAGCAATACACTTACACACACAAGCATTTTTATACATAAACTCTGCCTACATTCTTCTCTATATACAATAGAAATACATGTCTGTATAATGTAATTTGTCATTGAAAATGGATCACATTAAAGCCAGTGCAGAACCAGAAGCACACAAAAAGTGCAATGGGTGCATCTTTTTTCAGTGCTGAATGATGCTGACTGATAAGATTTATAATTGAATTATGGCATTTTTTCTCTTGCTTCCTAGCAGAAACCAGAGTTGTTTGTTCCTATCCAGCTAGTTACATATCAAGAGATGCTCCTTGTTGAGTGCTTGTGTTTTATTGCATATTGTATATTCGGGGCATTCAAATATTTCTATTTTGTGGAGATGGTTAGATAAGCAGTGATGACCAATAAAGAGGCAGAATGGAAGTTACAGCAGATTTTCTTGGTATTGTTAGGATGTGGGACAGCAGTAGACTTTTGTATACCTCTCTTTCTAATTTTCTATCTTCCTCTAATGTAAATATTTGTAGACTGAATTACTTGCCTTTACCATTTTATAAAAAGTACTCTAAATTTTAAGCAACTCAATAGAAAAATTGTTGAAAAATTAATATGATATGTATTAAGTTTGGTGATTAATAAATATGGAACCTTATCAAGCACAAACTGTGATGCCTAAGTCACTGCCTCAGTAGAGTTAAATCTATTAGGTTACGTCCAAGAGCATATTGTTAATTTGCAACATATAGTGACCATATCAATTTTTCTGAACTAATTTTAGAAGTGTTATAAATATATTCACTGTATATCATCAATCATTTCCAAATTTAATAGTATATGAATACTTTTATCTATTCTTCTTAATATCTTACAAATTTTATAATTTTCTCTCATGCTTTATATTTTAGTTGTTTCAGCCTCCCTACTTTTTTATAACTGACACCATCCCACTACCATGGGTCTTGTTGCAATTTTAAAACACCAGGGACAGTGCATTCTATATATTTATTGGTTCACTGAAAACCCCAAGAAAATTAATTTCATTAAAAATATAAAAAATTACAATGACAAGTAGTATATTTAATCAATTGAGTTGGAGTTTACTTGATGACAATCCATTACTTATTTAATTAAATAAGTAGTATATTTGTAATTTATTTATCAAATTCCTTAAATGTTTGATACTTTAATCAGCAATATTTTCTACTATGGAAATCTTGAGCAGGCACACTTTAGAAGCACAGAGGTGCATTTTCTCTCTATGAACCATCTGAAATTAGATTTTTTACTTCAAAGAGCCGTGAGAGGTAATGGGAAAAAGCTTATTTTCTTGTCTTTTATTGCTAGTTAAACAACCAGAGAAACGTGAATTGTGAGTAAATCTGAAAGTTAAATCTGAGTGTTATTATGGTGAAAAAAAAGTTATTCCAATGGTATTTATTAGCATGATTTTTAAATAACTTATGCTTCCTATTTTTTTTCTTATTTACAGATATGTTTAACACCTATGATCACTTAGTGTCTATTTATTTATTACTTATTTTAATAATACTCTGAAATGGTGAATATGATGAAAAAAGGACCTGACAATGAATTTCAAACCCAGCATCTGCCTTGATAATTGAGGAAAATCAGGGAAAAAAATCTTTGTCAGTTTGGTCAATACTGGGGTTAGAACCCGGAACCTCCTGAATACGAGTATCAAATGAAACAGAATGAGCCAACTCACTCTGTTTTTTTCACTGTATTAAATTAATTTATACTTAATTTTAAAAACAGTCTAGTAAACCCTAGATATTTAAGGCAGAGACACCATTGCCACCCACTAGATAAATATAAAAAGACAGAAATTCCAGAATCTGTGGTTGGCCAGGACGCTAGGTCCACTGCTGAAAACAACTTAAGGCATCACAAGACAAAGGACACACAACTTAGACCCCAGGCTGAGTTTTAAAATCCTTCACTCCTATGGGAATCAAATCCAAGACGATTTTTTAACAACATTCTTTATTTAAGGCTATTAGTGTTGCAATTCACATCTGTATGAGAAAGGATTGACAAATTTTAATCTGAAGCTTCTTATTTCATGCTTCAGGTTCTTTTATGTGCTGTAAATCTAAGACACAGGACCCACAGGTTTATTTCCCTTCCAAAGGAAGTCATATTCACGACTTTATGCCTTGAAAAAATCCATTGACTCATTGTCGGGTTTAATCTACAAACCTCAATGCATGGTAATCACTAGTCTACTATGACCAACCTGGAATGATGGAATGAACTTTAAGACTCCATCAATTTGCAACACATCCTTCAAATACATAATTAGATTCACTAGAGATATCAACTGATAGTAAGTAAAGTGATTCCACTAGAAGCTTTAGGAGGTCTTTGGGATAGTAGAAAGTTAAAGCTCTCACCTTTCTAGACAATCATCACTAGATATCAGCTGGGTTATCAGCCCTACCTATTAGCCACCTTTACCCCAGAACATGCATCTGGTACTCATTTATGTTAGAGGCTAAGTTAACTCCCAAGGCCTTGGTTGCCATCAGAAAGTTTGGGTCAGTTTAAAAATCCTGACCCCACTGGGACTCAAACCCTTAAAGCTTTCGGCTTGTAATGTTTTGTCTTAACCAACTATGCTACAATGTGTCCCTCAACTGCAGTATCAAACAATAAGATAAAATTATTTTACATTAGACCCTAATTAAGTAACATTTTGGTCATCACAATAAATTACATATGTAAATAGGCCTACTATTTAGCAATTATATATATATATTCAAATATGTTTACCCATATATATATATATTTTATTTAATGGTTCAAAGAATAATCTCTCAGTATAGGGAATATTATTGTCTTTAGAGCAAAGGAACAAAGAGCATTCAATATTCAATTATTGATCTTCTACCTACACTGCAAGAATTCCAGACAGTCTGGACATGGAGACACCAACAAACTGATACCACAACACCTGAATAGCATCTGGTACCAGACTACTATTCTTTCGCTCTCCGTACAAGCCTGAAACCAATTTCTTCTATAAACTAATAAAATATGTCCTAGTTCCCATGCCTCTCATTTTTCATTTCTAACATTGGCAACATGTCAATTCTACATGCCTTTTTATTCAACATCAAAGTCAATTTTATTTAGGCTATATTTACTCATTCATTTTTCAAGCGACTACACAAAAAAAGTAGTCACAATGAAAAATTTCCCTTCTCTTTTCCAAACAGAGGTACTATCAGAAATAAATATATTTATTAAATAATCACATTAACATTCCACTAATAAAACTGTATTCTAGAATTTGCCCTTGTTTTTTTTAAAAGAAGTTTTATTTTTGTTGGCCCAATATTAACTGTATATGATATTAGTGGTGTTCAAACTTTTCTAAACAAATTGTAATTATTTAAGAAGAAAATATAAATAATTATTTATGAGAAAAGTTTCATTTTAAAGAAATAAGTTTTATTTAAACAGTAATAATGATTTAATTAATGATGTAAAGTCAAAAAGGGCCTGAAAAGAGATTAGATGAAGAATGGGCTTCTTTTTACCCACATTACACCCAGAAAATAATTGCCAGTATGGCAAAGAAGTTGAGGAGGTCATAAGACAGAAAGGATACCAAACTGAATTTTAAAACAATTTGTCGTTTGTATTAAAAAAAGTTTTATTTTTGTTGGCCCAATATTAAATATCGTATTTGATATTAGTGTTTTACTTTTATAAATAAATTGTAATTATTTAAGAGGAAATTATGAATAATTATTCCATGTTAAAGAAATATATTTTGTTACTTAAACATAAGTAATGATTTAATTTATGATGTATACATTATTTTTATTTTACAAACAACAAATAAAAATCCACATAGTAGGAATACAATATTGTCCTAATATTAACTTGATTCACTGTATGTATTTATTTTATGTGCAGTTGCTTATACAAAATATGGAATAATCTGTGTATAGTTTAATAAGAAAATATATATTTGTTGTCTTGAAAAAAAACAGTATATTTAATTAATCCTCAACAACAGACAACTAATGGGTAATTATACTGTAGAGATCTCACATCAATGAGTGCTTGAGGTTATCCAGAATTTATTCAGAGTATATGAAACATGTATGCAACAGGTTAGTGGAATTTGGAAGTCAGGATTAAATAAAAGTATGTAATTTTTTTTTCTTCTTTTAAGTGTAGATATGTGTTAATAGTATATTACGATGCAAGGTTGAGCATTGTTTTTTACAGAATTGAGGAAATGTTTAAAACCGAGCAATAGCGAGGTTTTTAATTTCTGAGATTCTGTAAAGCACTTCACAAACGTGCATTGTACATTATTTTTTGTGTGATGGTGTTTTCAAAATAATAAATAATAGTAAAATAATAACATATTTGTTGGAAATATTTGCATTAATTACAAACAACTGACTAATGTTAACAGTGTGGGCAATGTTTATTAGTTGAGACTACAGCAGGCCATAACACCAATCAGTCATAAAATGGCAGCATGTACATATTTATTGTTTTATATTGTTTCAAATAAAGTTCAGTTCATTTAAAATGCAGTGATTTGTTTCGTATAATGTATATTAACACTAGCTTTTGGATATATTTTTGTATATACATTGTTCATAGTATACATAAAGGGCAGTGGTTTTACTTCCTGCACGAGGTTTGTAATATGTAATATTACCAGTATAGTTATTTAGGTTGGCAACCCTAAAATGTAGGAAGTTGAACTTTCAATCATTGTTGCCATTGCTGTATAGTATGACAAAACACACTATCGTGCAAAAAAGTAATTGTTGAATGCCACATCTTATTATCAAACTTAAGGTCATGAAATCTATTGCCTTAGCAAAATACACCTCTTGATACTTTCATTACACAAAAATCCTACAAATCTGAACTTAAAAACTCAATCAGTCATAATAAATCATGTAAATGTCTCTTCTAATTACTAACTAGAGGAATATTTTGACATGTAGTAATACACAGATCTCAGGAACAACTCAAATGAAGTCTTCATACAACTGAGAAGTAATTGTGAACAAAATTATATAAATGAAAAAAAAAACTGAATTATATAAAATTCTGGTTTGTAAAAAGGATTTTTTCTGTTGCCAGAACAATGAAATAACTTATAACAGCAGTGCAATGTAGATTTGATGAAGGTAAATGGCATTGCTGCTGTAATATGAAGCAGGTTTAAAGTTTATAATGGAAATAACAGCTATAATGGATAAAGTTTTGTAATTGCTTCCTTTCCATGCAAAGACAAGTCCAAGTAGACAAACTTTGCTTCATTAAATTTGATCCTTTAATTTAACTTACAAATTCCAAGTGTCTTACTTTTAATAGTTTGCTGGAGTTGAAACTTTGTATCTGTGAGAGATCTGATTATTTTTTTTGGAGACATCTGTTTTCTAAGTTTCATTTCAAGGACGCATTTAAATTAAGTCAATTGAAGCAATGAGTGCAATATTGACCCAATTAAAAAGAATAAATAAAAATACAGACAACACTACATAAATAATGTCCCAAATCATAAGTTTATAGTTCATTGTTGATCCAACCCATATTTAGGCTGCATTCTTGGCCACCTACTGGCGCCTTTCCCTCTGGTTTTCCTGCTTTTCTTTCATTTTTCGTTCATGCACACGTCCTGCCCATCTACAAATCTTAATTGTTCTTATTACTTTATTTGGTTTCCCATAAAAATCATGTAATTCATTGTTATACAGTATTTTCCACTCTTTTGTCTGTTAACCTTTCTTGGGTCCAAACATTTTCTTAAGAACCTCATTCTCAAATACTCATATAATCTTTTCTCCTCTCATAAAGTAAAAGTCTATGTCTCATATCCATATATTATAAATGGAAGAATGATGGTATTATATATTTTCAGTTTAACATTTCTTGAGAGAAGTTGGGATAACAAGGTCCCTGTAATGCATGCATTTTCATAATTGAGCCTATGTTTAATTTCTTTCTGCCCTTATTCCTGTTTGAAATTATTGTTCCTACGTATTTGAATTCAACCACTTCTTCAAATTTCCTTTCATTTATCATTAATTGTCCATGTTCATATAATTTATTTCTATATGTGACCAAATATTTAGTTTTATTGACATTTATTTCAATTAACATGTAAACTTTTTAAATATATTCTCCTGAGTTTTGTTAGAATTGTGCATGGAAAAAAAGTTTCAAGATTATTCAAGATATTTTTGTATATATTTCCATGCTGCAGTGCAATAATTCAGACACAACAATCAAATTATGATGATGACAATTTTCAATGGAAATAAAAATTTTTCTAGGAGTTCAATAATATGTCTTGTCTGACAGTAAACAGAGTTCATTACCACGTGGGGGTCAGGGTCCGGAAATTCTGCTCCCCCTTCTCTAGGTGACTCCTGGTACTACCAGTAACTAGTTATTGATTTTCTCATCTTCAACAGAAAAAGACATGGATTGTCCCCTCTTTTTTTATAATACACATTTAATCCAATGTAATGAATTTTAAAATAATAAGCAGCCTCTATGTCATTAAGTACAGTATGCCACACAAATAATTCTCATAAAAAGAACCCTATATTACATTATAAATTACAATACAGTGTTATAGAAGAATGAAGATTTTCATGGCTGGTTGTACAATGATGAATGCTCTCCTACTCAGCCATTGAGGATGTCTCCCACAGCTGTAGACAAAGCTTGTGGCCATAACAGCAACTATCAACCACAGTCTAATATCCCAGAAAAAGTTTATTATACTACAGAGTTTTTATTATTAATTTCATACATTTCATTGATGGATAAATCATATTTGAAGAGAAAAATTATACATCAATGAGATATATGAAATTAATAATAAAAACATCGAAAAAAGCCATACTGGCATTTATAATGTAATGTATAATTCCCAAATATGTCTTCTTAATAAAGGAGCTGCCATTTGCAAAGATAGAAGCAAATGGCTTCAAAACATTTGGTGGGCGGGAATTACAACATATATAGAGAAGGATTTGTGTTTAGATCGGTACTTGCTCAGGTAGCTCAGATGGTAGAGCACTTGGACTAGAAAGCCAAGGGTCCCAGGTTCAAGTCCCGGTCTGAGCATATAATTTTTCTCTTCAAATATGATACTACAGAGTGTTCCAATACTTAGAAATTATACCCTTGGAGTGGTAGGAGGTTAAGTCTACCACTAGAAGATTTATGCCAGTTTCAAAATTCTGATCCCATCGGAAATCAAATAAGGGAAGTTGTACTACAATAATTCTTTTGAATAACATTTTTCTTTCAATCCTATTGTAGAATGGAAAAAAAAAAGAACCTCTCTCTCTTTAATATTGTCTCCTAGTCTTAAGTATACAATATTTTCTATGCTATAAATTGAATTTGTAAAATTTGAACCTAAACAAGTGGAAGAGCATTAGTCTTATTTGAGCTGGTATGTGCCACCATGGACTTTCATGTTTTAGAACTTCTGGTACCCCCTTCGGTAAATATGTAATTACCAGTACTGAGTACTGGTGAATACTAGTGCAACTAAAACCCTTCCTTGGCGATTAATATGGTCTATTTTCAATTTGTGCACCACTTTGGAAGACCTCATTACATAAATAATAATAATAATTTTATTGCAGCCAAATAGCCAGGATGAAAATAGAATACATTTTAAATTTACATATTTGCATATTCACACATTGTTTTTGTTCTTTTTGTGCATAGCTCAATGTGATATCGGTCACACGATTTTTCGCATAGCGTACATAAATGTACCTGTATTGTGTATAGAAACAAGTGTAGGATGAATATTTGTGTAGTATGTGTTGTGTGAGTGAACAAGTAGAACAGCTATCATAATGAATACAGATGGCCTATGACAAATAAACACAGGAATTCTCAAGACTTACAAAGCCTATTTTAAATACAACATTTTAACACAGTTGAAGATGATGGCACCTGCCAGAAGGTACATATTTTAATTTTTATCTTACAAAGACTGTAGTAATGATTCATTATCATATCAGGCTGTCACATGGTGGTATCAAAAGGCTTGCAGTATCCCAAATTAGAACTGTCACCTTTCTATTGCCATATCCTAGAAGCATCACTTGCATCTGTCTATATGGAGAAAATGTCCATATTTCTTCCAGATAATCCACCTTGGATCTTGCATGATAATGTGTCTTGCCACGTAGCGGAAGCAGTAGCTGTTGTGCAAGGTAGCATTGAGAAATCTTGGAACATTCATCAAATTCACTTGACATGTGTGCTTTTGACTTTGATTTGTTCCCACAGTTGAAAAAAATCTCTCAGTATCATCATGTTTCCTGATATTCCATCAGGCTTTCTATCATTGTATTTAACAGAAAAAAAATGTTGTTAATACTACATATTTGGCAGAAATTTCGTTCTTCACCAATAACTCACTGGCTCTTTGAGCTCACTGTTATGTAGTTTTCTCCATTCACCAGTCTGCTCATCTTTTTTTTTTTGGCCCAAAATTTTCCTAAGAACTTTATTCTCAAATACTCGTAATCTTCTTTCCTCTCTTAACCACATTGGTAACCGACAGCTGTGGTGTTCCACCCACTGCTGCTGGACCGGACATTTCTGTCAGTAGGGTGGACTTTTAAATTTTAAACCGCGCTAGCACAGTGTGACTTTTACATCAATATATTTGCAGTCAATAACAATAATGCATAAGTAAATCTTTATTAGTGTTCTCATCAGACCTTCTAGTAGAAATTGAGGGTTTGATAGCGTTGGAAACATTTCCCTTTATGTAAAGGCACAGTGCAAAAAGAGCATATGTAGCGAGTTTCTTTTCTTGTGTTCACTGCAAAGGTTTGGAGGGCTGGATTTTTTTTCTTTCCAATCACAATTGGTGTTCATTTATGTTTCTTCATGTCTCAGCCTCCCTGGTGGGTCTTGACGTGGTCTCCTAGAAGTGGTTTCCTTTTCTCTCTGTCTTTCCCCCTCTTTCCTGTCATCTGCTCCTAATTTCATGACTGCCAAACAAGAGGCTGTTTCAAGCAAAAAACTTCTGTTTGACATTTTGCTGTTAGGATTTTGAAATTTATAGACCCTGAAAGCATTAAAGAGTGCACAATTCAGAAGCCACAATACAACTTTCTTGCTCCATTTCACTGTTTTTTCTAAGGATGGAGTAATATGTTAGGTACTGGTCAGCCCTGTCTACACCCTTCACATACTTGTTATATTGAAGTATTCAATAGGGCATTTTTACAACTTTACTCCTCCCACTCTTGTGTTGCCTGATGCAATGTGCTAACCATTCTTACATCTCTTTTATCTTTCCATGTTTGTAGCAAAAGGTCCCCCTTACTACAAAATACACTTTCTCCTGGTTTGAGTTTATTTCCTGCTTTCACAAATGATTTTGGAAGCCCTCTGTTAATCCTTATTGCTTCACAAACTCTTGCCTTTCTTTCGAGCAAACTTTCAGCTATAGCCTCACTATTATAATAATTATCCTGGTGAACATGATGCCACATATATAAATTCGGCTCCAGAACGCAAAATAGAGTTTCTTCTAATTTTTCCGCTCTGCAACAGATATTTACAGGTTACGTACATATCCCGTAAACATCTAATTACCCGCACTAAAATTCCACATTTCACCAGCCGTCTGTCTTAAAATTGTAAACAACTCTTTCTGTAAAGTTGGAAAATTCATAAAAGAGAAGAGATGGGTACAAAAACAAGTAAAATTTATTTCACAATGAGAAGAAACAAAATTGCATGCCTCATTCAAAAGCGAAGAGGCAGGGAAGCCATAGAAAACATAAAAACGGAAATCTCCGTAGCAGGTCGTCTAGCGCTGGCCATTTAAACACTGAGATCTCCGTGGCCCGTCACCAATGTGTTAAAGTAAGAGTCCATGTTTTGCATCCACATAATATAACTGGGAGAATAATACTCTTACTTACTTACTTACTTACTGGCACTATCAAACCCATAGGTTCATGATCGCATGGACATAAGCTCTCTATAATCCCTATCCTGAGCTAATGCTTTCCAATCATTCCTGTATAATCTACTTTCCCCATCAACGCATTCATCATTCAATGTTTGAACTTCATGGAAACAACTTGTATCCTTATAGATCCAACAAGTGGTACGAGCCTGCATGGGTGACCAGTGGGATCCTCCGCACCATCAATAGAGCTTAACTAGCTGCCTACTATAGTGCGTCGACTGGTAGTCCAAGTGCGCTGTGATTGGTCGGTAATTATATCGTGATCGCTTCTCAACCAATCGGCGGTACGGCAGTCAATTCTAGACCGGGCTTACCGGCCGTCCAGTGAATAGTGTTTTGTGAATCTAAAAGTGCAAATATAAATTCACAGGTAAATTGTCTATTGAAATAGTGTTGTGGTTCATCATCTCAATATATGTGTAGTGTAAATCCTACTTAGATTAGTGAGTGGTTTAATTTAAATCAAGTGTAGTAAGTAAACTAAGTCTTGGTTTACCAAGCATGGCTTCTATGCCTGATACTGATGGGTCTATGGACCTGGATGAAAATAATGAGGACATCGGACCTTTCGCACGGTGGGAGGAAGCCGCACAATTTTTTGAAACATACGTTGCAAATAAGAAAAGTGAGGAAAAACCACAATATCAAAGGTATATACACGAAATTCATGGAACCTTCTTGATTATAACAAATTATCTGGCTACCTTTCCAAGCTGCAAAAAGTCTGATGCAGTGTGTGATATCACAGCAGCCTGCATGAGCAAGCTAGAAAGAATATAATTTGGTCATTTTTCAGAAGGTTTTGGCCTATTTGAGAACATGCTACAGGAATTGAAAGCCTCTGCGGTTGATCTCCAATCTCAAAGCTTTCTACCGGAGCATGATGCAAGTTCTGATACTGATTCTGAAAAAGTAAGTCCAAATGCTACTTTAGGTAACTCTGTTGCCTCAAGTGAAGCTGGTACACTAAAACCTAATTTATTTCTAAAAACAGCACCTAAAACTAAAGAACAAAAAATTTCCAAAAAACGGAGAAACAAAAGTAAAAGCAAAGGTAAAAAAGTAACCAAAACAACTGACGTTTCTCACAAAAAAGAGTAAATCTCAAAGTGCACCCATGCAGGTTGATGTGAGGTCTCCCACTGTAGTATCGGAGGTTGAGACTTCTAATAAATTTTCAACACTCGCTGACATGGAGGCATCAACCTCCGGAACTTTCCTCCCAAGTGGTTCCACCTATTACTGCTGGTCCTTCGACTGATACAACAAGTACTGCACCTTACCAGACTATTGGCACTGCGGGACAGAGACCCCCACCTATCACTGTCACTGGTAAAGGGGATCTATTCCGCATGAACAAAGAGATTACAGCACTTATTAGTGGACGACTCAAAGTAGTCAATATACCGGAAGGTTTGCGTTATTACGCAACTACAATGGAGGACTTTTTGATCCTGAGACAGTATTTTAATTCCATACACAGGGAATATTATACTCATCCGACCAGGAAGGAAACTCCATTGAAGGTAGTACTTAAGCACCTACCTTCAGATACTCCCATTGTCGAAATTGAAGAGGAAATCAAATCCTTAGGATTTCCTCTAAAAAGTATAAAGCAAATTACTGCAAAAAGAGAAAATTTGATCAAACCAATACCAATTTTCATTCTAGATCTTGAGCGGACAGCTGAGGCTCACCAAATTTTCAATCTGTAGCGACTCGTTTATTGTGTTGTATCAATCGAACCATACAAACCAAGGTCTGGCCTTAAACAATGTTTTAGGTGCCAGTCCTTTAACTATACCTTTCCTGCATGCTGCCGGATGCCACGTTGCATAATCTGTGCCGGGGCCCATGGACATAAAGACTGTACCATCAAGGCCTCTGCACAGAGAGATCCAAATTTGCTAAAGTGTGCAAATTGCGGGGCGAATGGACACCCAGCATCCTATCCTGGCTACCCTGTATTCCAGGCAGCGCTGGAAAATTATAGCAGGGCAACCAAACCCATTCCAACTATACCAAAAACAACCCAACCTAGGACCTTCACTTCGGTGAAAGCCAATCCTAATGTTTCTTTCTCCCAAACCTTACAAACTGGCATCTCTTCCCAAACCAAAATGGTGAACAACAATGTTCAAGGACAGGGCCAGCAATTGCCAGCAGTACAATTAGGTCAGCATGCTGAGGAATATCTCCTGGGTCTTCAGCCAAATTGGCTGAATTACCCACACCCATGGAGAGATTCCTCTTCATGCATAAAATCTTTAACCTATTTAATATAGGTTAAGGTTAAAGTGAACCACTAAATAAATTGTACGAGATATTCGCATGGAATATGGTGACAAGTTGCACTAATTCAGGGCGACTTGATGTCACTATACTATGTGGATATATCCACAATTTATCATCCCGATACATAGACTCAAGAAAGAAACCATCCTTATTACCATTAGGCTAGGATTAAATGAACCACAACCCTATATCGATAGCCACGAAGGAATTTGACTGCCAAGATTGCCCAGTGGGTAACAGTATGCAGAGCATTGGACGGTGCCAAGTCACCGTCACTAATCAGTCAGTCACCTACTTTCCTCAAATCATAGTTAATGTTTATTCTCTGTTGTAACGCTAGGACAACATTCCATTAATTAGTGGAAAGTTTAAATTAAAAATCCCAAATTAGATAAAAATTATTGTTTTAAAATGGTTCGTAAAATAGATATAAATTGATTTAAATTAATGAATCGAATAGAACTAAAAAATATCACGAATTGGGGTATTTTATTCTTTAATCCGAAAGGGCATTACTAATTAATTGGTAGCATTTAAAGGATTTATCAGGGATGTATTTAATGGGTTGCATGTCGTACATAGGAATTTTAAAGGGTCCTAGTGGCTTGGAAGTCAGGACTTTTGGTAAACGAAATGACTTTGGTAAACTTTGAATATAAGGCTAGTTAATATAACCATAAGATTAATTTAATTTGTATTTTGAAATTAGAAGTTTAACAGATTTAACATTCAAATATAAAGATTTAACATTACTGTAAATAAAATTTTTGTATATTATTTTAAGAGTTTTTTTTTTGCATTAGATTTTTTTAAATTTTGCAGAAACAAAATTCTTCTTCTTCTTCTTCTTCTTCACTTCACGGGCTAGGCAAATTGCCTGTTCTGCCTCACAGTTGTTCTGTCCATCTTTTCACTGGCCTTCATACATTCCTTGAACCTCTTGGCTTGTAGTTGAATGCTGCTCTTGGTAATCTTGTTACATTCATTCTTTCCACATGTGTAAACCATTTCTCTCTATATTCTCTGATTTTCTCATCCAATAGATATATATTTAACTCTGTTCTTATATCTTCATTCCTTATCCGATCCAATCTTGTGCAGCCTTTTGTTCTTCTAAGGAAGTTCATTTCTGCACTTTGCATTTTTTTTTGTAAAATGCTACTAGTGTTGTCACTTTAATTTTATTTCAGAGTTTCATAAATAATATTTTCCAAGTTAACAGTAAATTGTGTAAAGTTGCTACTAAACTGAATAAATAAATAAACAATTCCTAGAACTATATTAATTTATCATTTATATCAGTTGTCACCTGACAAATTAATTATTCACATTCATTTTTACATTTTATCTTGCAAAAGACTTATATTTCCTGAAACTCAAGTTAAGATTTTCTCTTCACACATGGAAGCTGGGAACACGTTTTTAAAGTTATTTTTTTATGAATATTGTTAAAATTTTGCACTTATTGTAAAATTTATTAATTTTGTTTCAAATTGAACTTTTTGCTATACTTTGTGAAAATAATAATATTTTATTAATCACAATCACATCACCTTCAAATCACTTTAAATATTTTTTGATAATGTTGATTGTTTATGTGAAAAAAGTGTATTTAATTATAATACAGGATCGGAAATTAATAGACAACTGACAAAGCAAAGAAAACTACTTTATTAAAATGAAAACCATAGATATTATGTTCAATAGCCTATTGTAGCAATGATTTTTAAAGAACAAGAAACATCTAATCTAGAATTTGTTTTTAATGAAACAATTGTTTTAATATCTTTGAAATTGTATATGCCCTTCATTAAAAGGAATTGTTAATGAACATAATCTACTCATTGTATTTTTAAGTAAGTATACAACAGTAATTCCTTTCATGTTACTTTTACATTTCTCTCATAAAATATCTCAAAAAAATGTAATTGTGACTGTAAATAAATAAAATCAAACAAGAGAACTTTACATTTTATTTGTACATATAATTAATTGTGTTGTCAGCAAATAACCGGATACACTAAGAAGATTAGACAGATTTGCACATATAGGCCTAATGATTTTCCCAAGTCTATAGTGATTTCATTTTAGCCAGAGATTTCAAGGATATATGAGTGGTCCGATATTTTCCGCTGGATATCTCCCACTCCTTATAACTCCTCACATAACAGTCACGTGATAAGCCAGTCCTCTTGCAGAGTTGCTTTCATATATGAATATGTATGCACAGCTTCACAGAGTTAATGGTGAGTAGTGGGACCTTAAAACCTTGAAATCATTATAACTTAAATAGATAGATTTCTTTTGTAAATCTTTATGAGAGCAAAGAGGAATATAAAAACTAAATTTTGCTTTGGGTTTGTCAGCCACAATGGTCTACTTGTTATGTTCCTTGCCTCTAGTCCCAAGGGTGGAGAGTTCATAACCTGACAGGGATCAATGGATTTATAAGATGGAGAAATCCAAGGTACAAGTCCTCCAGGAAGGACTTTAAAGCCGTGGGTCCCAAGTCCAAAGATTTTCTGGATAATAAAAGAAATTCATGCCTTCATCAGTGCCACTGAGGAAAATTTAAACAGCCGTTACCATCCAAGTAATACCTTAGTTTCCTACTAGATGTCTCATTGAGACAATGTGCTAACCACATGCCACTCATTGACATTTGTAGGGAAATAAGCATAACTAGATTAGTTTGGTCCAAAAAATTTGCTTTGCGGAGCACCCATGTCTTGTGAGGAATTATGGGATTTATTGCATACTATGGGTGTAATTTTCAATGCTGGTTTTATTTGTCAATTTCAGTGAATCTAGCCTAGCCTACATCATTCAGTATTACATGTGAAAATGCTTATTCCTATTTTTTTTTTTATTAAACAAGCCAACATGTTATTTTCATATACACTTAATTATCTTCTGTACATTGCAATATTTTACTTTGTGCATTTTAAGACAAAAAATTTGGGGCTCTATATAATAAGCTTTGTCCACCACTGTGGCCTCAAGGTAGTGTGCTGCCTTGTCATGCAGGGGGTCTGGGTTCCAATCCCCAGTCAGGATAAGTTTCCTGGGTGATAGCTTTTTTTCGTGGGGTTTTTCCTCACCTGTAAGACAAATGTCAAGAAATTTTTAAGGGCCAAATTGTCCCCGAACATCATCTGGCCATCATTAATATATTCATTAAGTTTAGGATTAAGGCCTCAACTCTAGAAATGGATTATTTATGGAGAAGTGCCAGAAAGTCTAGATTAGAAACATGTCACAAATAAGGAAATTAGAAACATAATGGAAGCAGAAGAAAGCATAATTGAAAGAATTGAGGAGAAGGAATTAAAGTGGTTTAGAACATGTCTTAAGAATGGAAGATGAGCGATGGCCAAAGCAACTATATGAATGGCATCCGAACAGAAAGAAGAAAAGAGGGAGACCAAGGTTAACATGGAAGGAAACATGAAGACAGTAATGCAAGCTAGAGGGCTAAGCATCGAAGATGCCCAAGACCGTAGGCTTTGGAGGTTTGGCACGGGAAGACGGCAGCAGCTGTAAAAACCCGAAGATAGAGAGATAAAGGCCTCGCTCCTGGCATATCATTGTCATCATTCACCACCTATCATATATCATTGTGGCAGCATAACTCTGCCTTCCAGATGCTCCTACCTCAGAAGTGGATTACATAATACAGAATGTTCAAAATGACAATGTGGTGGCACTGAATACAAAAAAAAATGCTAAGCTTTGTTCAGCAATTTTGGGGAGGACAATCGTATACACCTGCATTCAACATTAAAATGTTTCATACTCCCTGTTGATATCTGTGGAGAATGTAATCCACCAATGGCATGCCAAATATATGCATGAAGAAAGGCTTGTCCAATTGAAGCAAAATCTCACTTTTTTATAATCAACAGTAAATTCTCTTCCTTTACAAAAAAAATCTTCTGATATAATAAAGCAGTGTTTTTTAATTAATTTATAAATTTCTTTAGTTATTTACCATAACATATGCCTAGACAGTTCCGTTGTTCACCCAGATCATTCACAATTTTTACTTAAAAATTTCATTATAAATTTACCCACATTACATCTAACAATTTAGCATGAACTAATTAACAAAGAAAACTGTTCGGCAACACATGTTATGGCAAATAACCAGGCTTTAACAACTAAGGTAATTTAATGTTTTTATTATTCATGTCATACATCTGAATGTTGGATAAAATCATATTTGAAGAAAAAAAGTATACGCTCGGACTGGGGCTTGAAGCCAAAGGTCTGGGATCAAGCCACAGTCTGAGCATATAATTTTTATCTTTAAATATGATCTAAGGTCCATATAAGTTCTATTGTTTAAATAAATGGTAAATATTATGGAACAGGTTCCGGGTAATGACATTCCCATTACAATTTTTGTTTTGGTCAGTCAAGCTGGTTGTCACCGAGGTTTGAATCTTGGATCATTGGACCTCCAATTCAAATGTTATTCATTCAAACACACTCTCTCGGTAGAAAAAAAAAATCATTTAACAATAAATAATAATTCTTAATGGTATTTTATTTGAATGGAAGAAAGGCACTTTGTATTATCATTTGTATTCCAAAAAACAATGTATATCCGATTTCTAAAGAATTTGGGCAATTTGATTTGAAAACAATTTCAATTGTACTGCTCTCTCAATTCTCAACGTTATTTGTGCGATGCCCAGCGTTTAAAGAGAACAAAAGAAAAAGACATGTAGAAAATTAATTAACTCAATATCTATTTACAATTAATTACATTATTACTTACCTATTAACACCTACTAATTTAAAACTGGCTGAACTTGTGGACTATATGATAATAGCAATGACAACAATTCTGAGGCCATACATGTACGTATATTCACGACCACATTGCTAAACATATCGATTGTTATCGTTCTCTACCATGTTCTCTACCAGTTCTCTACCTTATCGATGTTCTCTAAGATGGTAACTAGTAAACGCTTGTTGGCCAAACATAGAGAAAATGTGGTTGCCAATAGATCCAGTCAGAGATAACCAACGACAATGTTATTCAGAGCATAGAGAACCGAAGATTCAGAGACCTCAAGCGTTGGCAAGAAAACACTAACCGATTACAGCCTACTGTATTATCGGCAAAACACTTTGCGCCATCTATCAATAAAACTAATCAGTGGTGAACCCGGTGGCTCAGTCGTCACTTTCGGCGTTTGTTACACCACATTTCAAATAATTCCTAGAATAATAACAATAATAATAATCCATCCATCCATCCATCCATCCATAGTAATTCTGCCCGAGGGCAGGTCTTTCACTGCAATCATAGCATTTTCATGCTATTCTTTGCAGCTTTACTAGGGAATTGTAGATGTGGTAGCTTCCCGTTGCTTTCCACACCAGTGAAGAATGATGATGATGATGATGATGATAAGGATGACGATGATGATGGCCATATGATTTCGGGGACCGTTTGGGCCTTAAAGTTTTCCTGACATTGTCTTACAGGTGAGGAAAAACCCCGATAAAAACCTCACCCAGAAAAACTGTCCCGACCGAGGATCGAACCCAAGCCCACTGCATGACAAGGCAGCACACTACCTCGAGACCACAGCGGTGGACAATAATAATAATAATTAATATAGAAATTACAGCTCACCTCGTATTATTGAAAAACTCAGGACGTTTCGAAAGGAAAACATCTTTCGAAACCGGTCCTCTGTTTTACAAAGTATGAGGCAAGCTGTAAAATTTGGTTAATTTAATTATTATTAAATACAAACCTCACAGTATTATAAATATAATCAATTCCAGAACTTCTTAATTTTCCAAGACCCTCAACTTACTTTTTATCCAATGCAAGGAATATATTCAGAAAAACAGATTAGTATTAAAAAACTGGAAAAATATTTTATAATTCAATTAATTCTTTTAAAGTATTCACGTAACCTGGTTTTTTGTTTAGAATTTTCTTAGAAATAACATTATTTTAAAGAAAGGATGACCCTGATTTTCAAAGAAAGGTTCAAATACAAATAGATATAATTTAATAAACATTTATTTATTCTAGACATATGAACAAAAATAATAATAAACAATAGAGAATTTAAGTAATATGAAGAATTAATGCAAAGAGAAGACCTGCAAAAAAACTGATTACTAATTATATTACACAACAAGCATTTAAGGGGGAAAAAAAGGGGGGGGGGAATGTACATATATATCATTGGGCGCATTCAGCGGGCAGTAAAGCGCTTTAGCAAAAATGGCTGCCATTTGCAGCGAAAATTTAAGGAGTCTGTTGAATGGACCGCTGCATGCAGCTATACCGCCAAATTTAAATTTGTTCATTGGCTCATTACTCATATTACTACGCGATGCTATTGAAATTAATCATAATACTAATAGGGTTATACAGAATTTACGATTTATTTTAATGTATGTAATTTATGAAATCGACGAATAGATCGTTTAAAATAAAATATTATTATAACGAGAAAATTTGTATTTTTTTTAATTATTAATATATCAGGCGGCTCCGTGACGCAAGCGATTAGACGCTCGCCTCTCACCGCTGGCTTCTCGAGAACTTTATTTATAATGTTTATTATTAGTTTAATCATATTAATTTGTGTTTTAGTAAGAGTAGCTTTTTTTAACTTGGTTAGTCTCGGTCATTATAAGTAGATTTTGTAGTGGAGGAAACGGATCTATGGCATGTTCTTTCAGGGTTTCTCCCATTTTCCCCTACCACAATTTTATTCCACCTTTCCCCATTTTCATAACATCCATTTCGTTCATCAGATGTAGTCAGCCTGCACCCTAGTTAATTACAGACCTCTATAAATATAGTGGCTTAATCTAATCACTTGATCTGACCCTGATTTGGACACAACTTGATATTATTTTATTATATTTAAACATCACTCCTGCGAATTCCCTATGTGATGCATATCTTGCTCCTTCATCATCACATAACACATATATTTAATAACCACACTAAAAGTATTGCCAGGTGGGCTGTAGGGTAAATTTTATTCAATTGTTCAGCCTTTTATTCATGTGATTTCTTACATAATATTTGACACTTTTAGGTCTATATTTAAATCTATGAGGAATAGGGGTTACACTAGAAAATGCAGGAAGTACAGGCATATGTGCAAAATTAATGTATGTGGTGCAAGACATGACCTAAGTACAGCAACCAAACAATTGTATAAAGGAAGGCATCATTGTATTTTTTCAACCTCAAACATACTTCATCTTTATTTTAAATTTGTCAAGGAATAGGAATGAAAACAAAGAAGAATATTAATTTATAATAATTTAAATAGTTTTCTTAATAATTAATTAACTTTTTTTGCATCATCTGATAATATTAATTACTTATAAGAGTAACTACCATAATATTTATGGCTAAAATAAAACCAAAACATTATATGCAATTTCCAACCATATATGTGAAATTCTGTCATAACAGCAGTTAATTATAGATAACCTCTCACTCACCATACTTAAAGACATTATTTAATATAATTCTAACATTAGCAATGCCACTTTCTTAGTAAAGTTAAGTGCTACACTAAATAGTATATCACTGAATCATTTATAATAATATGAAAAACATTTACCACCAAGATTAATGGTAGTATACAGTGAATAGCAATATCCCATAAGAGAGACTACATGCATTTGAATTAAAAGACATAAGACCACATTTCATTTTGCGATAAATTGGGAATTAAAGTGAAAGTTATTCATACCTGGTTCAAGAAATGGCTCTCAGTATCTCAATGATAGGACATAGTATATAAGTTGGAGATTAAATAATAATGGATCAGCTGTGATTAAAATCCTATGCAGAGTGCAAAATTTTTTGTTAATACATTAACCAACTCTAGCTGTAATTTAATTTTTATTTATGCACATCACACTGAGTATTTGTATCTTCACTGTTCAAATTTAGATAAGAAATCTAGAATATTGTAATATTTGAATTCAAGTTATGGCCGATACTTCACAAAACTCTTTATTCAGAAAAGATTACAAACATAAGATACACAGTTCATCTCTTTGTCCATTACACAATTTTCTTATTGTGTTGCACATTTAAAGAATAGTACAAATGTTCGTTTTATCTGTAGAGAAAATTGGTTCGACAACCACTGTAGCACTTCCAGAAATGACCCCATGAACACAATCATACTATTCTAATGTATTTCATATATCTTGAAAACAAAAATTATAATTAACTTGGCACCAGGTATTAGCGAATGAATCATCTGCGGATACAATTTTCATAATAAAAACATTCACTCGTCAATAACACAATGATTTGCATGAAAAGAGGTTATAATCGTAAATTCTTGATCTTGATAACAATCTTAAGATTATCACTGTCTTTAGTTTTACTTAATATATCACTTATGTTCGTCTAAAACGGTTAGCCACCTCGAATAACTCGTATATTAATGTCCAGACATAAATAACACAAAATTTGTACATCAAACATAAATTGTTTATGGAGAAAGACGCCATGTTTAAACTGAATGAACCAGCCAATCACAATGTATGCAGCGGTTTCTTCTATCTGCAGCCTACTTTTACTTCGCTGCAGTAGCTGCAAGTCCGCTAGAGCGCTTTATTGCCCGCTGAATGGTATGCTGCAGATAAAGCGCTAAAGCGCTTTTGCAGCGCTTTGGCTACTGAATGCCCCCATTGAGTATTCTAGGATTTAGGTTATCAAAAGCTTATTATGCTCTCAGAATTAATATGCCAGACTCGATTTACTGCATAATTTCATTTTAATTTTTAAAAAACTCTTTCCCTACATATTTTGCCAACAAATCTGGTCCCTAACAAAAAAGATAGGTTCAAAATTACAGGTATTTTACTATCTTACTGATCTTAACATAAGATAATCTCAAACAATGCATTAAATTGCAATAAACCATTCATTTCCCTGTATTGGTGGTGAATTCAATTATGAGTCACCTTTCCAGATGGAGGTCAAGAGCAGCATTACTGAACATTTGCACATCTGAATGAAAAAAAATGTTATACAAAGTAGGTACTGTAATGGACACTACATATCTTTTTGCATCTTTATAAACATACTACCAGTTATGTGAACATGAAAAATACAAAAATCCTACATATTATTTCAAACAGAATAACCATAAAATAAGCTATAAAAGAAATGGTAGAAAACAAACATTCTCCTATCTGAAATATCAGTTCTTTAGTTGAAATAAAAAATTATAAAACAAGTACTTAGAATTAAATATTCCTTCACTGTTTTTTTAAGTTTTAATTAATATAATGTGTCTTCAGTCTCAAGTACACATTCTGGGGTTCAAGTTACAATATATATATATATATATATATATATATATATATATGGTTATCCTTCAAAAACGGAGAATTATCTACTATGGCTTACTATGCTTGACATGACTTTAGTGACTTTATTAACACCGTCTTTTCAGAGGTTGACCAAGAAATAGACAAAGTCTGTAGAACAGTTAAGAAGAATGTCTAGAAAATGGTAATTCAATGGATGGAAATTATGGAAGAGTAGACATGGAATGACCAAGATAGATGGAGGATATTAAAAACTTGGTCCCCGGAACAATGATAGGAGGCTAGATGAAGAATAATAATTCAATATAGTTATGTCATCTATGTACTTGTCACTAGAAAAAAACATAAGTTACATAAAATCATATTATTTTTAACACTGTACAATGTAGTAAAATTTCTGTACACAATATATAGAATATAAATTATACATAGGAAGATTTTCCATTAGATCATTTAAGTAGTGGAAGAGTGGCATAAGAATCTTGTATTATGCGCAGAAAAAATATTAAGAATTGCAAACAGCGTTTTAACAAGCATTACAAATTTTTATAAAGTAGGAAATGTTAGTAAAAACAAAACCATAACCAAATGATTCCGTAAAAGTAATTTGAGGAATTTTAAAAATTCTGTGACCTAATGAAAACATGAGTCAATTCATATATTTTATGCAAAATTTTATTAATATTACTTACTAGAAAATATTAATTTAACAGAAAAATGGATGCATGATTGCTCAAACATTTTAAAATATGCAGCCAACATAATAGAATAAAATATACAGTTTATTATGATATGAATAAAAAAAATGAAAATTATTCAAAACTAATATAGGCTATCATGGAGTAATTCAAACAAACGTTTATATCATGATTATTTTTCTACTAAAATTAAGAAGCCAGCTTATTTCAAATAATAAAAAATATTTAATTCACAAAGTCAGTTGGCTGCATTATCACTGCAGACGATATAGCCTTAGGATATAGCGACTGCAGCGGTCCAAGCGTTGGCTGAAAAAATTAGGCCTGGCATCACTCTCTTCCATTTGCGTTGGGATGGTCGAGTCCATTAGGAGGCTAGGGGAAAGAAATTATGAAGTCGTTCCTCTGGGTTATCACTTGTTCCTTTTTGTCATTCGTAGTTGCATGCCATCTAACAGAATTTAAACTATTAGCATATGCGCATGGTTAGAAACGTGAGAAAATATTTATAAATATGTGAATATTTAATCATGATTATGACATAAATGTATTTTCCTTTACTGTTAATGAAATAATTTATGAATAAAAAATCATCTCACCCAAAAACTACAATTTGTTGGAGAAAGAAAAAACAGGTTTTAAACGAATACACGCATTTTCATGTGCCCAATATTAGGTTTTGATTCTATTCCTTCATTCATCTCTATCCTAGTCACCATCCTGCACTCTCCTATCCATCATCAAATTCATAATTCTCTTTATCCTTTGTCTTCATTCATCCTCTTCACCTGTCCAAAAAATTGTAATTGTTTATTTCCCACACATTGCATTCTTCATAAAAGTTAATTTTTTATCGGATAATACTGTTTCTGAAACTTTCTAATCTAGAGCATCATGCAAATCTTAAAAAAAAATAAATGTCTGTATATTGCAATAAATTGCATTTATAGTCAACCTTTCTGATCAAACAGGTCATTAAACTATTGATTATTACTCGTAAAAATGGATTTTAGTTTGTTTGAATATCTGTTTTTCCCTCAAAATTCCATTCAACATTAAAGGTAAAAAGTTAAAAGGTAAAGTGATCCCACTACAGGCCTCAGGAGGCCCTTGGGGTAGTAGGAGGTTAAGGCTCCCACTTTTTCTTGACAATCGGCACTTGATGTCAGCCGGGTTGTCAGCCCTGCGTGACGGCCGCCTTTACCCCAGAACAAGTGTCTGGTACTCATTTAAGTTAGAGGCTGAGTCGACCCCAGGGCCATAGTGCCGCCAGAAGGTTTGGGTCAGTTTAAAAATCCTGACCCCCACAGGGACTCGAACCCTCGACCTTCCGGCTTGTAGCGCAGTGCCTTAACCACTACGCTATGGCGTGCCCCCTCCAATGCAAATCAATCTTTAACTATTATTTTCATTTCCAAATCAATGTTTCCATCTTCAATTATTTAAACTCCAAATATTTAATTTTGTTACAAATATTGATGATACCTTTGGAATTCCTCTAATACCATTTTTTTTTTCCGCCACTTTCACCAATTACCATGTATTGAGTTTTATTTACATTAATTTTTAATTCCCACTTTACATATTCTCTCATTAATTTCCTGTCATATATACATATAACAATGTAATATCAAGGTGGAATTTTTACTTATTTTCATTATTCTTAATGAGATAATTTAGGAATAAAAAATCTTCCCGCTCGCAGATCACCATAAAGCACAGTTCCTTTAAATAAATAAATAAATAATAACATAAAATTGTATACAAAATTTTTACTGCTTCAAAGTTGCCCAGTCAAATCTGGTACTGGTATATTAAATTTATTTTAATTTATTGGTATTAGATTCATTTATGAATAAAACATATTCCAACCTGCATCCCACCCTAAAACACATTTTTTTTAACAAATGTTATTAAGAATACATAGAAACATAAAATTTTGACAGAATTTTTACCACACTAAATTCACGAGCCAAAATAAGCATCATATATCAATGGTATTCAATTCCCGGTTCAGGCAAAAATTTTTCTCTTACCATTGATTTACAATAATTTAATTGTGTTCATTAATCTACTTATTTCTATCATAGTAATAGCTTTAGCTTCTCAATATTAAGTTAATAAATAATGCTATAGCTGTGTGGAGTCCCTTCATGTCTTCTTGAGGTAGAAGCCATTCATTGTGCATTTGTGAATGATGATTCATTGCAATTGAAGGTGGGACCAGTAGAGCAAGGTAAAGGAAGGATTTCTGCTTGGATGGGAATGAAGCCTGGATTAGCTCAGTGAACAGAGCATTAGCACGGAAAGCTAAAAGTTCGGGGTTCGATTCCCAGTTCAGGCAAAAATTTTTCTCTTTACAATTGATGTACAATAATTTAATTGTGTTCATTAATCTACTTATTTCTATCATAGTAATAGCTTTAGCTTCTCAATATTAATTTAATAAATAATGCTATAGCTGTGTGGAGTCCCTTCATGTCTTCTTGAGGTAGAAGCCATTCATTGTGCATTTGTGAATGATGATTCATTGCAATTTGAATGGTGGGACCAGTCTAGAGCACCCCCGGTCCCGGGCGGATTTCTGCTTGGATGGGCCTGAAGCCTGGATTAGCTCAGTGAACAGAGGCATTAGCACGGAAAGCTAAAAGTTCGGGGTTCGATTCCCAGTTCAGGCAAAATTTTTCTCTTTACAATTGATGTACAATAATTTAATTGTGTTCATTAATCTACTTATTTCTATCATAGTAATAGCTTTAGCTTCTCAATATTAATTTAATAAGCATCATATATGTCCTTCTGTGGAACATAGAAGGTCTAAGAAACGCAATAACATATATACCTCTGGAAACAATAACAAACTATGACGCTATAATAACCACCGAAACATTTCTAACCGAAAATTACCATTTACAAGGTTACTATGGAGTCACACATTAGCAAAACCTACAGGCGGGGTTTCTATATTTATGAAACCAACCCTAGGAATAAATAATAAAGCAAGTAATCAAAGAGGAAAATATGCTGACAGTAAAAACCCCAATCATCACAATCATAGGAATATACATCAATCCTCAGACTACAACAACTGACGCAGTCGAGAAAATAGAAGAAGCCTTCACGCATACAAATAACGATGAAAGAATAATCCTTGCTGGTGATATGAACTGTAGAATAGATAAACCAAATAGCAAAACCAATCTCATAATGGAAACATTAACAGATAAAGGTCTCACATTAGTAAACAAGCCCGCAATGAAAACATATATAGCACCTAATGGTTCCAGCTCCATCGATCTTGTACTATACAAAGGTAGAAACATGACCATAACTAACCAAGAAGGATTATGGACATCAGCATGGCTCCGATAAGAAAACATATACCAATAGTAACAATAGCAATACTGCATCAAATTCCAACAACTCCCATATCAATGCCACACAAACGTTCAAGGAAGCTAGACTTGGAAAAACTAGAACGCAACAAAGAAAAAATAGAAGAAGTAAATAAATTAATAAATCAGGAAGAGATAGACAAGAGTGTCACACAAATCACAGAAATCTTACAAGCATGCAGTAGCGAAAACAAGAAAAGGAAATCACAGCCTTGGTTCAACAAAGACTGCTATGACAAACAGAAAGAAACGATCACAGCACTACATCGAGCAAGAACCACAAAAAACAATGAAGACCTAAATAGTACCGCGAAGCATAGAAAAGAATACAAGAAGCTAATAAAAGAAACTAGGACCAACCACATTGAAGAAGAGACAAAGCGAATAACCGAAGAAGCAAGAAAAGATCCTTACATAGTTCTCAGGAAATCAAGACCAATGACCGCGAGTGAATTATCCATGGAAGACTGGGAAAAATCACTTCCAATGTCTTTTAAACCACCACCAAAGAACTATGTCACAAGAAACATGTACCAGAACAATCACTGAACACCCAGAGCACGTAACTAAAGAAGAGATAAACCACGCCATAATATCGGCTAAGAACAAGAAAGCAGCGGGTCCCGACGGCATCTATACTGAACATCTAAAAGACTGCTTGCACCTAATGGAAGACGTATGGCACAACTTATACAACAAATGTATAAACATAGGAAAAATCCCAGAAGCCTGGAGAACATCAGTAATAAAGATCATGCATAAAGGGAAAGGAGACACCAACAACCCAGACTCGTACCGCGGCATTGCTCTTGAAAACTCTGTGTTCAAAATTTTCTCAAAACTCTTAACAACCAGGATCACGAACATAGTGGATAGACACATTCCGGAATGCCAATTTGGCTTCAGAAAGGGCAGAGGCACATTACAAGCGGTGAACTACCTCATAGACTCGCTTGAAGACACATTAAGACATAATGGAAAGAAGTATTTCGCAGTATTCATTGATTACAAGAAAGCGTGCGACACTGCAATCAACAGAGACAGTAGACTCCTTGGAGGAAAAGACATCAAGCAGGATATTAGAGGAACTACAAGCCATATTAACAACGATTGTGACAAAAATCCTGGATCACAACTCTGTTAAACTGTATGACGAGGTCGCACTATCAAAGAAAATAAAGCAAACAAATGACCGTACTGCCAAGGGAACCCCATCAGCCCACTGCTCTTCAACATCATGACAGCGGATATTGTGGATATCACCCAAAGATAGTGCGACATCGATCATAATGTACGCTGATGACATGGTATTGGGATCATCACACAAAGATGAAGTACAAGTTGCGCAGCATTAAATGTAGACTTGAGAAAATGGGCAAATGAAAACTGTATGCCAAAAAAGCACATCAGAAAATCAAAAGAGGATGAACCTTCGCAGAAAAGAGGAGGAAGGAAAAACACGTGACTGAAAGATGACAGGCTAATGCTCCTTGGTGAGCCACTAGATGTTGTATCGCAATTCACCTACCTAGGCGTCACCCTACAAACAACCATTAAATCCTACAGAATACATGTGCAATAGAAGGTTTCAGCTGCAATAAGAGCGATATACAGCATAAAAAATCTCCACCAATTATCAACAGAAACAGCTATGATGCTCTTCAGGACAGTCATAACTCCCATAACAACATATGGAATTAACATAATATGGGACAAACTCACAAACAGAGACTTGACACAAATAGAAACAGTAAAAGCATGCTTCATGAAAAGAGTTCTGGGAGTTGGAAAAACAGCACCTTCAAGAATGACGTATGTCTTAATGAAAGAAACCTTCTTCATTGAAGACATTAGACGGCAGCTATTCCGAACACCTGCGCATATGAGACAACAATGCAAGGACTACAGGAGAAGAGGAATGACATCTGCAGCGAATTCTACACAACAGAGGCTATGTGTACGAGAGAGTGGACACGACCAAACTACGAGATGAGGCACATCCTAACACGGTATGCAATCCATGGCTTTCACCACAAGGTTTGCAGCACAAAGCGATTCCACGAGCCAAACCAAGAATGCATATGCGAACTGTGCAACAATCCATGTGAACGATATCACATCGAAAAGTGTGCGGAAAGACAATTATCGTTTAACAAGTTTTGCTTAGACTAAATTTACTAACAATTTGCACATTTGTGCGCATTTACTTTCATTCATATATGTTGGTATCAAATGATTTGGCTATCTTATGAAGAAAACTATATGTGGTAATAAGTAAAGTAAATAAAAGTGTATAAAATGAGTATAAGTAAAACAGACTTCAAGTTTAAAATTTTAGCCGTAAAGATAATCTAAAGAGACATAATATGTTTTAAACTCATTCTGCACAGAGCAAGATCTTTACATGTGTCTTTTGTAATTTTTCAACTAACCATAAAGATAATTTTGAAAAACACAGGGCTATGAATATTGCTTTAAAATGTAGTGTTGAAAATTCAAGTAGTCAGTTAAGCAAATCTTGTTTCTTTTGCACCAGCTGTGATTTTCAATGTACCAAATATAATGAAAACCCACAACTTTGATACTAAATCAAAGAACCATAGGTTTTTGAACAAATAAAGCTTTTCTTAGTAGAAAATAGTGAAGAAAGCTGTTGTTTTAATATATGTCAAACATATTGCAACAAAAGCAAGTAATAGTAAAAAGAGCAGACTTTTCTATAGTCATCATAATGGTATTTATAAAGCAAGAGGAAAAGGCAAAAGAAATTTGAAGATCCAAGGATCAAAAAAGATTGGAAAAATTTGCCCATCACGTATAACTATTTCTACTTTTGAAAATGGAAAAGTTTCAATTGAGTATATTGAAACTCACGTAGGTCATGAACCTGAATTGTGCTACTTGAATTTGGCAACACAAAAATAAACTATTCTAGCAAGTAAGATATCTATGAGAATAGATGAAGTACGGTATGGAATTCTGTGAATGTTGAAAGGTACGACTTAATAACAAGAAAGAATCTCAACAACATTCAAACATGTGTTAACTTGAACCTTTTTTTGAAGTACTGAACATAATAATGCCATTAGTATACATTCATTTTTAAATGAGAATGATAGTGGAATATTCTACAAGACTCTAGGTAAATTACATGAGACATATCCTGAATTTGAAAATTATATATACAGAGTGTATCATAAAGGATGGCGCAAACTTATATGGTTGAAAGTACACGATAATAGAAGCAACAATGTCCCAGTAAACGAGCCGTTTGCGAGATAATTACGAATGTATGGTCACAAGCCGCCACTGACGTCATTTTTGTAACATCGGACTAGGTGATTATCTCATTGGGCCACACATTCTTCCACGAAAACTTAATGGACGGAGGTACCTTAGGTTTCTGCGGCGTCATCTTCCAGGATTGCTTGAGGATGTTTCCCTTCAGCAATGTCGGAGTTTGTGGTACATGCATGATGGAGCTCCGGCACATTTTGCTGCTGCTGTGAGACGACATCTAACATGCAGCTACGGCCAAAGATGGATAGGTCAAGGCGGATCTGTACCTTGGCCTCCAAGATCACCTGATCTAAATCCTTTGGATTTTTATGTCTGGGGTCACCTCAAAAGCGAAGTGTACAGCACACCCGTTAACACGATTGAAGAACTGGAGCAGAGAGTTGTACATGCTTGTCAAAAATTCAGAAATGATCCAGGGGTTTCGAAAGAATTCGACATTCATTGCAGAGACGAGCTCAGTATTGCATCTAGATGCAAGGAAGACACTTTAACGTCTCCTTTAACAGGTAACCCATAAGTGAAGTGAACTGTGAACTAAATGAGATGAAAAATTAATACTAAAGTCTAAATTCAAATAAATTTCTACTAACTAAGACGATGTTTACAATGACATCAGTGGCGGCTTGTAACCATACATTCGTAATTATCTCGCAAACGGCTCGTTTGCGGACCCATGTTTACTGGGACATTGTTGCTTCTATTATCATGTACTTTCAACCATATAAGTTTGCGCCATCCTTTATGATACACCCTGTATATAAATATATATATATATTTTTTTACACCAAATGGGATCGAAAGAAAAATGTAGAAATCCTTCAAGAACTTACTGTGTCACCAATACTGGACTACATCTCCAGATACCAGCTAAACTGGAAGGAACATGTCTCAGGAATGGGAGCACTGTATGTTAGTTGAGACCCATAGACGATGGATAATCAACTAAAAATTTGAATTCCAGAGATTGGATTATTAAATAGAAGAGTGGGCTGGAGTTTCCTCTTATATTAATGTTAATTTTTCTATCATTAAAAAGGTTTGGTTAATAAAAGAGACCTGTAAAGAGTGTATAATTAGAATAATTGCAAGGGTTAAAAGTGAATAAATAACAAAATAAACTAATCACAGATTTTCACCTAGAAGCATGGCTATAATTATTCATCCTAAATGATTAATGATGGGCTAGATCCAGGATCCCCAAGGCAATAATGAACTACTGTCCAAATGGGAAACGGTCACTTGGTCGACCTATGAAAAGATGGCATGAAAACCACTTTCTCAGGCCGTAACAGTTTTTCTAGGACTAATACCTGGCAGGATGATGATGATATTTTTTGTTTAATTATCGAGAATGAAGACCAAATGCTAATTTTTTTACAAATTTGGTAATGACTGCATATGTTTAGACAGCACTCACGGAGTAAATTCTTATGGCTGTGAACTTACAAACATTGTTGATGCTGAATGAATTACATTAAGGATTTTCACGTGATTTAAATGGTCTAACAGAACAAATGAACAATTTATGTTTATACATTTTAGCAAAATTGAACAAAAGTGTTTATTCATCATTGAGATGTATTAAATGAATAATAAAAACATCAAAAGTATTTATGTCAGATATTCCCAAGACATTTTATACTCCAAGTGCAACAAGTCTAGAAGGGTCTAAGACCTACCAGCTGCTGGCCTCACATTTTATACTGCATGGATGAAAATAATGGACCCTGCAAACTTTAGATTATTTTGTACTTGACATGTTAAAGATTGGGGATAAAATAAAAATAAAACTGAAAAATTTGAAGACAAAAAATATATTTACAAGAGGCTCAGACTATGCTTACAAGAATGTGATAAGCTTGTCATTTCAAATCATGCTAAACAATTTTTAACGTATATGAATTAAAATCCAGAACAGCATGAATTTTGTAAATATGTTCAAGCTACATATTCTAAAATATGTACACAGTTGGGCAAACTGCTATAGATTGCATGAGGGATTATACTAACATACATCTGGAGAGAAAGCACAGGATTGTCAAATATATCTGTTTACAAGGTAAGAAAAATTAGCGACTTAATTAATGTGTCTTCTCTCTTATGAATTTTGTAAGGGATACATGTTTTGACAGGTTAATTTCAATGAACAAGGACAAATTTACAACAGATATTGTAGAAATAAGAAGGTATAAAGCTGGAATCTTAATACCACTTACTAATATAGGGTCGTATGCAAATACATTAGTCTCTACTCAAATTACTTCCATTCACTGCTGAGCTGAGATCGAATTAACGGCCTCCTTACCGTTCATGCATGAATGTTGACGTTTTCGTAATATTGGCAACGAATTACCCAGAATTCTCAGCGATAAAACCACTTCCGTTATTTTCGTCTGCTATAGAGGAATGCATTTATGCTTGCATCCCACAAATAATACCGTATACAAACATGTCTGCGACGCGCAATATTATGCCGATTCTCCTGTTCTTCCAGTTGGTAGACTCTATGAAATTCCTCTTCTCCGCGTATACCGAAAACATGATCGAAGTCTTCAAGGTCCGACATCTTGGATAAGTTTCAAACTACATCGGTTACCATCGGTTCCCTTCGGGATTTTCACATAAGTTTATATCTTGAGCTATGATCTTAAGGTACCTTGTCAGGTAGCTTACAATTATTACCGCGTGAATAGATTTCTGAGTAAGAAAAATGTGTTTGGATAAAACTTTATCAGCAGAGAACGCCTTTTACTGTCTAATGCATTCAAACATTCGACCCATAATGTTTGATGAAGAAGAGAAGGAATGGTTAGGGAAAGCAAGTGATAAAAAAGAGACATTATCCAGGAAAATAATCCAGGTGATATGCAGTGATTGCAAAATTTGCATTCACAAACATATTTATTTCTGCCCCAGATACTTCTATCAAGCCCAATTTGAGGAATTAAATTTTTCTTAGGCCAAGCTAATGATTAACTATTATAGAAGTTAATAAGACAACCAAATCAAATATTATTCTGGAATCATTAGGAAAAAGCAGAACATAGAATTTATCTGAAGAAGTTAGCTATCTCGAGTTACAATAAACATTTACAGATGATTACCAAAATGTTAATTGGCCTATTACTTGAAACTTCAAAAATTGCCTAAAAATGAATATTACTGTCTTGGTAGTTACCTGCATGTACAATATTCTGAACTGTTGCGTTTATTGTATGTTTATTTTACGTCATAGAAAGACATAAAATTAAAAGGCAACAATTTGGAAAACAATTTTTCAACAAAAGGAATGGATGGAACACGAGGTTCGTTAACAAAACTATGTTCATATCAATTAATAAGTTGAAAAATGCCAAATATGGTAATGTATAATTTTTATATATCATGCACCATATCTTAATATATAATTATTATATTGGGTTTTCTGTAGGGTTAATAAAAAAGACTGAACAAACAAAGAAACATCTAAACAATTTGTCATATAAAGACATTAAATTAAAGTAAGAGACAATGAGCACATGGAAAAATTTCTCAAGGTAAGAAATGGATTAACACAAGGTATCTTAATAACCTAAAAATTATGCTCATACCAATTATTTTATTATAAATTGAACAATGCCGAATATACCAGTAGTATTGCAACATTTAGTAATTTTTTAATTTTATTTTCTAGTTGTAAAATACTAGTATAAGATTAGTTTATAAACATTAATTGGCTCTTGTAACTTCAAAAATCGCTTAAAAATAATATTACTGTGTATACAACATTCTGAACTGTTGTGTTATTGTAAAAGTACATTTTACGTCGTACAAAGACAAAATAAGAGACAACACACAAGAAAATTTTCAATGAAATAAATGGATTGAGATTCCGTTCTTAACAAAACTAAGTTCATACTATTTTTTTAATAAGTTAAACAATGTCGAATACTGTAACGCACAATTTTCATATATCATGCACCATATTTTAATGTGTAATTATTTGTTGGGTTTTTGTGTGGAGTTAACGAAATGCAGACCGTGCAGATGCCATAAATTATGTAAAACAGCAGATTATAATTAATTATAAATTTTCATGCCTGATAGCATTTATTAGATTGTTCTCCTCATAGAGTAATCCCTTCCTCCTAACGAACCCGACCTAACCGCTTGTATGTCGAACCAGCTGATGCATAGAGAACCGACGAGAGCTGAGCGGTTCTCTACGTTTTTTCTCTATGTTCTCTACCCTGGGCCGACACAAATGGAAGAGAGAGATGCCAGGCCAAGTTTTTTCTGCCAATGCTTGGAGTGCTAACTAACTCACTGGCACTATCAAACCCGTAGATTCATGGCCACACGGACATTAGCTCTCCATACATCCCTATCCTGAGCCAATGTTTTCCAATCATCCCCTGTATAATCTACTTCCTTCAAATCATAGTTAATGTTATTCTCCCACCTCATTCTTGGTCTACCAACTGGGTGTTTCCCTCTGGTTTTCCTACAAGAAGCTTCCATGCACATCTTTCAGTAGCGACTCCAGATTTGAGAAGACCAGCTATAATGACTGGGGGACCTGACATGCTGACCACATTGTCCCTAAACTGGCTAGATAATCGTCTACCTCTGTGATTAACACATGTGGATGTGAGACCAGCATCCAGCTGGTAGGCCAATAGCCTTCTAGGCCTGTCGTGCTTGGAGATTTTTATGGGTACATTACTATTCACTGTATAGCCCTACTACCATTAACCTTAGTGGTAAATGTTTTTCATACATATTATAAATGACTTAATGATATAACTTTACTAAGAAAGTGACATTGTTAATGTTAGAGGTTATGTTAAATAATTTGAGTATGGTGAGTGAGTGGTTATCTATAATTAACTGCTGTTATGGTAGAATTTCATATATATATATATATATATATACATACCCTCGTCCATCGCTGTGGTTTTGAGTTAGCATGCTGCCTTGTCACGCAGCAGGCCCGGGTTCGATCCCCGGTTGGGGCAGTTTTTCTGGGTGAGGTTTTTATCGGGGCTTTTCCTCACCTGTAAGACAAATGTTAGGAAAACTTTAAGGCCCAAACGGTCCCTGAAATCATATGGACATCATCATCATCATCACCCTTATCATTATCATCATCACATCATCCTTCACCTGTGTGGAAAGCTACCACACTTACACAATTCCCTAGTAAAGCTGCAAGCATAGCATGAAAATGCTATGCTTGCAGTGAAGGACCTGCCTTCGGGCAGAATTACTATGGATACGTACCCTCAGGGGTCCCCATCTAGAAGATATGTGAATGGCGACCACAAGATGCCCAAGCTGAGCAAAACATTGCTTCCACTTACTTGTGTTTTGCACCTTACTTTTATCTTTAACCGATCTGGTATTTCTTCCTTTCTAGTACCAGATCCCTCTTTTTTACTTTCCTATCCAGTCTCCCTTGCCTGACCTCCTGTTTTCTTCAATCCTGAAGGTTTTAGAGTATTCGAGGCCGAAGGGTTCATTTCTGTCTTTCCTATATATCCTTCCTTTAACCTCATGGACACTCACCTTGAATGCCCACATAAGCTGCATGTTCAAGTGCAGCCCCATTGCATCTTACAGCATAAATATGCAATGGATTCGTGTTGTCAGCTATGGCTGGGTACATGCACTGAAGATGAAGATATATATATATATATATATATATAGTAAAAAAAAATTCATATAACTTTTGCTTTTACTCTAACCATGAACATTATGATAGTCATCCATCCATAGTATCCATAGTAAATGGAAAAGACTATATTATAACAGTCAGCTATGTGATCTTCATAGGAAACAAGGTATAATAATAGTTAAGTTTTGAAGACTGCTGGCATGATTAATGAAAGTGGGACATGAAAGCTTCTTGTAGGAAAACCTGAAGGAAAACACCTGGTTGGTAGGCCAAGAATGAGATGGGAGAATAACGTTAACCATGATTTGAGGGAAGTAGATCATACTGGAGATGATTGGAAAACATTAGCTCATGCTAGGGACGTATGGAGAGTTTTTATGTCTGTGCGGCCATGAATCTATGAGTTTGTAGTGCCAGTGAGTAAGTTAGTTAGCTAGTTAGTAATATAATAAGTTAAATGGGAAACATCAATTAATATGTGAAGGTAATGATCATGCCAAAATTGAAGCAAATATAAAATTTTATTTATATATATCTAAAAGTGATCCCACTATAGGTTTAGGAGAACCTTGGGTTACGGCTCCCACTTTTCCATTTAATAGACACTTGATTTCAGCTGGATTGTCAGCTCTGCCTGTCGGCCACCTTTACACCAGAACAAGTGTCTGATACTCATTTCTGTTAGAGGCAGAGCCAACTCCATGGTCCCACCAGCAATGTTCATAGATCAAATCCTTCCTGATCTTAAGATAAGTCAGAGTTGTATTTGAATAATGTATTATTGTAGTTTGAAATATGTGTAGTTACAGATTTGTATGGTGCAATGTGTGAAGGTACGAGTAGAACTGAAAAATTAATTACAAATAGAGAAAATAAGTAATAGAAACATATCTAGCTCATCTTGTTTGAGTTGATATAAATATTTAACTATGTTTCAAGTTGTGTGATAAAAGTTTAGACAAAATAAAATATATAACAATCTATAGTAATTATTGTATTTTGTCAATATTGTTTAACTTCTCCACCATTGCCTAGCAACGCTGTTTCATTGAAGAGGTTTAATTAAAGTTTTTATTTATGTGAAAATAAATATAAACTTTGGATCAAGAGCAAGAATATAAATATAGTCCTCTCTGTATAGGCTGGGTCTACTGTACAGCACTCTGAAGAAATACTTCAATATGCTAATGGAATCCTCAGCATAAATCAAATATTCAAAGGTTAACATCAACATCTACTGGCAAGCAGCATAAAAATCTTTGTACAAGACATCATGCTATCAGAGAAAAATCTAGAAAACATGTGAAACAAGAAGTAAGAACTAATATTGAAACAATGTGTTAACCACATGTCACTCGTTAACATATGTAATTAAATTTGCTAAATATCAATACTGACTAATTGAAATATTGGACTAGTTTAATTAAGTAAATGTTTCATAATGAATTTTAAATTGTACAAAATAATTGCCATTATAGTTCAGTTCAGCAACTATAGTTTTGTACGATTAATTTTTTATATGGTGGTAACCAGGATTAGCGTATTTCAGTTTTAATTATTATTTACATATATTTTTTCACATGTCGAGCAGTTTGAGAATTAAGTAGAATAAAGATAGAATACATACTTTTTTATTCCAGCTTCTTGTGTCTGCCTGATCCTATATCATTATATTTGGCACAACAACCCAGGTCGAATCACAGCTTCTCTAAGGATTCTCTTCCAGACCTCTCTATTTCTGGCAACTGTCCACCAATTTCCAATGTTAAGCGTTTGGACATCTTCCAAAATCCATCCATCCATCCATCTAGGTTTCCTGCCAATCCCAAGGTAAGTAAAAATTGCATTTACATAATATAACTTGTGTTGCGTAAAATTAGATGGTAGAAGTAGAATATTGAGGTTGATTATTTGCTAATGCTTAAGCATATTGAAGTTCTTCCATTTGCCTTCTTGCATCCCAGTAGCGTAATGACAGATCTGTTAAATTTCAACACTTCTGAAGACGAATCATATCCAATGCAGTGTTTCCTGATTTTACATTATATATTTACACTCCCTTGAAACAGCAGGTAATAGGGTAGAAAAGGAGGAAATAGAGGGAGAGGTATAGAGAGAGACATCTGGTAGTTAATTTATTAACTCTGCAATAGTAGTTTCAAGAAAAAGTGGCATAACCAGATATTTGTAAATCCTACAAAATTACAATTATGTTTTAATATTAAACAGCCAATAATATTTAATTTTAGGAAGTTATATTTGAGCCAATAATATTTTAGTTTTATTTCATGATACACATGCAAGCCTTAAATTTAAAAGGCTAACCAAATTGATTCACAATAACATTATATTTATTGTTTTTGTTCAGCATAGGTTATTAATTAGGTCAAGTTTCAATTAGGTTTTTATATTCCTTCAATTGGTAAAGAATGAATATAAAACCATTTATAAATTGAAAATTATCTCAAAGTGTTACTTTCCGCTGTAAATTTGATTAAATTATTTTTCAATGTTAGGAATAATTTATATGTCAGAAAAATTCTTGAAATTCACTTTTAATTTTCCAAAAAACACCAATCCATAACATACCAGCCTACCAAAATCTTAGTTTTCCAACAAAGATAAATAACAGGAGCTACATGGATCCAGGTTCAAATCTTGCCAAAACTCAAGGTAAGTAAAAAGAGTTTCATTTATTACATCCATACCTGAGATAAAAAAAGGTGTATGTCCAGTTTTTATCAATTTTATTTTTTTTATAACTTTGTCAATATTTTATACTATTGTTGTTGAATGAATACAGAACATAGAAAAAAGGATTGTTCATCCTGTGATTTTAACATAACATGTGTCAGTTGTCCAGAAACATTTAGAAGAAAATGGCTGAATTTGGGACATTTACCAAACAATTCCAATTTGTAACAATTTTTGTGTAATACTGTTTATAATAATATGTGGGACATGCACCTTTTCCTCTCAACTATAGTTACTGCATTTTGCTGGCCTCAGACATTCTCTCTAAAAAATTGCAAAGCAATATTAGAAACAAGTTTATCCATGTAATATTTTCTTCTTAATGAGTATCTATGTTCATGCCATAGACAATCAAATTACATTTTTTTTGGTTAAAGATTATATCATATATGATTTTGTAACAAAATTAATTTTTCTACAAGAAAGATAATGGTGAATCTTGTTTACAAGGGAGTGTCATGCTATGTTATTGTGCAAATTACATTCGTATCTACTACCTGCCCAAGTTAAATCTGTACGCGAAAATGTGCTGTCTTTCTCTTCCTTCCTTACTATGTTGCCACTTTCTGTACTTTGTGTTGTTTTTTTTTTACTGGTAGAGGGAGACTTGAATAATACTGTGTTTCTAAATGGTCTGACACCTTCAACAGCTATTGACCAAATTAATAATCTGGAATGCTGTTACTACTGGTTCTTTGCTTTTATCATTACATGTTGCCACTTGTGATTTATTGTGATGCTGCTAACAGGCAGATGACAAATGCTGTGATTTTAAATGATCAGACATATTCAGCAGCACTTGACCAAATGACTAATTTGACAACCATGTTATGATCTTTCACATGTGTTTACGGATTCTCTGCCCACACTAAAATCCATTCATTTTTAATGTGAATGAGTGTAGTCTGTCATTTAATGTTCAATGTGTCAGTTTTTCAATGTTAGTTATTTCTCATTTAGTTATTTTATTTTTTTTGGTACTTTATATTTAATTATTTATTTATCTGTGACAAAGATGTTAAAGTTACTATCCACAGAAGGTAGAAAATTTATACATAGGGTTATTCAACATTTCGACAATTCTCTATTCTTACCAAAGTTAAAATTTACTGTCTTAGGCATTCCAATTAATAAAATAATGTTGAGAGCTTCAATGGTGATAGGGATACTATATTATCAGGTACTATATTATTATATCTAGGGAACAATAATAATAATTGTATACAGATTTCCTATGTTTACACATATTTCTATGTCGGCCGCAGTGGATTAGTGGTTATGTTCCTAGCCTCTGATTCGAGGATCGAGGGTTCAAACCGGGCTATGGTCAATGAATTTTTAGGATGGATAAAACCAACAAGCAAGTCCTCCAGGAGGTACTTTAAGTCATGGGACCTGAGTCTGAATAAAGAGGTCTCTAAGCAAAATGTTATGACCTTCATCCTAGTAATACCTTAGTTGCCTACTAGATGTCTCATTGGGTTGGTAAGTTGACCACATACCAATCATAACATCTTTAGGGAAATAAGCATAACTTAATTAATTTGGTCTAGTAACTCCTATAATAATGGCAATGACAATAATAATAATAATAATAATAATAATAATAATAATAATAATAATAATAATAATAATAAAATTTAATAATCTGGAATGAGGTGCAGAAAAAAATTAAACATAGGCTCAATTCTTGAAATGCATATTATTACACACTACTGTGACTCTTGGAATCCCAACTACACTAGAAAACTATTACACTACAAAATATATTTAAAAAAGTGATTTTTTCACTTATATTATATGCATGGAAAGATGGGGTCTTACTTTAAAGGAGGGGAAAAAAAATACTCGTACAAATATTTGAGAATTAAGTTTTTAGGAAAGTTTTTGGATGGAATAGACTCGAAAAGACAGGTGAATGGAGAAAACTACAAAAGTGTGATAGATGATCTTTATGGCAAACCATATGTAATAAGAATAGTTAAGATGCATAGATTACAATTGCACAAATTTGGAATGAAAGAAGGGCATGGAAAGTTCTTCTAGGAGAACCAGAAGGAAAGACCAAGAATGAGAGGCAAACCATATGTAATAAGAATAGTTAAGATGCATAGATTACAATTGCACAAATTTGGAATGAAAGAAGGGCATGGAAAGTTCTTCTAGGAGAACCAGAAGGAAAGACCAAGAATGAGATTGGATAATTATGTTTTTATTATCAATTTAACACTTCTCACTGAAGGATAAATTATATTTGAAGAGAAAAATTTTCGCCTAGACCGAGACTCAAACCCAGGACCTTTGGCTTTCCGGGCCAAATGCTCTACCAACTGAGCTACCAAGGCGAGTTGCGATCCAGATGCAAATTTTTCTCTTTATACGTTGTAATTCCCTCGCACCAAATGCTTTGAAACCGTTGCGTCTACCTTTGCATATGGCGGCCTCTTAGTTAAGAAGACATTAATTGGGAATTTAACACTATTTTATAAAGCCAGTAGGGCTTCTATAAAGAGAAAAATTTGCGTCTGGATCACAACTCGCCTCGGTAGCTCAGTTGGTAGAGCATTTGGCCCAGAAAGCCAAAGGTCCCGGGTTCGAGTCTCGGTCAAGGCAAAAAATTTCCTCTTCAAATATAATTGGATAATTATGTTAACTAAAATGTGCAGAAGATGGATTACATAGGCAAGATTGGAAAGTTATAGCTCAGAATATGATGTATGTAAGGATGCATGCAGCTATGAACCTCTTCCTTTACAATTCTTGACTGACTGTACTGCTTCCCCTACATCTTTCCATATAGTAGTAGTTTGGCGACACTAACACTGAAACACTTCCCCTCCAGCCATGCAGAGTTAAGTTGGGCAAGTAATAGTGCAATAAATACAGAAACAAAATATACATGGTGTTCCCAAAGTTTAGGGCCAAAATTATAGAGATGATAGAGATTTCTAAGTTGAGCATTTTGAAAATAGATATTTTGGATGCCATGCAATCTTGTAGATCATTTTTGCAACTTACTTAATGTTAACACTCATAATCAAACTAGAGCTCATAGCAGGTGTTAAAATGTGGTAACCACCTGTCTCAAAAATGTGTTACACAATGCATCGCATTTTGTAGCACCCTCTCCAAAATACTTGGTTTTTGTTGCACAATGATAGCAGTAGCTAGGACCCTAGCAAGCAGCTCCACTTTAGTTTACACTAGTGTTTTACATATCTACATCTTCATGTGCCCTCTTAAAAGAAAAAAAGTACACAGGAGTGAGATCCGGCAATCATGCTGGCCATAGTACAGGACCTCCACTTCCAATCCAGTGATTAGGAAAGACATTATTCAGGTGAGTGTGGATGAACAAGTTGTAGGGTGTCCAAAAACTCTGGCAGCACATCTCATAGCAACATGAGGTAGCACTGACCATTCAAAAGGGGCGCAGGAGATAAGATCCTATGAGGTAATCCTGTACAATTCCAGCCCACCTGTTAATACCAGTATATCTCCCATCTTCTGCAGGTTGAGCTTCTGCTACTCGTTGTTGTTGTGTATGGTGATGTATACAAACAGTTGGAGTATACATCACCATACACAACAACAACGAGTAGCAGAAGCTCAACCTGCAGAAGATGGAAGATAACTTCCGAAAGCGCTCCATTTCATTTTTATATACATATTTTAACAAAGTTGAGGACGATGGCACCTACCAACAGGTACAATTTAATTTTTAACTTTCATCATATGACTTCACCTCAACGGAATTTGATATGAATTTTACTAGTACTGACAGTATATCTCTGCTAAGAACCCCCAAGCCCACCTGTTAATACCAGTATATCTCTGCTAAGGACCAGACATGTGGATTGTTGTCAGTCCAGATACAGCTTTTGAATACTCCATCATGGATGAAAAAGGACTCATCAGTGATCAATACAAACTCTAGAAAGTTCAGGACTACAATACAGCGCTGAATAATCCATTGACAGAACTGAACTCTTGGTCAAAAATCATGGCACAAAGGCTATGTTAGGGGTGCAATTACTGCTCCTTTAGCACTTTCCACTTAGAGGTTTTGGAAACATTAAGTTCAAGGGCAAGTTGACAGGTCTTATTGATTCCTTGGCTGTCACAAGATACAATACCATCTACTCACAATTCTGGTATCTGATCAGTTCTTTGTTCTGTTCCATGGCCAGCTCTCATTGTCCTGAATGAGCCAGTCTCTCATAAGTTCCCATCCATGGCAATAAATTTCTTCCAATTCGAATATGCCTATTGGGAAACTTCTTTCCGTATATTTGTTCAGTTTTTTGGTGTCTGCATTCTATGAACCATACATTCAATGCCTGTCAGCTAGTTCCTGTGATGAGTGAAGTCATATGTACTGAAAATAAATAACAAATGAAAGCACTGAGCAGTTTCTTGTGCAAAGCAAATAATAAATTGCCAGGCAGTCTGTCATAAAAATTAAAGCAGCTTACAAAAACATTCCCCACATACACTTTCAAGTTTGCGTGGCATCCAAAATATTAATTTCCGACTACTGATTCTATATGTCAAAATACTCAAAACTGCATCTCTATTGTCTGTATATTTTTTACTCTAAAGATTGGGGACATCCTGTATATACACCATATAAATTTTAGATATTATTGATTATTAGAAAAAAAGATACACAAACAATGGAATGCTTTAGAAGTGCCATCAGTCCCATATATTAATTTTGTTGTCATAATTAGGAGGTACTAATAATATTATTTTGATAAATTTCACAAATGGATTGAAGAAAAAAATAACAGTAGAATGTATACAGTGATATACAGTGACTGTGAACTGTACTATAATCAGCTTCTTGATGAATTCAATGCCTTCAGGAACTGTAGTGTTGTATAATGTGTCATCTCTATTGCCTGTCCAAGAGACAACCAAAAGATCATTAATTTTTCTTGTATATCTGGCCACATTGTTTATTCTAGTCATCATATAAGTAGATCTGCAAGCAAACGTCTCGATGTCTGGTAAAAATATATTCATATTTGCAGGAAAAAGACTGATAGGGTCTGATAAAAGGACATACAAATGTGTTATCATATCCTACAGGATTTTTTGATCTGACAAACAATATTGTTTCAATCTCTTTTTGAAGTCTTGTAATATAGTCCTACTTTTTTTTCTTTCTGATAACATGAACTGTTGGATTCCTGGAAATCCACCACCGGTAATATTACTACATTACTTACCACCACGCCACTATTACTTTTTTATCTGATGCCTCAACATTGATTTAAAGTGTACTAACCTTTCCTATTACAGCATCTTCTTCTTCTATCAACTTTTCTTATTTGTTCATAAATAACATGCTCTTCTCCTGTATGCACATCTTTTGAAATTACAAGATACTCCACCTTAAGTTCAATGATTACCTCCTATGTCATTGTCGAGGGTGATTTTATATACAAAATGACTCCATTTGTCCAATGTAAAAGATCTATTAATATGAAATATCACTCATTCAGGCTGGGATTACATCCATCAGTTTCATAAAACATGCAGACCTACAAACAATGACAAAATGGACACCAGAATGTATTGATGCATTTTTACAGAGCTATTCCATGTGATGGTCCCACGCTGTAGACGAGTAGTTTAAGGTAAGTTCCCTTGGTGCAGAGCTATGGGACTTGCGCTAGTTCGAATCTCTATGGTGGAAGAAATTGTCTCATGAAATTTCGACCAGTATGAGACCAGTGCAAACCTAGCATCATGAAGTATTTGAGTAACTACAATAAATGGTGACTCCAGTTGAGAAAACCAGCTATAACAGAGCTAAAGAGCCGACATGCTGATCACATGTTATTCCTATACTGGCTGCATGATCATCCACCTCTGTGATTAACATGTGGATGTAAGACTTCCAGCTAAATGGTAGACCAAGGGCCTTCTAGGCCTGTCGTGCCATAGAGTTATTTCACTTGATGAAAAACCAAGATAAAGTCTTCCAAATTAATATTCAGTTTGTTATTGTAACGGTTCTTCTTTGGATTGTACTCATGGCTAATGCAAATCATGTTACTTATATAAACTTCCTTTCTGAATATTGCATTCCCATCAGCACATTGTTCTTTATATCCCTTCTCATCATTATCTATTACTGTGTATTACTCACTATCTTTTACAGTTTTATTTGCCAGAATATGGAATTCTCATCCGTCCTATGTCAACTGCCATACTATAATATCTTTCAAAAACAAATTTAAGATTTTTTTTATAACCATCAGAATATATAATAGTATTCTTTTAGCAATTATTATTTTATTTTATAAAAAACAGTGTTAAGATTACACATTATTTTAACCTCATACCTTGTAAATAGCCAATAATTATAGTTCATAACATTTTATTATTATTATTGTCATTAACTTTTTGTGTTATTAAAACTTACTTTTATTATTGAGAGTTTGGCCACATTTTTGTTTAGTATCTAATATTAAAATGATTTTTATGTTTTAATGTAATATATGTTTGCCCTGGTGAATAGAAGAAAGGCCACATGCACTCAACTCCACCAGACTAATAAAATAAATAAATAATTTGTGCAATCAATGGTATTATTTATTTACATATATGTAATGTAAACTGTTTTGAATAAATGAGCTCTTAGGTATTAAATGGGCCATGTCCAATAAGTCATATTTCTAGAACATAGAATTTTCTTATGAATCCTGGTTTAAATAAAATATTATAAATAGTAATAGAAAGAACAAATATTTTGTTTTAATAGACATTGGAAAAATACAATTATTAACATAAATTTACTCTTGAGCTAACAGTACAGTAGAATTTTTATCACTCACCTCATATTGTTCTTCTTTTTGATTATAACTAGTTTCGGAACATAGTTTCTGTTCCATCCTCAGTATCGTCACGACCGTTGTTCTGTCGTCTTGAAGAGCCGTCCTTCACTCCTTCCATTGGCTGACTGAAAAAAAAATTCTACCTAAATGAATATACCTCATAGTGTGAATTCCTAAAATAAGTAACAGTACATATTAAGTTATGTAGATAGGAAATAACACTATGAGGTTCTTTAATATTGTTTATTTTTTATTATTTCACTCACCTCATACTTCATTTTCCTATGACTTGATAACCAACTTTATTAAGTTATGTAGATAGGAAATAACACTATGAGGTTCTTTAATATTGTTTATTTTTTATTATTTCACTCACCTCATACTTTCATGAAGTATGAGGTGAGTGAAATAATAAAAAATAAACAACAGTACATATGTTTACTTGTAAATGAACCAAAAGTGGACATGACCCATTTTAAACTCAAGGGCTCAAATATG
>JASPKZ010002371.1:0-58187 GCA_030220185.1 Diploptera punctata
CGCAGCCCGACTTCGCCCCTTTCATCTCGCAGCCCGACTTCGCCCCTTTCATCTCGCAGCCCGACTTCGCCCCTTTCATCTCGCAGCCCGACTTCGCCCCTTTCATCTCGCAGCCCGACTTCGCCCCTTTCATCTCGCAGCCCGACTTCGCCCCTTTCATCTCGCAGCCCGACTTCGCCCCTTCATCTCGCAGCCCGACTTCGCCCCTTTCATCTCGCAGCCCGACTTCGCCCCTTTCATCTCGCAGCCCGACTTCGCCCCTTTCATCTCGCAGCCCGACTTCGCCCCTTTCATCTCGCAGCCCGACTTCGCCCCTTTCATCTCGCAGCCCGACTTCGCCCCTTCATCTCGCAGCCCGACTTCGCCCCTTTCATCTCGCAGCCCGACTTCGCCCCTTTCATCTCGCAGCCCGACTTCGCCCCTTTCATCTCGCAGCCCGACTTCGCCCCTTTCATCTCGCAGCCCGACTTCGCCCCTTTCATCTCGCAGCCCGACTTCGCCCCTTTCATCTCGCAGCCCGACTTCGCCCCTTTCATCTCGCAGCCCGACTTCGCCCCTTTCATCTCGCAGCCCGACTTCGCCCCTTTCATCTCGCAGCCCGAACTTCGCCCCTTTCATCTCGCAGCCCGACTTCGCCCCTTTCATCTCGCAGCCCGACTTCGCCCCTTTCATCTCGCAGCCCGACTTCGCCCCTTTCATCTCGCAGCCCGACTTCGCCCCTTTCATCTCGCAGCCCGACTTCGCCCCTTTCATCTCGCAGCCCGACTTCGCCCCTTTCATCTCGCAGCCCGACTTCGCCCCTTTCATCTCGCAGCCCGACTTCGCCCCTTTCATCTCGCAGCCCGACTTCGCCCCTTTCATCTCGCAGCCCGACTTCGCCCCTTTCATCTCGCAGCCCGACTTCGCCCCTTTCATCTCGCAGCCCGACTTCGCCCCTTCATCTCGCAGCCCGACTTCGCCCCTTTCATCTAATAGCCCGACTTCGCCCCTTTCATCTCGCAGCCCGACTTCGCCCTTTCATCTCGCAGCCCGACTTCGCCCCTTTCATCTCGCAGCCCGACTTCGCCCCTTTCATCTAATAGCCCGACTTCGCCCCTTTCATCTCGCAGCCCGACTTCGCCCCTTTCATCTCGCAGCCCGACTTCGCCCCTTTCATCTAATAGCCCGACTTCACTCTTTTCATCTAAGAGCCCGACTTCACTCTTTTCATCTAATAGCCCGACTTCACTCTTTTCATCTAATAGCCCGACTTCACTCTTTTCATCTAATAGCCCGACTTCACTCTTTTCATCTAATAGCCCGACTTCACTCTTTCATCTAATAGCCCGACTTCACTCTTTTCATCTAATAGCCCGACTTCACTCTTTTCATCTAATAGCCCGACTTCACTCTTTTCATCTAATAGCCCGACTTCACTCTTTTCATCTAATAGCCCGACTTCACTCTTTTCATCTAATAGCCCGACTTCACTCTTTTCATCTAATAGCCCGACTTCACTCTTTTCATCTAATAGCCCGACTTCACTCTTTTCATCTAATAGCCCGACTTCACTCTTTTCATCTAATAGCCCGACTTCACTCTTTTCATCTAATAGCCCGACTTCACTCTTTTCATCTAATAGCCCGACTTCACTCTTTTCATCTAATAGCCCGACTTCACTCTTTTCATCTAATAGCCCGACTTCACTCTTTTCATCTAATAGCCCGACTTCACTCTTTTCATCTAATAGCCCGACTTCACTCTTTTCATCTAATAGCCCGACTTCACTCTTTTCATCTAATAGCCCGACTTCACTCTTTTCATCTAATAGCCCGACTTCACTCTTTTCATCTAATAGCCCGACTTCACTCTTTTCATCTAATAGCCCGACTTCACTCTTTTCATCTAATAGCCCGACTTCACTCTTTTCATCTAATAGCCCCGACTTCACTCTTTTCATCTAATAGCCCGACTTCACTCTTTTCATCTAATAGCCCGACTTCACTCTTTTCATCTAATAGCCCGACTTCACTCTTTTCATCTAATAGCCCGACTTCACTCTTTTCATCTAATAGCCCGACTTCACTCTTTTCATCTAATAGCCCGACTTCACTCTTTTCATCTAATAGCCCGACTTCACTCTTTTCATCTAATAGCCCGACTTCACTTTTTTATCTAATAGCCCGACTTCACTTTTTTCATCTAATAGCCCGACTTCACTTTTTTATCTAATAGCCCGACTTCACTTTTTTATCTAATAGCCCGACTTCACTTTTTTATCTAATAGCCCGACTTCACTTTTTTATCTAATAGCCCGACTTCACTTTTTTATCTAATAGCCCGACTTCACTTTTTTATCTAATAGCCCGACTTCACTTTTTTTATCTGATTGCCCGACTTTACTCATTTTACCTATTGAGCCTATGTTTAATTTCTTTGTGCATCTCATTTCTATTGAAATTGCTGTTCCTAGATACTCGAAATTAGCCACTTCTTCAAAATGTCCCTCATTTCTCATTAGTTGTCCATTTCCATTATATAACGCATTCCTTAATGTGGACATGCATTTAGTTTTAATGATGATTACTTTCAGTCCCAATTGCTTAGTGTTACTCAATAGAGTGAGAGTGATGTCCCTCTTAGTATCTCCTCGCTATCGTTCAATAATAGTAATATAATGTACGGATAGAAACTATAATATAGTTACCTTGTAGGTCCGTCTCCTCAACTTGAGTTCTTTTAAAACTCTGTAGGCTTTTCGGGGCTAGTCCCATCAGCAGAATGCATTAGGTCCGTTCTTGTTGACCCTTGTTGAAGCATTGACTTGGTTGTGAGAATTTTGTACAGAAGATTGTGTGGATTAGGTGTGTATTCATTGAGAATCAGGTTGCTGTTGATTTCTCTTAGGATTTTTAACCGTACATTATATTATTGTGAACTAATACCTCAACGGAAAGTCACCATGCATTTTACTAGTATCGATTCTGCAGCCAGTCAGGCTAAAGTGAAACACACATATCATAACCTCAAACTGACGCTACATAAAACAATAGCTAACATACACTTCAACAAGGAATGCCTTAAATACAACATCACACCTAATTACGCCAAAATTAAAATTAAAAACAAAAGTTACACAGCATCTAAAACAGAAAAACAAGCGGAAATTAAATGGCTAAAGAATGAAATCAGATATCTTTATATCAAGAAACAAAACATCAACAACCAACTATAGTTTTACTCACAAGAAGCTGGTTTAACATTTGGTAAATGCTGGTCAATAATAGAAAACAAAATACACGAAGAAATTGATAATATCATGGAAACTAAATACGAAACATTAAACAATAAAATTACGAAATTGAAAACCGAAAACCAAGTGATAAATACTGAACAAAATCACAAACCTAACAACATATCTGACAATAGAATATTAAATCTCACAAAATTAAAACTAAACAAACAAGAAACAAACATATTAGAAATGGGATATAAATTCAATTATCCCAAAAAATTCACAAACAATGTAAACAGAATCAAACAAAACCTAATAATTGAAAGCGAAATTGCAATAAACAAACTAAACACAGATGATAAAAACTATGCTAAATACGAGGCAGCCAAAGTCAAAGATATTTCACCGAAAATAGACAATACCGAAAAACAACTACTTAAAAACATATCTAACATAAAATCTAAACTTAAAAATAACAATATAATACACACGAAAGCAGACAAAGGCAATACAATTGTTCTCATGGAAAAAGAAGAATATATAAACAAAACCAAACAATTCATGCAAGAAAATAACCTAAGAAGAATTGAAAAGGACCCAACCGGAAAATATAACAGATCATTAAATAGTCTTTAAAACAAATAACAACAACCAAAACACATTCATATACAAGAAATGGATAAATAATAATCCACCACCACCTATAATGAAAGCTCTTCCAAAAATACATAAAAATAATGTTCCAATCCGACCAATTGTCAATTGCATAAATGCACCCAACTACAAAATTTCTAAATTCATTACCCAAAAAATAAAAGAAGACATCAATTTAGATAATCAATTCACAATTAAAAACTCATAGGCCCTACGACTTGGCAGAAAAAATACATAACCTAGAAATCAACAAAAACACAAAAATGACGTCGTTTGATATAAAAGACTTATACACCAACATCCCAATAAATGAAACAATAGATATAATAAAACAAAAATTAATGGACAAGAAACTTGAAAATAACTACATCAACCAACTAAGTAACACCAATAAAAACAATAACGCAACAGAATTACTTCCAATTCAACAACGAACTCTTCGTCCAAGAAGACGGAATCCCCATGGGAAGCCCCACTTCGGGAATCCTAGCAGAAATATTCTTACAAGAATTGGAAAATACACACCTCAAATAACTAATTACTAAATTCAACATAAAATTATACACAAGATATGTAGACGACTTATTAATTATTTATGACAGCTAAAATAGAAAAGACAAAGAAATCTCTCAAGATTTAAATAACATGCACGACAAAATCATCTGTACTGATGAAACAGAAATCAACAACAGTATAATCTATTTGGACCTAACACTAACAAAAAACTTCACCAACAACAAAATAGAAATTGGCATTTATCGAAAACCGACAAGCAACACGCTAGCCATAAACAATAAATCGAGACATCCTTTTCAACATAAAATAAGTACATTCAAAAGCCTAATGAATATGATGTTAAAACTCCCTCTAAATAAAGACAATTATAATAAAGAATTAAATTACATCAAACACATGGCAAAAATTAACGGCTACAACACACAAATAATAAATAGAATTATAAACAAACAAAAAAGAAAAAAACAACATTACCAACATAACCAAATTTGAAATAGAATCCAATGACAACAAGAAATGGATAACTCTCACGTACACTGGTAAAGAAACATTAAAATTGGCCAACACACTAAAAAAGCTCGATAAGAATATTAATATATCCTACAGAACTGACAACAAATTAAACAATTTAATAAACAACAACATCGAAGAAATAGATGAATTCGACAATCAAGGCATCTACAAATTAACATGTACAGACTGCAATAAATTCTACATTGGGAAGACTAACAGAAGCTTCAACATTAGATTCAAGGAACATTTCAGAAATTTCATTTACAATGGAGGAAAATCAAGTTACGCAAAACATGTAATTCAAGCTGGACACCATATGCATAACATCGATAACACCCTCACAATAGTACATAGAGAAAACATTCCAACGAGAATAATTATACTGGAGGAAATCGCAATCCTAAGAGAAATCAACAACAACCTGATTCTCAATGAATACACACCTAATCCACACAATCCTCTGTACAAAATTCTCACAACCAAGTCAGTGCTTGAACAAGGGTCAACAAGAACGGACCTAATGCATTCTGCTGATGATGGGACTAGTCCCGAAAGGCCTACAGAGTTTTAAAAGAACTTAAGTTGAGGAGACGGACCTACAAGGTAACTATATTATAGTTTTTAACCGTACATTATATTACTGTGAACTAATCCCTGAACGGAAAATCGCCATGAATTTTACTAGTATCGTTCAATAATACCACACAATCAGCATAAACTAACAGCATATGAATTTCATTGAGTTGTAGACCTTCTTCATTCTTCAAAGATTTGATGGCATGCTCTAATACAAAATTGAATATTAGAGGAGATAGTGCATCTCGTTGCTTTAATCCATTATACATTTCAGAAGTATCCGAAAACTGTTTGCCTAACACGCACCGTACTCTTAGCGCCATCTAGACACATTCGTGTAAGTCCAACTAACTTTTTAGGAATTCCGAATTCCAAAGGATACCATATAGCTTCTCCCTCTTAACAGAATCGTATGCCTTTTTTTTAAGTCTGCATATAGTTGATGTTCAGTGTCATTATAATCCCATTTATTTTCTAAAATCTGTCTTATACTAAAAATCTGATATGTTGTAGACCTGTTTCTTTTAAGTCCACATTGAAGATCTCCTTGAATGTCATCAAATAGGGAGTAAATCTGCTTACTAACATATTTGTAAAGATTTTGTACGAAGTTGAGAGTAATGAGATACGCCTGTAGTTGTTGCAATCAGTTTTATCTTTTCTTATAGGTTGGTAAGATAATCGATTCTTTCCATTCATTTGGAAGAGCTTCCTTTTTTTCCAAATCATAAAATCTAACAGTTCTCGTACATTCCCAATTTCCTAATGTGTATTTGTATTTTTTAATCAAATATGTAAAACATTTCAATTTTTTTAAATCTGCAAAAAATTCCGTCTAGAGAGTGATTTCAGGATTTCTAACGAAAAAATCCGTTATACATGTTTAAATTTCTCATTGTATATCCCAAGTCTAAGGTCTTTATGTATCGAAGAAAAAGGACAACATTCTCAAAATTTTGAAAACTGCAAAATTCAATCTATTTGAAGTGTTCGTCATTTCTAATAAAAAAAAACAATCCGCCCACATCCTAAATTTCCCATTGTTTATTCCGAGGATATAATCTAGGCGTTTTTAACATAAATGTCAACTTTTGGACATTTTTGAAACTCCAAAAATTCAGTCTACATGGTGTGTTCTAGAATGTAGGCCTATATATGCAGGCCCAGGCCCTATTGTATACATTCTAGAACACACCATGTAGACTGAATTTTTGGAGTTTCAAAAATATAAAAAAGGCCTGGGCATGCATATATAGCCTACATTGTTAATGTTAAGAAAAATGTAAACATTTAAAAAAAATTTAAACTGCAAAAATGCAGTCTACATTATTACTTCGGGATATCTAATGCAAAAAATCCGACCTACTTCCCAAATTTCACATTGTGCAATTCCAAGGCTATAGTCTAAGAATTTAAAAAATATATATGTGAAATTCGAAATGTTTAAAACTGTAAAAATTCTATTTACAGGGTGTGTTAGGATTTTTTAATGAAAAAATTACCTACAAAAAATATAATCTATTGTGTATTCCAAGACTATAAGTCTTGGTATTTTTGCCTAAATTTAAAGAATATCTAAATTTTTAGAACTACAGAAATCCAGTATTCAGGACGTGTTCGGAGTTTCTAATGAAAAAAAAAATCCTGCTATATTTCAAATTTCTCATTGTACACTGCTCAAAACAATTAGAGGAACACTTGTAATAAATTGAATAAGTAATTGTTTTTTAAAGCTGTGATGCTGAAAGTTGGACAATATGTAAATTGAATTATTAATTTTATCATGGGATACAAATTTTAAAGATCCATGGCCTAAATACAGAGAAATTACCTCAAATAATAAATATAGAGAATCTTTTTATTTTGGAAGGCACTGGCCACTTATAATTGGTAAGCTTCCTGATGTTGCTATAGTGACGAATGTTGATTATTGCCTTGTTTATTGAAGTCTCTGACAAAATGAGGCATTTAAATGAGTTTGAAGTGTATCATGCTCTACATCTTTTACGGCAAGGTCAATCTCTGCGACAAGTGGCTAGAGAGCTTGGGGTTTCTCCTTCCGTGGTGTCCAGGTTACGCAACATGCACAGAGAGACAGGTCAGTGTTGTAGAAGACGTGGCCAGGGCCGTAAATTTAAAACAAGCCCCCAGGATGACAGATACGTTGTTCTTTCTGCTCTTCGACAGCGTACAAAAACTGCAAAAGACCTGCAGAATGACCTTGATATGGCTTCCGGAATCCAGGTTTCAGACCAAACCATAAGGAACAGATTAAGGAAAGAGAATATTCGTCCAAAAAGGCCCGTTAAAAAACCACGCTTAACAAATAGGCATAAGGCAGCAAGACGTACGTATGCTGAAAACCATGGTGATTGGAACCTGAACCAGTGGGAGTCTGTGCTCTTCTCGGACGAATCCAGGTATCGTCTTACACGTTGTGATGGTCGATTGAGGGTGTGGGGACGGCCAGGAGAAAGATTTTCTGCAGAGGCTGTACAGGAAATTGATAGATTCGGAGGAGGTTCCATAATGGTGTGGGCCGGAGTTATGTACAACAATCGTACGGACCTTGTACTTGTTCCCCAGCGACTGAATGCTGTCCGGTATATCGAGAACGTTCTGGAAGAGCATGTAGTACCAGCTGCCATTGGAGTAGGCCCTGGATTTCTGTTTATGCAGGATAATGCCAGGGCACATTCTGCGGCTGTCACCAGGGATTTCCTGAGGAGGAATGAAATTGAGGTAATGGAGTGGCCAGCGGTCAGCCCAGACCTCTAGCCTATTGAACACTTGTGGGATCTTCTAGACAGGAAGGTCAGGAACCGACATCAAGCTCCACAAACTCTGCAGCAACTTGGAGATGCTCTGAAGGAGGAATGGGAGAATATCCCGCAAGAGGAAATCCAGAATCTTATTGGGAGCATGCCACGAAGGTGCCAAACTGTCATCGAATGTCGTGGAGGCCATACATGATACTAACTCTATATAACGAGTGTTTAACTTTGAAAAATAAGCACAAGATTCAATTGCTTACATAGCGGAATTATTTGAAAAGTTAATTGTCAGCGTTATTCATTTGTTTTTACTGACATGAGCAATAAATAAATAAATTAATAACCACAAATAATGTACTTTATTAATTTCATATTTGTACCTTTATCCAATGAAAAAATATTTACATATTTCATAGTGTTCCTCTAATTGTTTTGAGCAGTGTATATTACTAAAGGAAAACATCAAAATTTCAAAATTTTGAAAACTGCAAAATTCAGTTTACAGGATTTGTTCGACATTTTTTTTTTAAAGATGCGGTCTACATCACAAATTTCTTATTGTGCATTCCAAGCCTATAATCTTGACGTTTTTAAGAAACTGTCAGAAGTTTGGAAAAATTTTAAAAAAGCTAAACTTCAGTGTACAGAATTTGTTCGGGACTTCTAATGCAAAAAAACTTGGTCTAAATATCACATTTCCCATTGTGTATTTCAAAGTTATAGTTTCGAAATTTTTACCAAAAATTTCAACATATTGTAAATATTTAAAACTATAAAAATGCAGTCTAAGGCAAAAAATTCGGCCCTACGTCACACAATTGTCATTGTGCTATATTGATGACATTCTAGGAGATCATCAATGTGCCTTTAGAAGAAATAGGTCTACAACAGATCAGATTTTCAGTATAAGACAGATTTTAGAAAAGAAATGGGAATATAATGGTACTGTACATCAACTATATGTAGACTTCAAAAAAGCATATGATTCAATTAAGAGGGAGAAGTTATATAGTATCCTGCTGGAGTTCGGAATTCCCAAAAAGTTAGTTAGACTTATACGAATGTGTCTAAATGGCTCAACGAGTAGGGTGCGTGTAGGCAAAACAGTTTTCAGACACTTTTGAAATCCAGAATGGGTTGAAGCAAGGAGATGCACTATCTCCTCTACTATTAATTTTGTACTAGAGCATGCCATTAAATCTTTAGAGAATGAGGAAGGCTTACAACTGAATGGTATTAATAAGCTGTTAGTTTATGCTGATGATGTGGTACTACTGGCCGATAGCGAGGAGATACTAAAGTCCAACACGCACACACTATTGAGTAACACTAAGAAATTAGGACTGGAAGTAAATATCAATAAAACTAAATATATGGTCACACGTAGAAATACATTATATAATGGAAATGGACAGCTAATGACAAATGAGGGAAATTTTGAGGAATTGGCTGAATTCAAATACCTAGGAACAATAATCACAAATAGGAATGAGATGCACAGAAATTAAACATAGGCTCAATTCTGGAAATGCATGCTATTATGCATTGCAGAGACTTTTGATGTCCCAACTCCTTTCAAAAAACGTTAAGCTCAAAATATATAAAACTATTATTCTACCAGTTATATTATATGGGTGCGAAACATGGACTCTTACTTTAAGGGAGGAAAGGAGATTACGAGTATTTGAGAATAAAGTTCTTAGGAAAATTTTTGGACCAAAGAGAGATGAACAGACAGGTGAATGGAGAAGACTACATAACAATGAACTACATGGTCTTTATAGGAAGCCAGATATAATAAGAACAGTTAAGTCCCGTAGACTGCGATGGGCAGGACATGTTGCACGTATGGGGAATGAAAGACGTGCATGGAAACTTCTTGTAGGAAAGCCAGAAGGAAAACGCCCAGTTGGTAGACCAAGAATGAGGTGGGAGAACAACATTAACTATGATTTGAGGGAAGAAGACTATACAGGAAATGATTGGAAAGCATTAGCTCAGGATAGGGATGTATGGAGAGCTTATGTCCGCGCGGTAATGAACCTACGGGTTCGATAGTGCCAGTGAGTAAGTAAGTAAGTAAGTAAGTAAGTAAGTATTCCAAGGTTATATAATCTTGATGTTTTGAACAAAAAATGTCAAAATTTCGAAATTTTTAAAACTGCAAAGTTCGGTCTACAGTGTGTTCGGCATTTCTAATGCAAGAAAATAGGCCCGATATCAAAATTTCTCATTTTGTACTTCCCGTAGTGTATTCAAGGTATTTGAGTTTTTTATAGAATGTGTTTTTTTCTTTAAATTTTTGAAACTACAAAAATTCAGTGCACAGGGTTTTCGGGATTTCTAAAGCAAAAAATCCGGCCTTCATTCCATTTTTCCCATTGTGTATTCCAAGAGAACAGTAATCATGTTTTTATTTAAAATGTTAACATTTTCGTAATTTTGAAAACTATAAATATTCAGTCTACAGGGGTGTGTTTGGCACTTTTAAATGTAAACTATATGGTCCACATATCCAATTTTCCGTCGTGTATTCCACACGGATATTGCCTTGGTGGTGTTTTTATTATTTTTATGTCAAGATATTAAATATGTTTAAAACTGCAAAACTCCAGTCTATAGGCTGAGTTACAGGGTTTCTTCGGGACTTCTAATGCAAAATTATAGTATTTTCGTGTATTTACCAAAAATTTCAAAACTTTTAAATCTAAAAAAAAAAATACTTTACAAGGTGTGTTCGGGATTTCTAATGCAAAAGATTCGGTCTAAATATCAAACTTCTGATTGTGTGTTCTTACGTTATAGTCTTGGAATTTTTATCAAAAATGTCAAAATTTCCGAGGTTTTTTAAAACTGCAAAAACTAATTCTACAGGACGCAAATAATTCCGGAATACATTTCAAATTACTCTTTATAAAGACCAAGGTTGTAGTTTACGTGGTTTTACAAAAAAATTCAATTATAAAAAAAATTAAAACAGCAAAAATTAAGTTCAAAGGCTGTATTCGGGATTTCCAATGCAACAAAATCCAGCCTACGTCCCAAATTTCCCATTGTGTATAGAAAGGTTATTATTTTGGATTTTTTTATTTCAAATTTTTGTAATTTTTAAACTGCAAAGATGCAGTCTGCAAGATGATTTCGGGATTTGTAATGCAAAAAAATCCAGCCTACATTGCAAATTTCCCATTATGTAATCCACGTATTTTTAAAAATTGTAAAAAAATTTGAGATTTTTAAAACTGAAAAAATTTAGTCTACTGAGTGTATTCGGCATTCCAAATACAAAAATTCGTCCTACATCCAAAATTTGGTATTATGTATTCCTGGTCTACATTATATATTCTTACTGTTTTTTAAAGAAAAATGTAACCATTTTCGAAATTTAAAAAACTGCAAAAATTCAGTCTACAGAGTGTGTTGGATAATCCTAATGAAAAAATCAGCCATAATTTCCAAATTTCCTACTTTATATTCCCAGGCCGTAATATTACTGTTTTTAAGAAAAATATCAATTTTTAAATGTTTAAACTAAAAAATTCAGTATACTGAGTGTTCGGGATTGCTAATACAAAAAATCCCATCCTATATCCAAAATATCTCATCGTGTATATCAAGGCTAGTCTTGGCGCTTTTAAAAGAAATGTCAAAAATTTCGAAATTTTTAAAACTGCAACAATGTTATCTACAGAGTGTGTTTGGGATTTCTAATACAAAAATTTCGGTCTAAATACCAAATTTCCCATAATGTATTCCTAGATTACAGTACTAGAGTTTTCAGAAAAATGACAAAGTTATTTTTTTTTTAATTTTTAAAACTGCTAAGTTCAGTCTACAGAGAGTGTTCTGGATTTCTAAGGCAAAAAATGTGGCCTACATCCCAAATTTTCCATTGTGTATTCCACGGATAGTCTTCGTGTTTTTAACAGAAATTTTACAATTATATAAATTATTAAAACGCATTTAATAAATAGGATCTCCTTGGAGATAAACGTGTATTACGCAAAGTCTATAAAAACCCAAATCACCATTTTAAAAAGTTAAAAGAGTCAACGCGTTTCAGTAGCAACGCTACCATTATCAAGACTTAATATTTATTGAATACAAACAAACTGAAATATGTAAACTAAAATCAGATAAAAACAAACTACGTCACATGACATAATTGATTTGAAATAACAGGACTTAGCATTTTTTAACAGTGGTTTTCCTTCTTGTTTTTACCTTTTTCGTTTTACCTTTTTTGTTACCTTTATTTTATTCTCATATACAAACACAAGGACAAGACAGACACACACACACACACCCAGACCCAAGGTGGAGATTTAAAATCCCCTACCCCGCCGGGAATCGAACCCGGGTCGCCGGAGTGAAAGGTAGGGACTCTACCGACGTCACGGCGACGGACTACTGGACTTTGCATGAATCAAAACACGTTTCAATTTAATACGAAATCTTATGAACAAAATGAATGAATTTCAAAGGTCAATTCAATGTCTCTCTTCCTGGCTAATCTGTTCATGAGCAGATTTGAGACAGACCTAAAAAAATAATTATAATATTTTCCCAGGTTGTGGCTCAGATATGTTGATAACATTTTTGCTATTTTTAACATAAAAAATGCAATGTAAAGGAATTTCTTGGTTTGTTAAATGACCGATTTTCCAGTAAGAGTTTTACGTATGAAGAAGAAAATAATGGAGCGTTGTCATGTAATGGTTTTAATGAAAATGTTATTGATAATTTTATTCGAAAGTTCAAATTAAAAAAAAAAAGATTGATGCCACGACCTTCCAATCTGCTATTAATAATAAAGTTAATTTTGTAACGTATACCGTATGCTCCCTCTTTAACCAGAGGTTTGAGCAAGATTTTTAAAGTATTAGATACTAAATTAGCTTATACTTCAGTTCCGTCGTTAAATAGTATTCTCGGATATCCTAAGAATAAAGTTGATTTTTTTTTAATTAAGGGAGCGGTGGGTGAAATTTCAATTTTCTACATTTTTTATCTAGAGACTTGATTTTTTGTACAAACATTCAATATATGATACATAATGAAGTGGTTCAGTTTCATTCTTGTGAGTCATTTATTTTATGAGTTATTAAATATTATATTAAAAATTACATATACTATAATTAAATGGGTTCCACAATGTTTTAGTAAAATGTTTGATTTTTTTTACAAGACCCCTCAAATATTTAGAAAAGCATCATGCATTAGAATTCTTATAATGTGAATACAAAGGGAGAAAAAACAAATGTACCTGATGCGTGAAATTACAAAAAAAAAATAATAATTGCACGCATTTTATTTTTTATTTCATAAAATATTACTTCAATCATGAAACTCATGCACTACTTTGTTACTCAATGTTTTTAGGACATGCAATAAACGTTTGAACCTTCTAGGACAAAATTTGTGAATTCCATTTAATTTTGAATGTACAAAAATGCAGTGAAAATAAAAGTGTGGAAAAACAAATTTAAAGATTTGCATGCAGTTTAAATACAATATGTAACATACAGGCCTAGAAGCACTTAGGGCACTTTAGAAGCCTCATACGCCTCTGAAACTTTGCCAACATATACATTAGAGGACAGGCTATTTTTTTAGTACAAAAAACAAAAAATGCCAATTTTGATTTCACCCATTACGCCCCTTAAAAAATCCGGTATTATGAGATTTGGTGTAAAAACTGTAATAAGAAGTATGTTGGACAAACAAGATCTATTTTAACCAGATTTTATGAGCATATTGCACATTCTAGATTGAATAGAATTGATAAATCTGCTGTTGCTCAACATATTTCTAATCACGGTCACATTATTGATAAAAGTAATATCAGTCTGATTAATTTAAAATTCCTTGACGTCCTTGAAAGTTTATAAATTTACAAAACAAAGATACAATTATGAATAAGGGCTCGGGTCTTATTCCAGTCAGCGCCCTCTTTTCGTTAATTAAAAGAGAGGGGAATTAGTTGTATAATGTCAACGTTATTTCAAATCATTTATGTCAAGTGACGTAGTTTGTTTTTATCTGATTTTAGTTTACACATTTCAGTTTGTTTCTCTTCAGTCAATATTAAGTCTTGATAATGGTGGCGTCACTACTGAAACGCGTTGACTCTTAACATTTTTGGTGATTTGGGTTTTTATTGACTTCGTGTAATCTATATATTAATACGTGAAGGAAAAACTTTGCACCCCTTTTAAAGAGATTGCGCGCACGGTGGAGTGTGATATTTGGTATAATTAAAGTTCATATAAAGAATGTAGAATATGTGTTTCGGATTAAATTAAATTAAACAAAATAAAATTGTCTCTAAGGAATCTATGTGTATTACTCATTCATTTGTTTATGTTCATACTGAAAGTTCATTGTTGCAAAAAAAAAAAATGTCAGCAGCAATGTGAATTGACTCCCCGCGTATTTATTGTTAGTGGTTTATTATTAATGGTTAAAAATAAAATAATAATAAAATTAGAACAGTTGAATTTTATTATTTTAGAAGAAGCCTCCAAAAAACAAGACAGGATAAAATAAGAAATTAATTCCTTTTGGGGAGAAATGAATGTCACTACATCGGTTGTTAAGAGGATTGAAAATCAAACGCTTAAATGGTAGGGCCATGTACAGAGAATGGAAAATGAAAGTTGGCCAAAAAATATATACCAATGGTCACCCCCTGGAAGAAATAAACGTAGCAGACCAAGATGGAAATGCAAAACCTACATCAGAACTATAATGGATGATAGGAATTTGGAAGAGGGAGATTGGAATGATAGAGATAAATGGAAACTGAAGACGGCAAACCTATAAATGGGGGAAAGCCGAAGAAGAAGAAGAAGAAGAAGTGAGTACGTATTATTATTTAAATTTAAATTAAACCTGTCTAAACTTTGTTTCAGTAATTTCATTACATTTTTTTATATTTGCATATTCGCACCTACTTCCATTACGCCTCGACATAGAATATTGACGGGTCGGATTGAGAGGCAAAGAAGAAGGAATATATATTCCAGTACCCATAATAGGCCAAATGCAAATTTAAATAGTATATAAATGTCAAATGACGCGTTATTGTTTTTTTAAATATGGCTTACCAAGCTATACCATATATTTCCTATCGTTCGTATTTTTAAAATAAATAGAAAAATAATGCACACTGGCGTATTTGTAACAAACTTAAAAAAAGTATCAATTGTGGTCGAATTTCGACCGCTGGGCAACCACTAGTACATATTAAAACGCAAAAAAATCAAAATACAAAGTGCGTTCTGCATTTCTAATTTAAAAAAACCGCCCTCAATCCCAAAGTTCCCATCTGTGCAATCAAGGTAATAGTCCTGGCGTTTTTATGAAAAATGTTAAAAGTTACGAAATCTGAAAAAAACTACAAAATCAGTCTAGAATATGTATACAGAATTTCGAATGCAAAAAACTCGGCCTGCATAAAAAAAATTACATTGTGTATTCCAAGACGTTTTTAAGAAAAGTAAAAAAAAATCCTCTAGATTTTAAAACAAAATTAAAAATTCAGTCTACAGGATGAGTTCAGTATTTCTAATGCAAAAATTCCGGCATACATTTCAAATTATCCTTTGTGTGTACAAATACTATAGTTTACGTGGTTAAAAAACGTAAATTAAAATAAATTAAAAATGCAAGAATTCTGTCTGTCTTCGGGAATTCTAATGCAAAAAATCCAACCTACATCCCAAATTTCCCATTGTGTATACCGAGGTTTTTATTTTGGATGTATTTAAAAAGTCAAAATATTTGTAATTCTTAAAACTGTAAAAATTCAATACATAGAGTGCTTTCTGGCTTTCCAATGCAAAATATCCGGCTTACATCTTAAATTTCCCATTGTGTATTCCTAGACAATTTCTTAGTGTTTATTATAAAAATGTAAAAAATTTGGAAATTTTGAAATTTTGAAATCGTAAAAATTCAGTCTACAGAGTGCGTTCGGCATTTCTAATGCTAAAATTCCATCCTACTTCTAAAATTTCCCTTCGAATATTCCAAGATATAATTTTGGTTCTTCAAAAATGTCAAAATTTTTAAAAATGCATAAATTCCGTCTACAGGGTATGTTCGGGATTTCTTATAAAAACGGTCTAAATACTAAATTTCCCATTGTCTTGGAGTTTTTTTATAAAAATGTTAAACTTTTCTACATGTTTAAAACCGTAAACGTTCAATCTATAGAATCTATTCGGCATTTATAATGCAAAAGATCCGGTCTACGTCTAAAATATCCCCTTATGTATACCAAGATAAAGTGTTAGCGTTTTAATAAAATATATATTGTCTTTTTATGGATGAGTGCAGATATGTATTATTGTGATGTAGTGTAGACATAGATTTTACTTATATGTAGCCTATTATTGTTTTTTGATACAGGTGTATTTGTAGGTATTTGTTTATATTATTATTAGATTTATTTTTTATCCATGGAAAAATAATGCACGTACTGCCAAGAAGGCCCGTGCGAAATGTAAATGCATATGTATTTTCTTTCTTCTGAAAAAAGACAAATTCCATTATCTACTATATATATATATATATATATATATATATATATATATATATACTAGCGAAGCCGGCAGACGTTGTACTGCTCAAACGTTCAATTTCGTGTCATGGCTGGATGATAAAAATATGTTTATTTTTTTACCGCAAAATTAATTCATAAGTTCGCAAAAAAACTCCTCACTGTCATCTGTTGTGGCTCAAAAAGCTGGCATTATGACGTCACATCGTAGTCGCACGGAATATGTCGGTAATGCAGATGACTACGCTTTGACATAAAAATATCCTAAACCCGATCGCAGCGCCATCTACCGGGTCCAATTGTGAATCTAAACCACCCAGGGACCCATTCAAACACACATACAAAATGTCATTGAACTCGGTCCAGTTGTTTACGCAGTTTTTAATTTCGGATTTCAAGTAAACCTCCATTTCTAATTGTCCGATTTCGCTCATTTTTTGTATATTTTAATAGAATATACTGAATTTCGTTGTGAAACATCGAAAATTGTGACCGCTAGAGCGATTTTTAAATGTTCGTTTCAGGTGAACTCCTACACCTAATGATTTCAGAACATAATAGATAACGGCTAAACTCTCGCCGCATCTGAAAATCTGTATATACAAATTTTTACAAAGATCGGTTGAACGATTTTAGAAGTCTATAAAGGACAGACAGACACATACATTCAGTTATATATATAAAGTTGCTGTCTTTCAGCCAGATTACTTAAAACTAATACTTACACACGAAATTAATATTATTATCAATATATTGAAAATAAAATAGCATCATGCATTAGAATTCTTATAATGTGAATACAAAGGGAGAAAAAAACAAATGTACCTGATGCGTGAAATTACAAAAAAAATAATAATTGCACGCATTTTATTTTTTATTTCATAAAATATTACTTCAATCATGAAACTCATGCACTACTTTGTTACTCAATGTTTTTAGGACATGCAATAAACGTTTGAACCTTCTAGGACAAAATTTGTGAATTCCATTTAATTTTGAATGTACAAAAATGCAGTGAAAATAAAAGTGTGGAAAAACAAATTTAAAGATTTGCATGCAGTTTAAATACAATATGTAACATACAGGCCTAGAAGCACTTAGGGCACTTTAGAAGCCTCATACGCCTCTGAAACTTTGCCAACATATACATTAGAGGACAGGCTATTTTTTTAGTACAAAAAACAAAAAATGCCAATTTTGATTTCACCCATTACGCCCCTTAAAAAATCCGGTGTATTATGAGATTTGGTGTAAAAACTGTAATAAGAAGTATGTTGGACAAACAAGATCTATTTTAACCAGATTTTATGAGCATATTGCACATTCTAGATTGAATAGAATTGATAAATCTGCTGTTGCTCAACATATTTCTAATCACGGTCACATTATTGATAAAAGTAATATCAGTCTGATTAATTTAAAATTCCTTGACGTCCTTGAAAGTTTATAAATTTACAAAACAAAGATACAATTATGAATAAGGGCTCGGGTCTTATTCCAGTCAGCGCCCTCTTTTCGTTAATTAAAAGAGAGGGGAATTAGTTGTATAATGTCAACGTTATTTCAAATCATTTATGTCAAGTGACGTAGTTTGTTTTTATCTGATTTTAGTTTACACATTTCAGTTTGTTTCTCTTCAGTCAATATTAAGTCTTGATAATGGTGGCGTCACTACTGAAACGCGTTGACTCTTAACATTTTTGGTGATTTGGGTTTTTATTGACTTCGTGTAATCTATATATTAATACGTGAAGGAAAAACTTTGCACCCCTTTTAAAGAGATTGCGCGCACGGTGGAGTGTGATATTTGGTATAATTAAAGTTCATATAAAGAATGTAGAATATGTGTTTCGGATATTAAATTAAATTAAACAAAATAAAATTGTCTCTAAGGAATCTATGTGTATTACTCATTCATTTGTTTATGTTCATACTGAAAGTTCATTGTTGCAAAAAAAAAAAATGTCAGCAGCAATGTGAATTGACTCCCGCGTATTTATTGTTAGTGGTTTATTATTAATGGTTAAAAAATAAAAATAATATAAAATTAGAACAGTTGAATTTTATTATTTTAGAAGAAGCCTCCAAAAAACAAGACAGGATAAAATAGAAATTAATTCCTTTGGGGAGAAATGAATGTCACTACATCGGTTGTTAAGAGGATTGAAAATCAAACGCTTAAATGGTAGGGCCATGTACAGAGAATGGAAAATGAAAGTTGGCCAAAAAATATATACCAATGGTCACCCCCTGGAAGAAATAAACGTAGCAGACCAAGATGGAAATGCAAAACCTACATCAGAACTATAATGGATGATAGGAATTTGGAAGAGGGAGATTAAGGAATGATGAGATATTAAATGGAAAACTGCTGAAGACGGCAAACCTATATAAATGGGGGAGGAGAAAAGCCGAAGAAGTAAAGAAGAAGAAAGTGAGAAAGTGACGTACGTATTATTAATTTAAAATTAAATTAAAAATGTCTAAACTTATGTTTCAGTAATTTCATTACATTTTTTTATATTTGCATATTCGCCAACCTACTTCCATTACGCCACGACATAGAATATTGACGGGTTTCGGATTGAGAGGCAAAGAAGAAGGAATATATATTCCAGTACCCATAATAGGCCAATGGCAAATTTAAATAGTATATAAATGTATAAATGACGCGTTATTGTTTTTTTTAAATATGGCTTACCAAGCTATTACCATATATTTCCTATCGTTCGTATTATTTAAAATAAATGAGAAAAATAATGCACACTGCCGTATTTGTAACAAACTTAAAAAAAAGTTATTAAAGTGTGGTCGAATTTCGAACGCTGGGGAAATCACTAGTACATATTAAAAAAGCAAAAAAAAATCAAAATACAAAGTGCGTTTCTGCATTTCTAATTTAAAAAAAACCCGTCCCCTCAATACCAAACGTTTCCCCATCTGCTGCAATCAAGGTAATAGTTCCTGGGCGGGGTTTATGATAAAAAGTGTGATGCAAAAAGTTACACGAATCAGAAAAAAACTACAAAATACAGTATAGAAATATAGGTATACAGAACTACTCGACATGCATAAAAAAAATACTCGGCCTGCACAGAAAAAAAATTTCAGTGTGGATTCCAAGACGTTTTTAAGAAAAGTAAAAAAAAATCCTCTAGATTTTAAAACAAAATTAAAAATTCAGTCTACAGGATGAGTTCAGTATTTCTAATGCAAAAATTCCGGCAATACATTTCAAAATTTCCTTTGTGATGTACAACATACTTTATACGTCCAACGTGGTGTAAAAAAACGTAAATTAAAATAAATTAAAAATGCAAGAATTCTGTCTGTCTTCGGGAATTCTAATGCAAAAAATCCAACCTACATCCCAAATTTCCCATTGTGTATACCGAGGTTTTTATTTTGGATGTATTTAAAAAGTCAAAATATTTGTAATTCTTAAAACTGTAAAAATTCAATACATAGAGTGCTTTCTGGCTTTCCAATGCAAAATATCCGGCTTACATCTTAAATTTCCCATTGTGTATTCCTAGACAATTTCTTAGTGTTTATTATAAAAATGTAAAAAATTTGGAAATTTTGAAATTTTGAAATCGTAAAAATTCAGTCTACAGAGTGCGTTCGGCATTTCTAATGCTAAAAATTCCATCCTACTTCTAAAAGTTCCCTTCGAATATTCCAAGATATAATTTTGGTTCTTCAAAAATGTCAAAATTTTTAAAATGCATAAATTCCGTCTACAGGGTATGTTCGGGATTTCTTATAAAAACGGTTCTAAATACTAAATTTCCCATTGTCTTGGAGTTTTTATAAAAATGTTAAACTTTTCTACATGTTTAAAACCGTAAACGTTCAATCTATAGAATCTATTCGGCATTTATAATGCAAAAGATCCGGTCTACGTCTAAAATATCCCCTTATGTATACCAAGATAAAGTGTTAGCGTTTTAATAAAATATATATTGTCTTTTTATGGATGAGTGCAGATATGTATTATTGTGATGTAGTGTAGACATAGATTTTACTTATATGTAGCCTATTATGTTTTTTGATACAGGTGTATTTGTAGGTATTTGTTTATATTATTATTAGATTTATTTTTTATCCATGGAAAAATAATGCACGTACTGCCAAGAAGGCCCGTGCGAAATGTAAATGCATATGTATTTTCTTTCTTCTGAAAAAAGACAAATTCCATTATCTACTATATATATATATATATATATATATATATATATATATATATATATATATATATATATACTAGCGAAGCCGGCAGACGTTGTACTGCTCAAACGTTCAATTTCGTGTCATGGCTGGATGATAAAAATATGTTATTTTTTACCGCAAAATTAATTCATAAGTTCGCAAAAAAAACTCCTCACTGTCATCTGTTGTGGCTCAAAAAGCTGGCATTATGACGTCACATCGTAGTCGCACGGAATATGTCGGTAATGCAGATGACTACGCTTTGACATAAAAATATCCTAAACCCGATCGCAGCGCCATCTACCGGGTCCAATTGTGAATCTAAACCACCCAGGGACCCATTCAAACACACATACAAAATGTCATTGAACTCGGTCCAGTTGTTTACGCAGTTTTTAATTTCGGATTTCAAGTAAACCTCCATTTCTAATTGTCCGATTTCGCTCATTTTTTGTATATTTTAATAGAATATACTGAATTTCGTTGTGAAACATCGAAAATTGTGACCGCTAGAGCGATTTTTAAATGTTCGTTCAGGTGAACTCCTACACCTAATGATTTCAGAACATAATAGATAACGGCTAAACTCTCGCCGCATCTGAAAATCTGTATATACAAATTTTTACAAAGATCGGTTGAACGATTTAGAAGTCTATAAAGGACAGACAGACACATACATTCAGTTATATATATAAAGTTGCTGTCTTTCAGCCAGATTACTTAAAACTAATACTTACACACGAAATTAATATTATTATCAATATATTGAAAATAAAATAAACACTGAACACACTTAAATTATGAAATAATCAATATTTGTAATTCAATTGAAATTCGCGGTTGCAACAAAAAGCACAGCCACCTGGATCTCTCTTTGTTAAACAATGAACCAATTACCTTATCAAATTACCTTACACCGCCATCTGTTAGAATTGTATGGAACTGACAGATAATTATAACTCTTTGTTAAATAATAAACAAATAATTTTCAATAAAAAAATAATGCGACTATAAATTTAGTTATAAACTACCCTACGTCTCAAGTTGGATCAAACTGCACACAGTGTGCAAAATTGTATTAAAATCGGTTCAGTAGTTTAGGATTCCATCGCGGACAAACAACTTGACACGAAATGTTTATATATATATATATAATCTTTTGCGTGTGTCTGATTGGGTCCTTCGATGGTTTAAATTCACAATTGGATCATCTAAAACCATTAGGTGTAGGAGTTCACCGGAAGTCAAAATTTAAAATTCGCTCTAGCGGTCACATTTTTTCATGTTTTACAATGAAACTCAGTATATCCAATTAAAATAAACCGATGTAGGTTTTATCCAAAAATGACCGAAGTGCAACGATTACAAATGGAGGTTTACTTGAAATTCGAAATTAAAAAGTCTATACGACTGGACCGATTTTGGTGTCATTTTTTTGTGTGTGTTTGAATGGGTCCCTGGATGGTTTAAATTAACAATTGCAGCCTCTAAAATCATTCGGTGTAGGATTTCACACTTAGTGAAAATTTAAAAAATAGCTCTAGCGGCCACAATGTTCGATGTTTCACAACGAAACTCAGTATATCCTATTAAAATAAACTGATGTAGGTATATTGTCAAATATGAGCAAAATCCGACAATTACAAGTGGATTTTTTTTTTAAATTCGAAATTAAAAACTGTCTAAACGACTGCACCGATTTTTATATATTTTTTTAGTTGGTCTCTGGATGGTTTAGATTCACAATTTGACCCTGTAAAACCATTAGGTGTAGAGTTCGCATGAAGTGAAAAATTAAAAATCGCTCTAGCGGTCGCAATGTTCCATTTTTCAAAACGAAACTCATTACATCCTACTAAAATAAACCGAGGTACGTATTATCCAAACATGAGCGAAATCAGGCAATTAGAAGTGGAGTGGAGGTTTACTTGAAATCCGAAAACTGTCTAAACGATTGCACCGATTTTTGTGTGTGTGTTTTTCAGTGGGTCTCTGGATGGTTTAGATTCACAATTGAACCCGGTAGGTGGCGCTGCGATCGGGTTATAGGGATTTTTTGTCAGATGTGTAGTCATTTGCATTGCCGAAAAAATTCGTCCGACCACAATGTGACGTCACAATGCACGCATCTTGAGCCACAACAGAACGCAGTGAGGAGTTTTCTTGCGAACTTATTAGTTAGTGAAATTTATGGTTAAAACAATAATTTTATCGTCCGGCCATGACACGAGAATTGAACTTTCGGACAGGACAACGTCTGCCGGGTCAGCTAGGTTATACAGCATATTAATAGCTCCATGTAAGAAAATGAGACAGAGAAATTATTTGGCTAAAAAAATAGCTTATAAAGTACATTCATTAAAAGTAACCAGCATAAAATAAATTTTGCCAAAATATGGGAAACTCTTTACTACTTCAAAAGTGTTTTTGCCTATTATTAGCTGTTGATCTCTAATGATTACTAACAAGAATGATGAATCACAAGAAATACGAAATAGAATATATAGAGCAAATAAGGGACATTATGTACTACTCCCAATCCTAAAATCCAAAATGATATTTAGGAAAGTTAAAATAAGACTATATAAAGCCCGCTTACTTACTTACTTACTCACTGGCACTATCGAACCCGTAGGTTCATGGCCGCACGGACATAAGCTCTCCATACATCCCTATCCTGAGCTAATGCTTTCCAATCATTCCCTGTATAATCTACTTCCCTCAAATCATAGTTAATGTTATTCTCCCACCTCATTCTTGGTCTACCAACCGGGCGTTTTCCCTCTGGCTTTCCCACAAGAAGCCTCCATGCAAGTCTTTCATTCCCCATACGTGCAACATGTCCTGCCCATCGCAGTCTACGAGACTTAACTGTTCTTATTATATCTGGCTTCCTATGAAGACCATGTAGTTCATTGTTATGTAGTCTTCTCCATTCACCTGTGTGTTCATCTCTCTTTGGTCCAAAAATTTTCCTAAGTACTTTATTCTCAAATACTTGTAATCTCCTTTCCTCTCTTAAAGTAAGAGTCCATGTTTCGCACCCATATAATATAACTGGTAGAATAATAGTTTTATATATTTTCAGTTTAACGTTTTTGAAAGGAGTTGGGACATCAAGAGTCTCTGCAATGCATAATAGCATGCATTTCCAGAATTGAGCCTATGTTTAATTTCTTTGTTCATCTCATTCCTATTTGTGATTATTGTTTCTAGGTATTTTAATTCAGCCACTTCCTCAAAATGTCCTTCATTTGTCATTAGCTGTCCATTTCCATTATGTAATGAATTTCTACGTGTGACCATATATTTAGTTTTATTGATATTTACTTCCAGTCCTAATTTCTTAGTGTTACTCAATAGTGTGTGCGTGTTGTCCTTTAGTATCTCCTCGCTTTCGGCCAACAATACTACATCATCAGCATAAACTAACAGCTTATTAATACCATTGAGTTGTAAGCCTTCCTCATTCTCTAAAGATTTAATGGCATGCTCTAGTACAAAATTAAATAGTAGAGGAGATAGTGCATCTCCTTGCTTCAGCCCATTCTGGATTTCAAAAGTGTCCGAAAACTGTTTTTCTACACGCACCCTACTCTCTGTGCCATTTAGACACATTCGTATAAGTCTAACTAACTTTTTAGGAATTCCAAACTCCAGCAGGATACTATATAACTTCTCCCTCTTAATTGAATCATATGCTTTTTTGAAGTCTACATACAGTTGATGTACAGTACCATTATATTCCCATTTCTTTTCTAAAATCTGTCTTATACTAAAAATCTGATCTGTTGTAGACCTGTTTCTTCTAAATGCACATTGATGATCTCCTAGAATGTCATCAATATAGGGAGTAAGTCTGTTTACTAATATATTTGTTAGAATTTTGTAGGAAGTTGAAAGTAATGAGATGCCCCTGTAGTTGTTGCAATCAGTTTTATCTCCTTTCTTATAAATTGGTACGATAATTGATTCCTTCCATTCATCTGGAAGAGCTTCATTTTCCCAAATCATACTAAGCAACCAGCGTATCTTGTCCATCAATTTTTCTCCCCCTGATTTTATCAGTTCTGCTGGGATCTCATCTGAACCTGATGCTTTATACATCTTCAATTTTTCAATCGCCATTTCAACCTCTAATGCACTTGGCTCTGTGACTAGCATTTCTGCTGCGCTTACCTCCAATAATGGTAGCCTATGTGGATGTGAAACCTGGAATTTAACACTTTTGAAAGAAAGATTTTGAGAAGGATATATGGACCAATGAAATAGAATGGAAGATGGAGAATGAGGTATGATAAGGAAATCTATGACCTTTTTAAGGAACCTGATATATCAACTCTTGTAAAATAAAATAAAAATTAATAGGCCGGACATGTTCAAAGAATGGATAAAGAATGTATACCTAAGAAAGCGATAACGGAGGAGATGTTTGGAAATCGGCCAGTAGGAAAACCAAAAAAAAAAAGATGAGTGCACTAATTGAAGGAAGAGATTGTCATCAAATCCTGAATTATAGGAACTGGCAACAGAGAGCACTGGGTAGAGTGGATTGGAGGTCTCGCTTCAAGAAGGCCCTGGCCCGCTTTGAGCTGTAGATGCCATTGGAAGAAGAAGTATAAAAGAAATGTACGTCAAACGTCTAAACGAACACTTATGAAAAGTATTAGCATAGATATACAAAAGGAACAAGAAACAACAAAGACGGCATTAAATCAGCGGCTAACTAAGCATTGGGATACAGATATAGCTACATAATCATAAAACAAGACGAATAAGAATGTGGTCGCAAGGAGTCGAAAAAGTAATAATGGAAAAGAAAGCAGCTTACAATAAAATACTACAACATCGCTCCACACAAAATTCTATTAATTATAAACAATATAAATAACATAGGTATAAGAAAGGACCGTTTTAATATATTTAACGTTTTAATATATGCTGACAATGTGGTTATTATTCAAGAAAACGAAAATAATTTGCAGCACTCTTTACATCAATTTAATCAGTAATGCCAAGAATATAATTTTAAAACATCAAAAGAAAAAACAAAAATAATGGCATTTCGGGGAAATGAACATACAAGGTCAAACATCCTAATCGCCAACAACCCTCTGGGACAAAGTACACAAATTTTCCTTATTTGGGTTGTAATTTTACTATAAACACAAAAACTGAAAGAGACATAAATACGAAACTGGTCGAAATTTCAAATGATATGCGGAACTATACATAAAACATTAAAGAATAAAAACAAGAAGAGATACTAAATTGAAGTTTTATAAAACATTGGCAGTTCAGGTCCTGCATTACTTTATGGAGGCGAAAACTTGGGTAATGACCAAAAAATTACAAATTAGAATACAAAGTACAGAAATGAACTTCCTTAGAAGAACAAAAGGCTGCACAAGATGGGATCGGGATAAGAATTGTAAGATACAAGAACAGAGTTAATATATATATCCATTGAATGATAAAATCAAAGAATATAGAGATAAATGCTTTACACATGTAGAAAGAATGAATGTAACAAGATTACCAAAAACGCACTCAACTACAAGCCATGAGATTCAAGGAATGTAGGAAGGCCAGTGAAAAGATGGACAGAACAACTGTGAGGCGGAACAGGCTATTCTTGCCTAGCCCGTGAAGTGAAAAAGATAAAACAAAGACAAAGACAAATTATAGCAAAGACAAAGGTCAGGAAATACATAAAATAGGATCATTATATTAGTAATGTAGAAGATGATGTTCCTGGAGACAAGAACATGGTTAAAGATGATCAAACACTTCAATACAACAAAGTAGTATACTGTCCGATTAAATGTTAATTAAAGAGGAATGGCTTCAACATTATAAATATGTGTGATATGATGAAAAAAAATGAATTAGACAATAATATTCGTCATTCTGGACATTTATTTTCACCTCTCTCACCAACCTATCAGCGTCTAGAGGTTAAAATGAGGGTTTAAATGTAGTCGCACTTTCAGTATAATTTGCTCACCGTCCCCGAAAACTACGTATTCGATACTAAAATCGGCTCATTTGGATATTTTTCTTCACTCTCCCTCACCACCCTGGAAGGTTGAAGTCATAAGACTGTCATCAATCAGTTTACGCGAACCCAAAAACTATGTATCCGGCTTTAATCTCGGTAATCGGATGGGTTTGTTGTAAACATATATATCTCCATCTCGGTTAGGTGGGTAAAGACATATCTTCAAAATAGTGTAAAATGAGTTATCTAGCTAGCAAGAGTGACAATTTTTTGTGCATTAAAAATATTGATACTGTAGGACATAGCAATGCCTTATAATGACAATGATTGATTACTAGGGGCTCGGAAGTTCAGGACCTATAAAATGTTATAAAGACCTTTAAAAAAGACCTAAAAGCTGAAAAAAGGGACACAAAAAGACAATTCAAAATTAGATAATAATTTTAGCTTCAACTGCATTTAATGAATACAATAAAAAAATGTTTAAAAAGTTCAAAATTCTACAGAAATACAATATACATTATGAAAAAAAATTGATGACTGAAAAGGATTCTTTCATACTTTTTTTTCAATTCAACATAGTTTAAAAAAGAAATTCTGTGTTCATTAATATAATGTTCTTTGAGAAGAATGTACAATGAAAGATTTTTTCCTACCTAGAATAAATTCAGCGAACCCGCAATGGATATCAGGCGGTCAGTAGGCCGATTAAAAATAACAGGATATTTGTGAAGGTTCAGTAGTTTCTCGCGGAACAACAGTGTTTGCAATGTGAAAAGTCTTTGGAAAGAAAAAACTAGATAGTGTTTTATAAGAAGTTAGAATTGAGACTTAGATTTTCGGATTCTTGAATTGTACAAATGGTATAAATTTAGTTAAAATAAGGTAAAGTTGCAAACAAAAAAGCCGTTAGGGCCTGGAAAAAGGCTAAGTAAAGGGACCAATAAACCAACGAAGGCTAAAAAAGGGCCAATAAAACAAAAAAGTCGAAAAAAAGGGCAAGGGAAGGACGGGTTAAAATCTATAATTTTCTGGCATACAATAACCCAGACATAAAATAAAAATAAAATCCTCAACTTCCGAGCCCTGGTGATTACTGTATCCATGGTAAGTCTTAATTTTGAATTCTTGGTGTGTAAAAAGATAAATTTGGTGTTAGAGATATCTCTCTTTACACACCACCCGAGAATTTGAAACATTATAATTCCTCCTCAACCCCTCGGGTGCAAGAGGGTCAAACTTGTAATAAAGTCATCGATTCTTGTCAATCTGTTTAGATGCCCTGAAAACTACGGATTCGACAAAATCTCGTTCCTTTTGAACACCTGTTTCACCTCATCATCATCCTAAAAGTACAAGGGGTCAGATTTGGGCCTAAATGTAAACGATATTACCAGCATTTGCTTAGGTGCCTGAAGACTACGGCCTTTCGACAATAATCTTTGTCATTTTGGATATTTAATACCACCACCTAACGGGTGTGAAGGTCAAATTTTGCTTAAATGTAAACTGAACTACCAACAAACTGCTTAGCAGACCTAAAAATTATGATTACAATATGCTTTGGTCATTTTGGAAATTCATTTTCAACCACCCCCATCAGCACCTTATGGTGCTAGGGATCAAATTTGTGCTTAAATGTCATCTCGGGCAACATACAAGCCCTTTAGGAATCCCTTGGATTTGTAAGAAACTAAGGTTTTCCATTTTATAGAAAATGTTTCACGAAATATCAGCATTTCATGTCGATCATCTTTACCACCTAACATATATAGTCTACAGATGAAGAGGGAATGAAAGCACGGAGAATCGAAAGCTATAAAATACTATATTACCCTCTAATAGATGACACAGCCATAATTGCCACGCATCTCTGTAGTTTATTTTGGGCGTATTCAATATTGTGTTTTATTTTTTTGTGTTTTTACAACTAAATTTGTGTTTCTTAATGGGTTTAGTTTAGTTTATATTTAGTTTATTTATTAATGATGTTTCGTAGTTTCACAGTCAGGTAAGGGTGATGATTAAAATTTTTGAACAAAGTGGCTGAATTCAAATGGCCTAGGAACAATAATTATAAACAGGAATCAAGTCCAACAAAGAAATTAAACACGGCCAATTTCTGGAAATGAGCGCTATTATGCATTACAGGGGACTTTCTTGTTGTCCCAATTCTCTATTACTCAAAACCATTAAACTGAAAGATATATAAAACCGTTATTCTCCCAGATATATTATTTGGTAAACACGGTTCTTACGTTAAGAGAAGAGAAAATAATATTACGAGTATTTCAGAAAAAAGTTCTAAGGAAATGTTTTGACCAAAGAGAATAGGACATGCGGATAGAAAGACTAAATTAACAGTGAGCTACATATGAATCATGGGAAAACCCGAGATTCAAGTAAGAAGTTGTTAAGTCTCGTAGACTGCGATGGGCAGGACATGTGGGACGAATTGGGAATGAAAGAGGGGTACATGGAAAACTCCTTGTAGGAAAACCAGAGGGAAAGCGTCTCTAGTAGGTAGGCCTAAGAATGAGGTGGGGAAAAATAGCATTAACCATGATTTAAGCAAGCAGATTATACAGGGGATGGATGGAAAACATTACCTCAGGATAATTATGCCCGCGCAGCCATGAACCTAGGGATTCGATAGTGCCAATGAGTTCGTTTCAGATATGTGTGACAAAGAATCAAGATCCGGGATAATTGAAGTATTTAATTACTCAAAAAATGTTGGCTTATTATTGTATTAGAACACATGTATTCCAAAATAGAAAGAAAAACTTTGAGGCTTGGTGAAAATCATTGTGTGTACGCCGGGGAAAGAGAAAACCTCGGGATAAGGAACATAAATTTCTTGTGTGACGATTTTGATAGAAATTAATTCGGGATATAATTAGGGGACTTTTATGAAAAAAAATAAAAAGGTAGTTCCCACAGTACCACAAACTCCTCGCGAAAAAAATAGACTTCCCGTGTAAAGTAGACCTATTTCCACAGAATGGAAGATGCGATGGACCGTTTCATTATTACACGCTTTATATTAGCTTGACCTGTATCTATCTATCTATCTATCTATTTATGTAAACTGAATCTTTTCAACGCGATTTTCACCCACTCTTAAAATCATTGGATCGACTTGAACTTTGTATACTTGTAGAGGGGACCGCGTGACAATACAATTAATTTCATATTTATTTTCTAAAATCCGGGCCATAATCATCAGAAAATAATATTATTAAATTTTTGTATTGTCCATGGGTCATCTTACAAGTTATACAAAGTTTCAAGTCGATCCAATGATTTTAAGTTGGTGAAAATCGCGTTGAAAGATTCCGTTTACATAGATATAGATAGATAGATAGATAGAGATACAGGTCAAGCTAATATAAAGCGTGTAATAAAAAAAAAGTTATTTTTGTATCAATTGTAACGGAATCTTTTCAACGCGATTTTCACCCACTTAGAAACATTGGATCGACTTTGAAACTTTGTTATATACGTGTAGAGAAACCCGTGACAGATACAATAATTTCATATCTTGTTTTCAAAAAATTCCTGGCCAGAATCATTCGAAAATCAGAAAATGAAAACCTGGTATAATAGGGTTGCGGACTTTGTCAAGTTTTTAGTCAATCGTTGTAAGAGGCTCAGTTGGTAGAGGCAGTGAACTCTTAGTGGTATGTAATTTTCAGTAATCCGTACGTCGCTGGTTCAAATCCGGCGCTGGGAGGGTTTTTTTTATAGAAGAATATTAACTTTTAGCTCATACTACAATAGTATCGAATTTAAATATATTTACATTTTTTTCTTATTCTGTAAAATATTTGAAACTAAAAAATAAAAAATAAATAATAGTTTTAAAAACTAAAAAGAACACGCTTTATTAGAAAACTAAAAAATGAAAAATAATTTTAATTCCAATACGCTTGTGATAAAATAAAGTGGTCAACAAAAATTCATCTCCAACCACATATAGAATAAAATTAGAGTTATCAACAAAAAGAAAAATAATTTTACCATCAAAAGCGTGGGGTGCTTTTTATGATTTTTACATTTTCTTCTTAGAGAGCTTACTTTTACCAATATCTGTTTTATATCAAATATATTAATTGATATAGAGCACCCCACGCTTTTGATGGTAAAAATATATTTCTTTTTGTTGATAACTCTAATTTTATTCTACATGTGTTGGGAGATGAATTTTTTGTTGACACACTTTATTTTATCACAAGCGTATTGGAAATTAAAATTATTTTTCATTTTTTAGTTTTCTAATAAAGCGTGTTCTTTTTAGTTTTTTAAAACTATTATTTATATCATTATGGGGAACAGATTCGAGTATAGAGGAATATAATACTGGAAATGGAAGTAAATATTGTCCATCAGACTCTTAACTAGCACGCCTTCTCAGCCGCTAATGTAAGGTAAGTAATAATATAATTCTCCATGATATACGCAATGTGTTGAGTAATAAATACCTCTTTCTTTCATTATCTTCATCTGTGGACTATATAAGGTACTCATTCGATTAGAGGCTGAGATAGACTCTAAGGTCATAGTACCGCCTAAAGCACCATGTGGATTATCCTATATATTTCAGCCTGTTAGTGCATTATCTTAATTATAGAGCGCCTCCAATCCCATCAGGAAAATTGCCATTTTCTTTGCAACTACAAAAAGATAGATTTCGACACTATTAACGGTAATTTTCGATTATTTTTACGTCATTCTCCCAGGGAATCCAGGATCATAAATATAATTTCTTAAAGTGTAATTGTGTAAGAATGATTCAATTTTTATCATTTATAATAATATATGGACGTTTTTGTAAGGAGTATGGCCAAAACATTTAAAAAAAGAATACTGATATCTTTACATCCACAGCTGTTTATTCTGATCAATTGATTTTCCCACTTTTGTGACGATCGCAACATGCATCTTCCTATAAACAATATAAACATTATATATCTATTCACCCTGATCACTCCTAGCAAGATTTAACTAACAATTATGAAGGTTTAACAAATCATTTTTTATAATTTAACAAAAATTACGTTTCAATGACGTGTGTGTATTCTAAAATTGTGTTTATACTGGATGCTAAATTAAAATGTCGTATTAAACGAAAATAGAAACGGGAAAAAAAGTAGTTTTCAAATAAATGAATTTTAATAAATTTTGTCTATATAAATCCGTAATGTTTTACGTGTTATTTGTAACTCCACTATAAGTTCATTTTTTCCTTATTTTTCACACTATTTTCAGACCAAAAAGTATGCCTACATACATCAGATCTCTACTCACATTTTACAAAAGTAATTTCATCCATTTTTTTAAATTAGAATAACCAAATTCCAATGCTTACAACCCCCTAATTAAAAGAAAATTGAAATTTAATTTTGTTAACAATTGGCATCTTTCAATATTACAATGGTGCTATATGACGTTCATAGAAGCCTAACGTAGATTTATTACATATAGAAGTCATTTTAAAAGTTATAATTAGAACAAATTGGCAATTTGCTAGAATATGTTGCCCGTGAGGGGTTGCTGATCCCCCAACGGACGCCTCCCCAGGTGGTGGATAGGGGAATGCCTCCTACATATAGGTGGTACCGGGGAAATGAAATACCCGGGGTGAACCAAAATCAGCATAGCGTCTGTTCCAGATTGGACGGCTATAATGGGTAGGTAGAGCTCAGAGCCGAAGAGAAGGCAATCTACCTAAGGGAAAGCACCCTAAAAACAAAGCTGAAGCAAGTTGGGAGGCTGTAAGGTGGCAATCCCGCCACCCAACTATATCTGCGCAGCCCTTGTAAGGCGGGCAGATGAATTTTCTATTACTAAAAAAGCGAAGGAGAAAAGCCGAACGGAAATACTGATGATGGACCAGGCAAGAAAAGAACAATGATAAAGAATAATTTACTATTGGCAAAATGGAATATAAGAGGGTTAAATAATAAACAGACAGAAGTGTTATATGAAATGAAAAAGGCAAATATAATGCTCTTAACAGAAACAAAGAAAAAGTTGAAAGAGACACAGGATATAGAAGATCACCTCTTTGTATATCATGGTGTAGAAAGACAACAACGTGCATCAGCTGGAGTAGCTATAATGATAGACCCCATTTGGAGGAAGAAAATACATAGCTATAATTTTATATCAGAAAGAATAATTATTGTCAGGTTTAAAATACAAAGAGGATATATGACAATATATATATATATATATATATATATATATATATATATTATATATATAAACCCGGACCGGCCTCACGGGGTTTCACCCGTCAGGCAGCGCTCTCTCCTCGTCCGCATTTCACTCTGCCAGCCGCTCGTCCTTGAACTAGTCAGTTTACTATCGTTCGACAAGATGAGACGTCAGCTGACATTAGAGCAGTGCATTTATGTGTGTAAATGTTATTATAAATACGAATCAGCTCGTCGCGTTCGCGAGGAATTTTATTCGGAACTTCCCTGGACAATTACCTCCTTCCAGATCGACAATCCACGATCTTGCGACTAAATTTGAGACCACTGGTTCAGTACAAAATAAGAAGAAACACACGCGAAGGCGTACGGTTCTCACCGAAGTAAAATTAGACGAAATTGGCGAAAATTTGGAACGTTCACCACAAAAATCATTACCGAAATTAGCACAACAAGTTGGGATTTCAGTATCTTCTGCACATACAGCAACAAAATGTGTTTACTCGGTATAATGCCTGTTTAACTGCGGGAGGACAACATTTCCAAGCATTTTCTATAAGGTAGAGAAACAGTTCAAGGACGGGTGGCAGGCAGGGTGAATTGCAGGGAGGAAGAGACAGCACTGCGTGCCGGGTGAAAACTCCGTGAGGCCGGTCCGGTTTATATTGGAAGCCCGTTATATATATATATATATATATATATGCACCAGAACAAGGGAAAAAAGAAAAATGAAAAGTTCTATAAAGAACTTCATAAAGTAGTGAATAAAATAAATAAAAATTACTATATAGTTATTGGAGGTGATTTTAATGGAAGAATAGGGTGCCATCCTATACTGATATAATTTGGTACACAAGGAGAAACAATAGAAAATCATCATCATCATAGTACATTCACGAATTTAGGTCATTTGTTGACCTGTTTCGGCCTCAAGAGAAACACCATCCAGAAGTCTTTTGAGTGGACGTCCTGGTCTTCTTCTTCCTGCGGGTTGATATCTTAACATTAGTTTGGGTATTCTATCTACAATGAACTGAAAATAACGAATACCTTTTAAAATCATAGAAACAATAGAAAATGATAGTGGAAAAGAACTTCGACAATTTGAAATATTTAATGGATACAGAAAAACTAATACATATTTTAGAAAGAAAGAAATACACAAGTACACCTGGTCGGCTAGAGGATTAAGACCAATTATTGATTATTTCTTGGTAAACAGAAAACTGATACCCTGGGTCACAGATGTAAGAGTAAATAGAGGTTTCGATGTAGGAACAGATCATTTTCTTTTGACATGTAATATAAAATTATTAGAAAGATGGAGGAAACCACCAACAAGAAAAATTTACAATGAAGAAACATATAAAGTGAATTTATTACAAGAATAAAGTATAAAAAAGTTGTATGCAAATAGATTATCTCAATATATATTACAGCGAGAAATAAATAATAATATAGAAGAAGAATGGAGCAACATCGATTGGACTCTAAAGAAAGCAGAATATGAAGTTCTAGGATTAAGAAGGAAAAATTGTAAGAAGAGTGGATTAAGAATATGGAATGACGAAATTAAAACAGTTATAGAGGAAAAGAAGAAAGCATATTTACAATATTTACAAAAGCAAACTGAAGAAACAAACGAAATATATCATAATAAAAGAAAGGAAGCAAAGAAAATTGTTAGGAAATCCCACCAAGACAGTTGGGATCGATATGTTTCTAATATAGAACATGATCTACATGGACGACAATGGACTGCTTATAGAACAATTAAATATTTAAATAAATCAGAAAAAGAAGCTGGCATATATACCTACATCAATATCAGAAGAACATTGGATAGAATATTTTAGAGACCTGTGGTACAACGAGAATGAAAACGAAGAAGACCCAAAATGTGAGAATTGAAAGTAGATAAAATACAAATGGAAGAATTGGAAGAATCGCTCAAATTAACAAATAATAGAAAAGCTAGTGGACCAGATGACATTAATTCAGAACTAATTAAATATGCAGATATATTCTTTAAATTAAGATTCTTGAATTTTCGCGCCATAGCCGAGCGGTTAAGGTAGGAAGCCTTGGCTCAGAGCTACGGGGTACTGGCGCTGGTTAGAGTCTCCATGGGGGAAGAAATTTTCTCATGGTATTTCGGCCAGTATGGGACCGGTGCCCACCCAGCAGCGTGAGGCAATTGGGTAGCTACAATAAGTAGCGGTTCCAGATTGAGGAACCAGCTATAACGGCTGGGGGACTCGACATGCTAACCACATGTCACCCCTACACTGGCTGTTGATCATCTACCTCTGTGATTAACACATGTGGATGTGAAGGGCCAGCAGCCGGCTGGTAAAAGGGCAACCGCTGAAAAGTGGAAAGACCCTCAATCGGAATCGGAATTTTCTTAATATGTGTTGGGAGAATCCCAATATACCAGCAACATGGAGGCAAGGTATAGTAAAACCAATTTACAAGAAAGGAGAAAGAAACCAACCATCTAATTACAGAGGCATTACCCTCCTTAATAGTGGATATAAAATATATGCTAGAATAATAGGAAAACGAATACAATGAATTACTGAAGTAACACTAGCAGAAGAACAAAACGGGTTCCGAAAAGGAAGATCTTATACCGATGGAGTATTTGCCCTGAATCAGATAATAAACAAAAGACAAGAAAAAACCTAGAAACACATTTGTTATTTATAGACTTAGATAAAGCATTTGATCGAGTAAACAGGGAAATATTGTGGAATATCCTAAAAGAAAAAGGCCTCCCTATTCAGATTATAGAAACTGTTAAGACCTTGTACTATGGAACAAATATTTGTATTGACCCTCAGTTGACTAAAAATAAGATTTTTTTTCAAATAAACCAAGGAGTACGACAAGGGTGTTCACTCTCACCTATATTATTTAATATTTATATGGACGATATCCTAAAAGAATGGAAGAAGGTTTTAACTAATGAAGGAATATTAATTGATAATAAAGATAAAATAAATGCTTTATTATTCGCTGACGATATTGTACTTTTAGCAGAATCTGAAAATGAGCTCCAAACGTTAGCATATAAATTTAAATTAATGCCCAATAGCTAGAAATCTAAAATATCAATAAATAAGTCAAAAGTAATGGCATTTATTGGTAAATATGGAATTAGATCAAAAATTGTACTGGACAACTAAATAATAGAACAAATATCACATTTCCAATATTTAGGATGTGATATAACTTATAGAGAAAATAAAGATATAGAAAATAAAGTAAATAAATTTCAGGCTATTTGTGGAACCATAAAAAAAACCTTAGGTCGGAAGACAAGGAAAGATACGAAACTCAAATTATATAAAACAATGGCTGTTACTTTGTTGTTGTATGGAAGTGAAAATTGGATAATGAAATTAAGGGATAAAAGCAGGATACAGATTGCGGAAATGCTATTTTTGCGTAATGTGAAAGGATGCACAAGAGCGGATAGAATAAGGAATGAAATTATACGAGAAGAATTAAATATATATAAAATTGAAGATAAAATCAGCGAAAATAATAAGAAATGGACAGAACACTTAATGAGAATGAACAATGAAAGAATACCAAAAATAACCTTCCTGTATAATTTCAGAGGAACAAGAGATGTTGGCCGACCACGTAGAAGATGGACTCCACTTTTAACTTTGCCGGAACAGGCTGCATAGCCTAAACCTTATACTAGAAGAAGAAGATGTTGCTCTTTATGTTGTTTCTTGGTCTAATACATAGCAAACTTCATTTACTTAAGCGTACTGAGAATATATCGATCAGTCCTAACCTTAAAAGGATATAAATGACTCACCCGATCTTTATATTAGTCCTAGGTCATATTTATACTAGCCATAAGTGGAGCGATATCTTCTAGTAAATTACAGAAGAATTATTATTCTCGAGATCTAACTAAAACGTTGAGATAAATCAACAATTATTTACTATTATTTAATAATAGAAACACTGAAATTAATTCATGTAATTGTTGTATTTGTTTATCTCCATTTTTTGGTAAAGCATCTTGATCTTGAGTATAATGTTGATTTTACATGAATCACGGCCTCTAGATACCCTTACATCATTCACATAGCTAATATGATTGTTATCTAGTAGATCGTATATTCATTTAACGACCACCAACTACAACACTAACTAAATAATAACATTATATACAGTTCTTTCACTCTCATATTTATTTCAAATTAATTTTTCTTTTGGTTTAATTACTTACTTTATATATATATATATATATATATATATATATTATATATTAATTTCTGTATTATTATTTGAGACGTTTCAATATCTTTAGTCATATCGCGTCTATGAACTTTGGATATTACCGGTAGACTATGTAAGGTAAGCTGTATCAATTATCTTGTGTAGAGCTTTGATTACTATGCATTTATGTTTCTTGTGTAAATTTATTGAATATTAAATTAATCATGAACCGGGTGAAATTCATAGTGGAAATTAATCCAAAACCAAAATTTGCCTTCACAATTGAGAAAAGCCACGAAAAAAACTATCAGATTTGTCGACCACGGAATTTAAACCCAGGACCTTGTGAATGCGTGTCTAAAATGCTACCATCTTAGCCAATTAGTTCGGTCAGGTAATAAGTAAATTTTTCTTTAAATTTTCTGTATTTTAGAAACATTATCCATATTAATTATTTTGAATTTTAAAGTTTTTTTTAATATTCCGTAAATATATATAGCTATAGAATTTTATAGAAAATAAATTTAGCTACTTCAAATTCTGAAAAGAACTTATAATAAAAAAATCACAAGTTTTTAAATAAGTCTCAAGAATACAGTGACCAACAATTTTCTTTTTTAATTAATGTTAAAAAAAATATATAAAATACATTATATTTCTCATTTGCCAACAGTATAGCATTCAGAGGGTGCTGTTTACATTTTCTGGCTTCATATTAAATAAATTAATATTATTAATGTTGGGACACTCCAGAGCGTAGACAATACGCTACAAACCAGAAGATTGTCTGGTCTCAAACCTTTAGGAGACACCATAGCCCTAGAATCGTCTCAGCCTCCAACTGAAGTCAGTGAGGATAATGGCGATAGTCACGCAGGGCTGAAAACCCTGCTGACAATCTGTGCCGACCGTTTATAAAGGTGGAAGTCTTAATTAACTACAACCCCAAGAATCAACTGTATTATTATTATAAAATTTCTACATAATCAACTATAAACTACATAAAATAGGAGAGTGAAAAAACTGTAAATGAGGTACCACATCGAGAACTAAGTGAACGAATTAAATCTGAGTCTATTTAAAATGAAACCAACAGCTTCAAATTTTCAACATTAATATTAATGACACAAAGGAAATTAAAAACAATTATATATATAAAATCTGCCTGCGTATGTTTATGCTTTATAGACTTCTAAACCCGCTGAACCTATCTTCATGAACATTTGTATATACAGGTTTTCAGGTACGACATGTGTTTATCCGCTATTTTGTTCTTAAATCATTGTGTGTACTTCACCTGAAACGAAAATATAAAAATGGCTCTAGCGATTGCAATTTTCGATGTTTCACAACGAAACTCAGCACATACTATTAACATAAACCGAGGTAGGTATTATCCAAACTCAACGAAATCCGATCATTAGAATTGGGGATTTACCTGAAATCCGAAATTAAAAATGACTAGCAACCGCCATGTTTGGTTCGTTGAATGTATAACGTTGTATATATAGATTTTCAAGTATGACGCCACTTTGCTTTAAAAACCATTAGGTGTAGAAGTATGCCTGAAACGAAAATTTAAAATTCATATTCCATATATTTAGGCGTAGCAGCGCCGGACATTAGCTAGTTAACATATAAAACAGAAATGCCCATCTTGGACCGTTTTGTATATCACAAGAGTAATCATCACCGGAAGGTCCAAATTCATAACCATCGGAGGAATCAGTTTCTTCACTACTTGTCTGGGAATCTTCTGGTTTATCGTCTGGTTTATCTTCAGTTGCTGAGCCAGATTTATCTTCTATTTTTTTTCATTCATTTCCATCTTTTAGAGAGTTACACCACAGCTGCACGTCTGCGTTTTTTGATTTTCTGATGATTATGACCAGGATTTCAGAAAATAAATATGAAATTATTGTATTGTCACAGGACCTCTACAAGTATTCAAAGTTTCAAGTCGATCCAATGTTTCTAAGTGGTTGAAAATCACGTTGAAAGATTCCGTTACATTGATACAAACCGTTTTGTATATTAACACCTATTCCAAATTTCAACAACAGATTAAATACACAATTTTTAGAGTTTAGGCATGTTTATCGATCTTTTACCGCATCTACCCACGTATTTCGTATTACGTTCTAGGTACATCATTGAATCGCGTGATTTTTTAACATTTCATCATCAATTAACATCGTTAACATGTCTGTGTTATCATAGGTTAGCTTCCTTAACAATACACTATATTATAATATAATATATAATATAATAATTATGTCCACGATTATACGTAATCTCTGATTAATCACTAACCGTATAGTGTAAGTTATTCTCAGGCCGAATCCACATTATTCAATATTAATTCCTCCGCTTTTTGCTGTTTTTCAATTACGTATAAAGTCGTTTTCGCTACAATCACCAAATTTTCTTACGTGAACTAAACATTATGTTTAAATATTTCACAAAATTAATTTCAAGCTATTTATAGTCCTATAATCATGACGCGTGTCACAATAATATGATTTTCAAACGTGAGGGTTATTTAATGTACGACATGGTATATTCGTAAAAGAGGAACAACGCTTCTAACTATCCTTCCAAAGGAAACTGTATCCTAGAAGAATTTAGATCATAAATAATAAGTATATTTTTGGCGATATCAAAACAAACGAATATTAACTTCACAAATATTAACTTTTATTTGTAAATATTTTCTAATTAAATATTTTAAAATATATATAATATACCGTATTACATTAGGGATATAAAAGAAAGTACAAATTTTGTAATTCAATCGGTAAGTAAATTCATGCTCTTAATTTTAATTGGGCCTTTTGTTATTGCACTCACCTTTTTCTATCTTCCAGTTCGTCTTCTTTCTTCCTCACATTGTCGTTAATGTAGAGTTACTAATATACGTACGTACGCTGATGCCGCGCCGTCATAGTAAAAAACACACCGCGGCGCGAATCTTACTCATCGCTAGAAACCGGATTTTAGGTGAAAAATGCTCATTAAAAAGGGCAATAATGATATTTTTTAAAAAGATGTCTTAAAGCAAATAAGAAAGAATGCATGAAATAATTTTACTCTATTAAGAAAGAATTACACTCAGAAGCAATTAAGATTTGAATATATTTAAAGGTTCGATTGTCTTTGAATCCAGAATTTCTTTAACATGGAAAACGATAGCTCTAACGGAAACCAGCGGTGAACACCTCGTTTTGAGACCACCGTTGTGGTCTCGAGGTAGTGTGCTGCCTAGTTACGCAAACGAGCACGGGTTTGATCTCGCTCGGTACATGTTTATTAGGCAAGATTTTTTCGGGGTTTTTCCCCATCTGTAAGACAAATGTCAGGAAACTTTAAGGCACAAACGGTCCCCGAATGTCATCTGGTTATCATTATCATATGATATTCAATAGATTAAGTTTAGGGCCAAGGCCTCTCCTGGCGCATTATTACCATTATCATCCACCATATCATAGGAGATAATACTAGAAATTCGAAATTACAAATGGTGACATTGAATAAAAAATCTTAGATTTGACTCTGAACTTCAAAATCATTACACTTAGTGGTTTTCCAAATTTTAAATAATTTTAGCTTTGTTTAAGCTTGTAATTATTACGTTTTCTTCAATAAAATAACAACCCGAAGCACGGATAATGTAGTGGAGTGGGATTAGAACATAATATAATTATCGAAATTCATAATTACCATTCAAAAACGGAAAATACCAAAGATCAAGGTGGCTGTAAAAAGAGAATAGCCCTATTATGAAAAAGGGAAAATTAAAACCACGTATTCTTGACAATTTAAAAAAGTCATAAATTATATTCGTAAAAAAAAGGTATTTCCCTTTCAAATCCGGTCTCTACCGACTTGAGTCGTATTAATTTATTTCCGATATGGTAATTAGTTTCCATTAAAAACGCACTTATTACGTCACAACAATCGAGATTAAATCCGTAACATCAATCGATGAAGGAATCTGAAACAAACAAACGCACAGTGTTAAGTCGATATTATTTTATCACACAAAAAATAGTTATACTAGCACAAATGACTAAATGTATGTTACAGCGGACCACAGGTTACGAAACTACTCCATATCGTTAGTTATTTTCTTGGAGAAGTATGTAGATAAAAATATCTAGAGGGGAAAATTATAGTGAAGGGAAAGTAAGAAGTATCCCATAAACTAAACAAAAATATATGTTTGATTCTAGTAACAATATTAATACGCAGGGTGCATTTGGTGACTATTCAACTCATGCCCCAAATGGGAGTCAATGACCAATCACATTTCAATGAGTTTTATTTACAACCAATCACAGTCGTTTTTCACCTCGATTTTATCACTTTAATTTTATCACTGTAAAATCAAGCTCCTCCGTTTTAACATTCTGAATAGGTCACAGCATTATTTTGCAGTGCCTGCATGTGGCTATCAGATTGTATATATAGTGAACGAATGTAACCAGACAGTGCTTGCGGGTTATAATATAAAAACATTGTAGCAATCGATTATTACCACAAAAAAAACCACTGTCTACACTTTCTTGAACTTATTTTTTCCCAGGTAATAACGTTCCAGAAAAATATAATTGAACATATTACATCATAGGACATCAAAAATTATTAATAACCTGTAATGATGTGTTTCATTTTTTCTCCACTAGGATGGATTCTTACAATATTGCCATCCTTGGCAATAAATAATATGATCTAGTTGCAATGATAAACAAGTGAAACATAACGTTTCTCATTTGTTTTCAAATATCGCCGTTTACATTAGATATATAAATATTTTAAAATAACTATATTTAAATAATGACTTGTGAGTAAACAGCTTAATTTTATTCGTTAAATAGTCCTAACAAATGTCACTCTTGATTTCCAAATTCTCATAAGTAATGCCACGAGTGATTTCCAATTTATCTAGAGAATTTGGAAATCAAGAGTGGCATTTTGTTAGGACTATTTAACGAATAAAATTAAGCTGTTTACTCACAAATCATTATTTAAATATAGTTATTTTAAAATATTTATATATTTAATGTAAACGGCAATGTTTGAAAACAAATGAGAAACGATTGGTATGCTTCATTTGCTTCTTTTGTTTGTCACTGCAACCAGATCATATTATTTATTGCCAAAGGAACACAATATTGTAAGAATGCACTCTAGTGAAGAAAAAATGAAACACACAAAACTGTATATTAATTCATTTCTGATGTCGTATGATGTAAATATGACAATTATATTTTTCTGGATTATTCCTGGGAAAAAATACATTTAAGAAAATGCAGACAGTGGTTTCTTTTTTTTGGTGGTATAATCAATTGCCACAAATGTTTTTATATTAACTCCTGCATGCGGTATGTGTTGACATTCATGCCACTATATATACAATCTGGTAGCCATATTTCTTGGTGAGTCAATCACTGCAAAATAATGTTCAGACCTGTTCAGAATATTAAAAAGGAGGAGATTTCTTTAATATGGTAAATTTAATATTGATAAATATTTTGTGAAACACGACTGTGATTGGTTGTAAAACAGAAATCATTGTAACGTAATTGGTCATTGACTCCCATTTGGGGCATGAGTTGAATAGTCAATATAAATAATTTCACTCTTCACTTCGTGAGTCGTGAATTTATCGATAATTTGGAAATCACTCGTGGCATTACTTATGACTATTTAACTCATGCCCCAAATGAGTCAATGACCAATCACGTTTCAATGATTTCTGTTTTACAACCAATCAGAGTCGTGTTTCACGAAATATTTATCAGTGTTATAATTACCATATTAAAGAAAGCTCCTCCTTTTTAATATTCTGAACAGGTCTGACCATTATTTTGCAGTGACTGAACCCATAAGAAATACGGCTACCAGATTGTATATATAGTGCATAGATGTCAACACATAGCGCGTGCAGGAGTTAATATAAAAACATTTGTAGCAATTTATTATATCACCAAAAAAAGAACTAGGTCTACTGTTTGCACTTTCTTAAATGTATTTTTTCCCAGGTAATATTCCAGAAAAATATAATTGTCATATTTACATTATACGACATCAGAAATGAATTAATATAGTTTGATGTGTTTCATTTTTTCTCCACTAGAGAGCATTCTTACAATATTGCGTTCTCTATCTATCTATCTATCTATCTTCGGGTTTTTACAGCTGCTGCCGTCTTCCCGTGCCAAACCTCCAAAGGCTACGGTCTTGGGCATCTTCGATGCTTAGCCCTCTAGCTTGCATTACTGTCTTCATGTTTTCCTTCCATGTTAACCTTGGTCTTCCTCTTTTCTTCTTTCTGTTCGGATGCCATTCATATAGTTGTTTCGGCCATCGCTCATCTTCCATTCTTAAGACATGTCCTAACCCACTTTAATTCCTTCTCCTCAATTCTTTCAATTACGCTTTCTTCTGCTTCCATTATGTTTCTAATTTCCTTATTTGTGACATGTTCTAATCTAGACTTTCTGGCACTTCTCCGTAAATAATCAATTTCTAGAGCTATTAGTCTCTTCTTGTAGTACTTATTGATTGTCCATACCTCACTTCCATACATTGCAACAGATTCCACCAATGTTTTACCAATATATTTTTTTGTGTCTTTCCAAATATGCTTATCCCACCATATGGAATTTAATGATGATATTATTTTTACTACTCAATTCAATTCTATGTTTTATGTTCTCTTTGCCTATACCTTCAATGTTATCCATAATTATTCCCAAATATTTAGTTTGTTTCACTTGCTTTATTTGGATTCCTTCTTCCAATATTAAATTTTCTCGTTCATTTCTATTTATTGCCAGATATTCTGTTTTTTGTAAATTTACTGTGAGACCCCATGATTCATATGTGTTTTTCAACCTTTTTATCATGAATTCCATATCAAATTTTGTCTTGCGCTAAAACCAGTTGATCATCGGCAAATTGTAATGTCCAGCAAAAATCTGTTGCCTATTGGGATCCCCATACCTTTGCAGCTTTGTTTCCATTTCGTTAATATAAATTCTACATAAATATTAAATAAAATTGGTGATAGACTGCACCCTTGACAATATTGCGTTCCTTTGGCAATAAATAATATGATCTGGTTGCAGTGATAAACAAAGAAGCAGATGAAGTGTACCTATCGTTTTCATTTGTTTTCAAACATTGCCGTTTACATTAAATATATAAATATTTTAAAATAACTAGTTAAATAATGGTTTGTGAGTAAACAGCTTAACTTTATTCGTTAAATAGTCCTAACAGGGGCACGCCGTAGCCTAGTGGTTATGGCACTGAGCTACAAGCCGGAGGGTCGAGGGTTGAAGTCCCGTTGGGGTCAGGATTTTTAAACTGACCCAAACCCCTCTGGCGGCACCATGGCCCTGGGGTCGACTCAGCCTCTAACGGAAATGAGTACCAGACGCTTGTTCTGGGGGTAAAGGCGGCCGTCACGCAGGGCTGACAACCCGGCTGACATAAAGTGCCGATTGTCTAGAAAAAGTGGGAGCCTTAACCTCCTACTACCCCAAGGGCCTCCTGAGGCCTGTTGTGGGATCACTTTACTTTTTACTTAACAGTCCTAACAAATGCCACTCTTGATTTTCAAATTCTCAAGATAAATTCACTCCTCACTTCGTGAGTCATGAATTTATCGATAATTTGGAAATCACTCGTGGCATTACTTATGATAATTATTACATATATTAACACTCAAAATCCAATTACCAAACAAATAATTAAAAGTCGTCAATGCGTTTCAATATCTAAGCTATCATTATCAAGATTGAATAAAAGCAAAGCTAAAAATGTACAAAAAAAATTAGTTGGCTCTCTAACACTCGAAATAAAGGAATTAAAAATAATAAATAATTATCTAGCACATGTTTATATAAGTTATATTATGGGAAAACTTCAAAATTTATAATTACAAATTTAATGGATTTAATAAGCTTTTTTTTTCAAGCATGCGCAATGCAGAATACTTTGGAATTTCAGTTGTTTTAAAATGACCGTATCTGCATAAGACATTGCAAAGAAAAAGTATTTGGAAAGAGGAGAAACATTATTTTGATTTTTTTCAAACAGTTTATTAAAAATTATCTAACATTAGTCATTGAGGATGTAGTGAAACTAACGGCAGAATATACAGGAGAGTCAGCATGGAACATAAATTAAGTTCATAATGAAATTGTAAATAAAGGATATCTATCGACATCATGTAAAAAGCGTAAATATCTGATTATGAAGGCCCATATATAAGTTTTTATCACAAATAAGTAAATAAATAAGAAATGGAGGAAATTACTAATTATTGGTACCATCTTACCTCATTTTCAGTCTTATTTCCCGTAAAATACGATGTTACCTAAGAACAATGTTTCTATCGATAACAGTTCAGTACAGAATTGAATTATATGGCAGGTAAAAGTAGCACCACGGTCGATGGAGTAATAGGCCCCTACATCATGCAAGTTTGTTTACAGTACAATTGGAACTTAGTTCGGAATTAGTATAGACTACTAATAAAAAATAAGTACGTAATTTATAATTGTCACTTTTTTTGTTTTTTTATACAATTTAGCATGCTTTTATTCAGTCTTAATAACGATGGCTTAGCTAATGAAACGCGTCGCTGACTTTAAAATTTTTGTTTGGTGATTGAGTTTTGAAGGATAATATATATGTAATGAATCTAATAATCTAGGAACAATAATTACAAATCTGAATGATACGCACAAAGAAATTAAACATAGGCTCAATTCTGGAAATGCATGCTATTATGTATTACAGGAACTCCTATCGTCCTAAGGTCTCTCAAAAAACAAACTATATAAAACCGTTATTCTTCCAATTCTTACTTTAAGGGAGGAGAAAAGATTGTGTATTTGAGGAAAAGGTACTTAGGATAATTTTTGGACCAAAGAAGAGAGAAGAACAGATGGGCGAATGGAGAAGATAGTGAGTACATGATCTTAATGGAAACCAGATATAATAAGAACAGTTGAGTGTCGTAGACTGCGATAGATAGAATATGTGGCACGGATGGGGAATGAAAGAGGGCATGGAAGCTCTTGTAGGAAAACCAGAGGGAAAACGCCTAGTTGGAAAAACCAAGAATGAGGCGGGAAGAATAACATTAACCAGAGAAGTGGATTATACAGGTGATGATTGGAAAACATTAGCACAGAATAGGGATGTATGGAAAAATTATGTCCGCGCGGCCATGAACCTACGGTTTCGATAGCGCCCGTGAGTTTAAGGATTCCAATGACTTACATTTAAGAAAATGCATTCAGGTTGTATTTAACTTTAAAATAAACATAGCCTAGGGCCTATAGGCCTACTTTATTTTTAGGTTCTTAAACCATTCGGAAAAACTGCACTTAAACTAGCGTGAAATATTTTCAAAGTCCTATAGAACAACAGTGCGCATGCGCCAGAGTTTATAGAGCCTGCGATAACCCACGATCGAACCATATATCGATTATCATCCTCGATTACTATCCGTCGCTATGAAATTTAAATGGCCAATATTTGCAATAAATCCCCAAATCTATGTTAAAAAAATATATTAATACTATTAAAATTACCAAACATTTATTAAAATGGGTGTACACTTACCTAACGCTGATCCAACCAGCGATAACTCAAAACAGCGATAGTAAAATCATAGACTAAGTAATATACTCTGTGAAGAAAATAGCAGCACCACAATATTGTCTAACAGTGTCATAATATTGTGATTTGCTTATTTAAATAAATACTTCAAATTGTTTAATAATGTTATAAAAATTGGTTTGAAAAAGTTTAAAATATTAAATAACGATAGTAAATACAGAAAAAGAGCTATAGTTTACAACAATATAACTGAAAAATCAAGCGCTAGTAGAAGTGCAGTTGAGCCAACCATTCATTCTAATGAACTAATGTTTTCCAATCATCCCTTGTATAATTTACTTCCCTCAATTCATGGTTAATATAATTCTCCCACCTCATCTCATTCTCCCACCTTACTGAACGCTTTCACTCTGGTTTTCCAACACCCTCTTTCATTATCCCATTCATATCCACATGTTCTGCCCATCGGGAGGTGGTCTACGGCAAAACTTAACCTTCTTATTAGATCTGTGTTCCCATTTAAAAAGATCATGTAGCTCAATATTAACGTAAGACTTCTACTATTCCTCGGTATGTTTTCGTTTCTCTGTTTGGTTCAATTTTTTTCTAGTAATTTCATTCTCAAATACTCGTAATCTGTTCCCCTCCCTTAAAGTAAGAGTCAATGTTTCGCATCCATGTAATATAACTGGGAGAATAATAGTTATATATAGGGCCTATATTCAGTTTAATTAAGATCTCTAAATTTACGTAATAGCCTACTTTTTAAAGCAAAAGAATCATTAACACAAAAAATTGTAACAATGTTATGCAATTAGCACCACATATAAATATAGCAGTTTGAAATAATTTTTAACTCTCTTCTCTTTCTTTCCTTAAGTTAGATTACATTTTTTTTAATTTTAAAATGTATATTTTCAGGATTTTTTTTAAGTGAAGTGTTGGTTATTAGACCCCGAAGAGAATAGGCCTAGGCCTACATCTCGTTCCGTAAAATAAAATCTCAGGCTGAGATAAGTTAGCTAACTAACTAACCAATTCACAGACACTATCGAATCCAGAGGGTCATGGCCTCTCGGTCTATAGCTTTCCATACTTCCATATACACAGCTGATATTTTCCAACCATCGCCTGTATAATTTACCTCCTCCAAATTATGGATAATGTTATCCTTCCCCTCATTCTTGGCCTGCCTATTTAGCACTTTCCCCTAGTTTTCCAAATATATATTTCCATGTTTCTCTCTTCATTCTCCATTCATGTCACACATCCTGACCATCATGGTTAACGAGACAAGTATTCTTATTACATCTGTTTCCACTGATATGTAGATCTAGACTTCTAGGCCTATATTCACTTGTCTGTCTCCGTTTGGTCCAAAAATTTTCCTACGAACTTTATTTTCCAACACACGTAATATGTTCTCACCCCTTAGAGTAAAAGACCATGCTCACACATCCATATCACTGTTTTATACATTTTTTGTTTTACTTTTTTAGATAAGTAGGAGTGACAAGAGTCTCTGCAATGCGTAATTGCATGCGTTTCCGGAATTGTGCCTATGTTTAATCTTTTCCTGCGCCTTGTTCGTGTTTGTAATTATTATTCCTAGATATTTTATATTCAGCCACTTGTCCACTTCTGTGGACTCGAGGTAACATGCTGCCTTATCACGCAGCCGGCCCGGGTTCGATCCCGGTCGAGACAAATTTCCTGGGTGATAGTTTTTTCGGTTTTTTTTTTCTCACCTTTAAGACAAGTCGGGAAACTTTAAGGCCCAAACTGTTCCCGAACATCATCTGGCCATTATAGTCATCAACATATTAATGAAGTTCAGGATTAAGGCCTCTCCTGGCGCTTTATTACCATCACCTATATCATATATCATCGGCCAGTGTAACTCCGTATTCCAGGCGCCCCAACCTCAAAAGGTGGGTTTATAATAACGCCATGCCAGGAGAGAATACCAGAATGTCGAAATGACGAGGCGGTTGCATTGAATAAAAGAATATATTCAGCCACATTATCAAAATTTCCTTCATTTTCATTAACTGTACATTTTTATTATATAATGTATTTTTTATGTGCGACCATAACCTATATTTAGTTTCATTGATGTTTACTTCCAGCCACAATTCCTTATTATTACTAAATGAATTGTGCGCGTTGGGCCTTTGTATCTCCTCGCTATCACTTTATAATACTAAATCATGAAAGATATATTTTATTATCAAATCATCCAGTGATAACACTGGATGCAATAGTTATGTAATACGCAACAAGGAAAGTAAATAGGCTACATTACTAGTCGAGGACGTGTTTGAGCCCGAGCTTCAGCGAAGGCTAGCAAATACGTTCGAGACTAGTTATGTACTTACTTCCCGAATTAGACCACGTATATAATTTTGTTGAATGAGGTGGGAGAATAACATTAACTATTATTTGAGGGAAATGGCTAGATTATACAGGGAATGATAGAAAAACATTAGCTCAGGATAGGGATGTATGGAGAGCTTATGTCCGCGCGGCCATGAACCTACGAGTTCGATAGTGCCAGTGAGTTAGTTATATAATTTTGTTCACTCCTATAGCCTACTGATAATTGTTTAATTTTTATATTTCGTGTGAATATAGGCCTATATCTTGATATGAAGAGTTCAATGATTCGATAGCAAGAGAATGTTCATAAAACAACTAAAATTGTTAATTTCTTTTATTCAATGCCACCATGTTGTCATTTGGACATTCTGGTATTCTCTCCTGCCGTGGCGTTATTGTAGTCGCTTCTGAGGCTGTGGCGCCTGGAAGGCGGAGTTACGCTGCCCCGATGATATATGATAGGTGATAATGGTAATGATGTGCCAGGAGAGGCCTTAATCCTAAATTTATTGAATATGTTACTGATGATAATGATGGGCAGATGATGTTCGGGGACCGTTTGGGCCTTAACGTTTCCTGACATTTGCCTTACAGGTGAGGAAAAACCCCAGAAAAAAATCTCACCCAGGAAACGCTATCCCGACCGGGGATAGAACCCGAGCCCGCTGCGTGACAAGGCAGCACGCTACCTCGAGACCACAGCGGTTTATTGTTGTCTGAATTAGCAGCAGACATTTTAAATAACAGCTTCAGATTGCGTATTGATTTCAGATATGATTGTGATATAGAGGAAGCGACGAATGCTGCGGTTCATTTTCTATTACCAGCAAAGGTCGAAACAATGGATATGAAAACTATACAGAATATTTAAGTACGTAACATTTTTACATTATTAATTAAGTCAATTACTTTTCTTCCCTAGAGAAGTAAGTTGAACAATTACATTCCGTTGTCAATGGATACGAATGCCTCTCTGATAAATTCAACATACTTCCCTAAAAACAGAATGATAATTATACTATTATTAGTGTAGGAGTAAACAAACTATTTTTGTTTCATAACATGCATCTTGTCAGTGCATTAGACTAAGTATTTACAAAAAAGACAGGAAAATGGAACAATACAGTAACACGTAGACCTACTCCAATATTTACAAAAACGAGTACACACTATCGCAACATAAATAAACCTGTACAAACTTAAATAACAATTTTACAAGTAAACAAATAAGGTTAATCAATAGAAATTATATAAACAAGTTTATTTAATCAGAATTCACTTAATTAAGAGTCCAAATAATAGTAATTAAATTCACATTAGAAAAAATGTATTTTCAATAGGAACAAATGATTTCCTGCCCCCCCCCTCCCTGAAGAGCTATCACCTTGGTATGGTGAGAGGGTGGGGATTAGTACCCGAAGATCCAGACGACCCTACTGGGGAACATTGACTTAGGTTAGTCTAGCTGGAGGCAAGAAATGAGGGGAACAAAGAATAGCTCACAACGAGAAAATGACATCTGTACCAACATTGGGCGGCCACATCTTTGTCAAGTCTTCAACAAGGCGACACGTATGTTTAATAAGTAGGGTTAAACTTGCAAGGTTTGAAGAACGGAAGATGCAGCTCTCTCCTGTGGGGGTACATACCCAGAGGAGCATGTTTGGAGGCTCAGAGGAAATAGCCCTTCGGTTACGGCGCAAAAAGTGGACATCCTAATTTCGAGATAATTTTGGTTTTAAAATGAAACTTAGGACCACTGAACATGAAAACACAAAAAAAAAAAAAATTGCGGACCATCCAGAAACAAAGCAGTAAAATAACATTTTATAAGCACTACAAAACACACATTTCACTAGTTTACTGTACGAGACATCCTCTTTTCGATATAAGTTTGGTATTAAAATTAAGTTTAGGATCACCAAAGATGAAAACACAAGAAAATCTGCGGACCATCACTAAAGAAGCTAGATTAGAGTAATAGTTTCTTATACATAATTAGGTTAGGTTAGCTTTTAGTTTCTTACACATTGAAGCAATATTATCTGTGCTAATTATATTTTCTTAATTGACACATGTAGACGGGCTCAACTAAAAGTGAGTTACACTGTCCAAGAGGTCTCGTAAGAACCTTTGCCTAATTTGTTACGCTTGAATAAATATCAAAGAAGACATTTCTGTCTTTGTATCTCAAGTTAAAACCAACACATGTATGGCTTAAATTGTTTTACAACCGGATCGAATCGATCCTTTTGTACAAAGGTCTTACTACCAGAGACTAGGAAGTGTTCCTTGTCCGGCTTTAGAAAAGTATTCTTCCCTCAAATCTATGTGAAAGTTCTCAGCTGTCTCGTAATGAGATAAATTATGGCCAGTCTTCGGTGCTGAAGATCGCCCCCCCCCCCATGGAGATGGACAGTCTCAGAGTCGATGCCCATCTGTGTTGTTTAAATTAATGTCCGACTTCCGGTCTCATTAGCAAACTATTGTATGTTGGGCCTAACTATTTATGAACCGTGCGAAAACCACACTTTGGAAGTAGGCTACTAGACCAATGGTGTCCCGAAGATTAATTTTAAAGTAGAGTGGTGGAACCTACTTGTCAATTAGATGTTATAATTATTTCTAGTAATATTATTAAGGGTGTTACAATGTAATACACGTCTTTTTAAATATGTTGAATATATGTTTTAACCAATCAGAATATTGGTTTTGGAAATTGTTTTCGTACGAACGAGTATGGATATATTCCTAGTAATGGAACTTTGACAACTGCGTAAGACTTCCGCGAGGAGTGTAGTTCTGGGAGTCCCGCGATAGTGCGGACACATATCGCCGGTCGCAGGCAAGCGACATATTGGCCGCTTAGGGAAGTGATAGGCCGGAAAAGTATCGGCCAATTGAAGTGAATAAAGAAAGATAAACAAGTTTCAATAGCATTCGCGTGTTGATTGCGGTACAGGCAATCCTGTAATATTCGTGTGATATATTCACGACATATTTCAATTGGTCCAGTGAAGACCCTATTAATTAATCACTTTAAAGCGCGATAGATTAGCTAAAGTATATTATTGAAATCGGTCCGTTCTTGACCGCGACTAGTAACAATAATTCCGAAGTAATAATTCCGGAATATCATTAATTGAGGATATATCCATACCACATACAGTGTATGTTAACATTGTAATAATTAATTGCCCGTGTGCTGAATTTTATTAATAGATATATTATATTGGCATCAGTGTATGTCGTGGAAAGCCTCCTTACTCGTACTTATAGTCCTAGGTTCACTCCTCGCCATTCCCCACAATGGAAATCCATTACACCGAGATATAAGACCCACGACTACGCTCCTACTTCCCGCTACAACATATAGTATAATTTATTTACATACCTGTAATTTAATACTGTCTAAATGCCATTCTATTTAGCCTATTACTTTCACAGGTTAGAGTAATTTAAATAAGTTAGGTTGGCTTTTAGGTTATTTTACATGTATTCTAATAAGTTATATTACAAATTTTGAAGATTATGTTATAAATAAGTGGCATCTATGTATTGAATATTTTGTAAGGGCTAATTTGCCGTTATTCATTTTCGAGAAATACGTACGATGACGTATCGATTAATGACAATCGATTCTGTTAAACCATTTTTTTCTTAAGAAACTCTATGTGATGATGTGATTTTTATTAAATTTCAAACTCTTTGCTATGTAATTTTGAAAATATAGCATTTGGAAATACAGCAGTGCACTTTTATTACAATAAAATATTTATTCTATTTTCGCATCTCTATTGAAGAAAACATGTTTTCACCCTGGACTAACGTCTGAATATCGAGCCTGACGTCACGACCATAATGGCAGCCACTTACTTCAGGTAATATATGGAATAGTGTTTTATAAATTGTTATTTTACACCTTTGTTTCTGGATGGTCCGCACATTTTTTTTTTTTTCATGTTTTCATCTTCGACGTTCCTAAGCTTAATTTTAAAACCAAAATTATCTCGAAATTCGAATGTCCACTTTTTGCGCCGTACCCAGCCCTTCCACCATCCTTGTCCTGCGTAGCGCTCGTAACGCTTCCAGGAGACATCTTACTGAAAAGCTTCATAGAAATCAGCCAGACTGTCAAAAGTAACAGATCCAAGCAAGATTGATGACGGAAGACCTAGAAAACGGTGGGATGATGCATTATGAAGTAAAAACGGGTAATTGCCTAATCCTTGGACTGACAATGATAATGATCCCCGAACTTAATATGGCAGTCTTAATCATCATCACCATATTCGCCATTTTTAGTATGAATGGTGCAATTCGTCTTAAATGTTCGTATTGTCTCGAAGGAGGTTCTGGAGTGAGCTGATCACTCATTCGGGGAAGACCTCCGTACCCTTGAGTGGTCAAAATGTGTATGATCTAAAGTTTAAAATCTCTCCCCGTGCAAATGTAAGGTCCGGGTGACGTGGGATTGTAAATGCGTCTGTATGGTGAGAGTTTAAACTACGCTGGAGTAGAAGAAAACAAGCAAGGATAACTAACTTACTGCCACTATCGAACCAGTAGGTTCATGGCTGCACGGACATAAGATCTCCATGCATCCCTATCATGAGCTATTTTTTCAATCATCCCCTTATAATATACTTCCCTCAAATCATGGTTAATGCTACTCTCCCACCTAATTCTTGGTGCCACATGTCCTACCCATAGCAGTCTACGAGACTTAACTGTTCTTATTATATATGTTTTCCTATAAAGATCGTGTAACTCACTTATCCCATTCATTTATATCTTCCCCCTCAGGTCCAAATATAACAGAACAATTTTTTTCTTTTGTATTTTTTAATAAAATATATAATACGCCACTAAAACGTTGCCTTTTACCCTTGTGTAATACAAATAAAAATGTTTATTTAATTTCTTTCCTTCTAATTTAATTCGTGCTAAAACAGACCTCGAGATCAAAAAAAAGCAAAAGAAAAAGTCGTCCTATTTCATATCTTCTATGTACCCGGCGCGCGCGCGCGCGCGCACACACACACACACACACACACACACACACACATATACATACACCATCATTACAAAGTAAATCACCAATAAATTTCTGTACATTTTGTTTTTTTCTGAGAAAATTAAACATTTGCAGCACAAAATGTATAAGGTATTTGTTTATATTTATCACAAGGAATTCGTACCTTAAATATGTGCACTTATATTAGACCTCTGTATATATTCCACTCTGTATAAAAACCCACAAATTATAATTATTGTAGCCATATGTGTATTATGGTGCTGATGATGTATTATTAGGCGATAGCGAGGAGATACTAAGGGCCAACATACACACTCTACTTAGTAACGCTAAGAAATTGGGACTGAATGTAAATGTCAAAAAAACTTATAACTATGTCACACACAGAAATATATCATATGATGAAATTGTCAGTTAATGACAATTGAGTGGAAATTTTCAAGAAATGGCTGAATTCAAATACCTAGTAAAAAATAACAAAAAGAATAGGTCACAAATAAATAAACATAGGCTCAATTCTGAAATTGCATGATGGTATGCATACAGGGACTCTTATCGTTCCAACTTCTCTAAAAAAATGTTAAACTGAAAATACACAAAAATCTTTCTCCCAATTATATGGATGCGAAACATGGACTCTTACTTTGAGGAAGGAAAAACATTACAAGTATTTGAGAATAAAGTTCATAGGAAAATTTTTGGACCAAACAGACATGAACAGAAAGCAAATGGAGAAGACTGCATAACAGTGAGCTACTTATTCTTTATAGGAAACCAGATAAAATAAGAACAGCTAAGTCTCGTAGACTGCGATGGATAGGACATATGGACACGATGAGGAATGTAAGAGGGGCATGCAAACTGGAGGAAAACAAGCTCGGATCCTAGGGCAGCAATCCATATTTTGACAATCCGTATCAAGAATCAGTATCTAGTAACAATATAAAAAACAAAACAATAGATAACATTACAATTACATTACAATTACATTACAAAATAAACACTTCAGTTAGTTCATATAATTGTTAGATATTAATAGGCTAATTACATTTTGTTCACATTATGTATCCACGCACAAGTATTAATTTCAGTAAATCGCGCAAGAATCTCCCCATGTTTATCAGATTTTCTGGGTTTGCCATTAATTCGTAGCATGCCAATCTAACACGATTTGCAGCGGGCCCGGATTCGATCCCCGGTTGGAACAAGTTTCCTGGGTGATGTTTTTTCGGGATTTTTCCTCGCCTGCGAGACAAATTTCAGGAAACTTTAAGGCTCAAACGGTCCCCGAACATGATCTGGCAATGATTATCATCATTAACATATTCATTAAGTTTAGGATTAAGGCCTCTCCTGGCACATCATTGCCATCAACGCCTATCAACTATCATCGGGGCAGCGTAACTCCATCTTCCAGGCGTCCCAACCTCAGAAGTGGGTTACAATAACATCATGGCAGGAGAGAATACTAGAATGTCGAAATGACAACGTTGTGACATTTAATTAAAATAAAAATAGAAATATTTCCGGCAACAATAGTTTCTTCGAAGCTCGAGCACATTGGACATAATCGCATTTCGTAACTGAGGGCAATTTTGAGAAATTTCCATTCCCCCAACCTAAAAAGAATTAGAGTCCTGATCTCTTTCAATCTTGGAATGTATGTAGCCCGGTCAAGTTAGCTCAAAAAATAGGGGTATGCTTACAAAAATTCGCATAGAGCTGAAAATTAGTACGAGTGTTGGAAACACCATTATGAATGAAATGTGAAAAGTCCCCATTGATTACACATCTGCAAAAAAAATTATTCAAGGTCACATTTCGTGAATATGGCTTTTTTGCATTTTTCAGCCAAACGGTAAGTTTTATCATAAAAAAAAAGGTCAGACAAATGTTGTAGACAATGCAATTATCTAGAAACATTGTTCTTATACTTTTTTCATAAGAATCACCATTCTTGAGATATCACCATTTGAACCACTGAAAACAATAATATGCACGCTTTTCAACCGCAGGTTAACCTCCTATACATCATGTGATATTTAATATAATAAAAATATTGGTTGAATAACTTATATATACAAATTATGTGTTATATCATTGTGAGAATATACATAAAAAAGAAACTAATTTAATTGGACCGTATAACCTTAAGAAACATCTGCCGACTATTCTATTTTTGTCCGGGTGGCGACAGTCATATGCCTGTTTTTTTCCGGAAGGCATAAACGCAAGACTTTTAGTATAGTGTTCCTTACAGTGAATACACGTGACTATTGATACACGTGCTTGTTAATAATATTTCTTAAAACAATTTGTGCTGTTCAATAATTTAAAAAAGTAGCAATTTTGCTTTGTTTGTAGTAAACCTTTGACTGAAAATGAAAGTTATTGTTGATCGTGGAATGAAGACTTCGATCGATTCAAGTGTTGAAAGAAATCATGGGTTTTGTGAATACCTGAAGGACAAGAAATCTGTGACAATTCATTTGCATTGCCGTAAAATGTACACTCGGGAGGGTTCTATTGCTGCAGTTAAAAGACCGCATGAGATGGAGCAAGCCAGTACATCTGAAATCAGTCCACCTCGTACTAGAGCACGCGTAGGTGAATCCCTTTCTTGTTTAAAAAAAATATTGCTTGTTTTGTGGAGATGAAGCGAATGAAGAGGCTGAAAAGAAAAATGCGCAAAATGTTAGACGTAAAATTCGTAAATTTGCTACACTTGAATTTAAAGAATCCATTCTAAAGGTAGCTCGGACTCGTTTTGATGACGTAGCAAAAACTGTTACTGCATGTATTCAGTACGAATATGATTTAGTTGCTGCCGAGGCTAGGTACCATAATAATTGTTATAATTCCTTCTTGAGACCCACCACTGGGGGTAAAATCGGTCGTTCTCAAGATGAATGTACTAATGTTGTGATGGAGAAAAAAGTGATGACTCAATTTCCATTGGCAGAATTCAAATAATTTTAAAATTTCGCTTTAGATAATAGATCAATTAAGATCGTTGAATTAAAGTATGATCATCCCTATGAACAAAAAAAGTCAAAATGAAAATGAAGAACGATTTATATCATCAAAGCTGCAGCAGCAATCATTCGAGAGGACTCAATCTTAGTCTTTGAGGAATACCAATTACCCCCGCTAGTCGAATGTTTGAAAATATAATAGCGATATTCCGGAGTCATACTTATTTTTTTGGAACAGTTATTCTTAAAATAACAATTTAACTAGAACTATTTAAACTAGTATCACTAATATCAGCCACAGTATAGTCTGCTGTACCCTAGATCTTTCAAATGAAATTGCAATGGGTCAATTAATAGATAAAGGGGTACATCCGTGTATTTGGCGCCCCGTGGAATTTGGGCTTTTTAAAATTTTTTTTATATTTCAAGTTTGTTAAAGCCTTGATTGTAAACGAGGATTAGCAGGGCTATTAGCAGTACTTCAACCCCCTGAAACTGTTTTATTGTATCCCTCAAGGTTTGTTTTGAGGCCAAAGCCAGGAATAGTTATATCGTCCAGGTTCACTAACAAGGTGGCAGTTCCGGATGAAAGGTTTTTTTTTTTAAATTCAAGTGTGTGTATTTTTAGTTAAAAACTGCTGCAAACAATCTCAGTTAC
>JASPKZ010002372.1:0-13738 GCA_030220185.1 Diploptera punctata
CTGAATAAAAAAAGTGCAATATGCAATCAAATTATGTTATTATTATTATTAATATTAATATTATTATATATTATTTATTATTCTTTGAGTAAAAGATAATGGAAGAAGTGGAAGAAGCAGACCTGGAGAGATTAAAGCATAGAGATTTGAGGGCAGAAGATGCTAGCAGGAACTTCTTGCAACAACATCTCTTTGGGTAGAATAAGAAACACTGTATGTGGAATAATCCTAATAAATTATTATAGTATTATTATTATCTATATTATTATTATTATGATTATTATTATATTCTTGTCCCCGCGTCACAGCCAAGTGGTTAATGCATGGTACAGAACTATGGGAATTCGCTGACTCGAGTCCCAATGGGGGAAAGAAATTGTTACCATGGAAGTTCGGCAAGTATGGTAACGATATTCAACCCAGCCCATCGCGAGGAATTTGCGAAACTACAATTACCAAACGCGGCTCTCCAGGATAGAAAAACACGCTATAAGAGTTAAGGAATGATATTTGGCCCGATTTTCACCCCTATAATCTATGATGGATGATCGTCATCTCTGGTTGGACATGTGGATGTGAGGTCAGCAGCCGGCTGGCCCTAGGCCAAGAGGACTATTCGATTTTTGACTGTTAAAGGCATAAGGGATTGGATTCAGATCTGAGTCGTATAAAACTCACAGTATCTCCCAGGAGTGTTTTCTCGGAAGAATCAGGAAGTTCTAGACTCCTTCGCTGATTAGGAAGTCTGGACAGAGATCGCAGTCGATCAGTCGAGTTCTGAAACGCGATGAGCGAGTTGTGATATGAAAACGAAGACCTGTTGCAAAGTAAGAGACCTTTTGCATGCGTAAATAAGTGAATTCTCAGATAAATTGTTGTGAAAGACGCAAAGCAAAGTCATTATACGTCCTGTACGTGGATAATTGTAAAGCAATAAAGAATTTTTGGGATTTTTTTTTTAAACTGATTTGAAATGAAATTAAACAATTATACCCGTTCCAACGCCACCGCAACTAGTGACATTATTAATGTCATTATTATATCCATCCATAGTAATTCTTACCCGAAGGCAGATCCTTCACTGCAATCATACATTTTATGCTATGCTTGCAGCTTTTACTAGGGAATTGTAGGTGTGGTTAGCTTCCCGTTGCTTTCCACACCGGTGAAGGGTGATGGTGTGATGATGATAATGATAAGGATGATGATGATGTTGGTGATGGCCATATGATTTCGGGGACCGTTTGGGCTTTAACGTTTTCCTGATCTTCGTCTTCACAGGTGAGTAAAAAACCTGAATAAAAACCTCATCCAGAAAAACTGCCCCGACCGGGGTCGAAACCCGAGCCCGCTGCTGACAAGACAGCACGATACCTCGAGGACAACAGCGGTGGACCATTATTATATAAGCAGTTAAATTGATATGGGCATGCACGACGAATGCAAGAACAAAGGTTTACCACAAAAAAAAAAATTGGAATAGTGCCACCAGGAAGAAGAAAAGGTAGGAAGGAAGACCTCGAAACTCAAAGATGCAAGAAATAATGAACTGAATGAGAACAAAGTTACTGGAGGACATAGAGTGGATGGATTGGGATGAATGGAGAAAAAAAATAAAAACTTTAGGCACATAAAGATGTGCGAACATTGAAATATGTATTTACATAAATACATTATTTATTATTTTTTTATTGCGGATGAGCCCATGTAGGACTACGCAAAGTACTTAGAGGCGTTTCCTTTGAGCCCAAAATTTCTTTCTATTCTTTTATTTTTATATTATTATTTATTATTATTATTATTATTATTATTATTATTATTTTATTTATTATTATTATTATTATTATTATATACAGAACGAAGAAAACTGTTATTTTAAGTTTGTTACCAAGCAATTTATTATATGGATCCGAAACCTGGACAGTAAGTAGAAAACAAGCCAACAATCTGTTAGCAGTCCAAATGGATTTTTTTGAGGCGATCGACAAGAATTTCAAGAAGTGATAAGGTCAGAAACAGCACAATAAGGGAAATTATGCAAGTTGAAAAAAACATTTTAGGAAAAATAGAAGAAAAAGGTTTGAAATGATATGGACACCCTCATAAGAATGGAAGAAGAGAGAATACCAAAGAATATCCTTAATTGGAAAGCTAATGGAAGAAGTGGAAGAGGCAGGCATAGAAGACGAGTGTTGGATGGAGTTGAGAGAGTGTGGGAAGCTAGAGATTTGAGGGAAGAAGATGCTTTAGACAATAACCTCTGGCGACAAATCACTTTGGGTTGAAGGAGAAACACTGTATGTGGAATATTCCTAAATAAAAAAAAATATTATTATTATTATTATTATTATTATTATTATTATTATTATTTATTATATTATTATTATTATTGTTGTCGAATAACGACACACGAGAATTCACTCGATTGGTCTTTTAGCGTTCTAATCAAATTTTGAGTGACTCATGTTCTGTAACTGACAGTCCGAATATTCGGCAATGAAGTATATAGGCCTATTCTTCGTTCACTTCGGTGCTCTGGTCCTTTTGGATGTTGCAGTATTCAGAGATGTTCATTTTAATATGATACAGTTGGTATCATAGACAAAACGTGTCTAGGGTTTAGCCGGAAGATAACTGTCGTTTCTTTTCAATCTTTGGTTCTTTTACGGCCTATTTTCCAGGTGTGTCTGATACTTTCCATCCAGAGAGCACTTTCAATAGACTGCGACGTGAGAAGCTTTTCCCCCATGTTACTACTATTGTCACTATTACTATTATTTCTATTACTATTATTATTATTATTATTATTATTATTATTATTATTATTATTATTATTATTATTTCGGAATTTATCCACATTACAGTGAATTTCCGTCACCCTCAAGAAATTCGTCTTCCCCAATTGAACATTCGTCTTCTGTAAGTTCTAGTTCATTCATACTCCTTTAGGTCTTCCTTTCTTCTTCTTCTTCTTCTTCCGAATGCAGTATTGGGTGATGATGCCCGTTCTGCGACTACAAAAACTGATCTTTCCATCGGTTGAAGGGTCTTCCGAGGTCTCTTTTGCCTTTAGGGTTGAGGTGGTAAATCATCTTTGGTAAACGGGAATTTGACATTCTCTGGACGTGTTGGAACCATTTAATCTGATAAATTTTGTATATGTTCAACCATTTCCCTACTATTCCACTGCATCCTTATCTCATCACTTTTCATTCTATCCCTTAATGTTACTCCAGTTAGTGATCGGAGGAATCTCATTTGTGAACTATTAATGCGGGATTTATCTTTTGCTCGAAGTGTCCAGCATTCACTTCCGTATAGTAGAGCAGGTTTGGCTATGGCATTATGAAATCTCAATTGGATTTCTTTCCTCATTTGTTTTCCAAAATTTCTCCTAATTATACCATTTAATCTGTTATATTTTTCTAAATTTGTTTCCACATCTTTTTGATTATGAAACTGTGATATATTATTACCTAAATAATTAAAGTGTGTTACTTGTTCTATTGGTTTATTATTTATTATTATTTTTACTCTCGAAAGTTCCTTTCCAGTGATTGCCATGGATTTGGTTTTATTTTCAGATATTTTCATGTTGTATTTTTCTAGGGTATTCTGCAATTTAAACACTGATCTCTGCAAATCATCTTCATTCTCCGCTAGAAGTACTTGATCATCTGCGAAGATTATTGTTTGTATTTGATTTCCTCTACATATTTTTACTCCTGGGGGGTTTAGTTTTTTCCCACTCCTGGACAATTTGTATTTAGATAGAGAATAAAACAGTAATGGAGATAGTCCACATCCCTGTCTTAAACCCTTGGTTAATTTCAAATTTATCTGTATTTTCCCATGATCTAACTTTACTTTTATAAATGTGGTTTCATATAAACTTTTTTATAGCATTTATTAGATTATTGGGGACTTGGTAGTTTCCAATATTTCCACATTATGTCCCGTTTGACTCTATCATAGGCCTTTTCAAAATCTAAAAATAATATATATAGGGGGATATTAAATTCTTTCCACTTCTCAATTAGTTGTTTTATAACAAATATAGCGTCGAATACACGATCGGCCTTTTCGGGAATCCACATTGTTTCCTCTCCAATTTTATCTTCTGTAATTTCTGGAGTTTTTCGTTTTAAAATGGATGTATATATTTTAGATGCTGTTGTCAACAATGATATACCTCTATAATTTGAACAGTTACTTTTTTCTCCTTTCTTATGGATGGGTATTACTAATGAATGTTTTCCAGTCCTGAGGTATTATTCCATGTGCCCATATAATCATTAAAAATTTGTACCAATCTAATATAGAGTGGTTTCCCACCATATTTCCAAAGCTCCATTGGTATACCATCTACTCCACTAGCTTTTCTATTTTTCATTTTCTTGATAGTTTCTATCACTTCATCCAATGTTAAAGCATTATATTCTTCTGTGGACAGGGAGGTGTATTGTTTCTTCTTCCTCTGCATATCCTTCTTATTTTCCTATATATTTTCTACTCCAAGATCTTCTTACGGGTTTTATTAGATGTTACAATTGTATGTAATACATTTCTTTCAACTTTCGTAATTTTCCTTATTTCGACGTTTCTATTATTTTCTAATCTGGTTTTCGCGATAAAGGATTACCGGAGATTATGTTTTATTTTTTATTTTTACATTTTTTTTATATACAGATTTTTAATATTTAAACATCTTTCTGTGCCTAAAGTTTTATTTTCCTTCTCCACTCGTCTCTATTCATCCACTCCATGTCCTCCAGTCCTCTCGTTCTCATTCAGGTTATTTCTTGCCATCCACAAGTTTCGAGGTCTTCTTTTCCTTCTACTTCCAGGTGGACACCATTCCAATGTTTTTATGTGTAACCTTTCTTCTTCCATTCGTCGTACATGCCCATACCAATTTAATTGCTTATATCTTATATAATCTGCTATTGAATATCTAATATTCATTTCTTTTTCGTACGACAATAGTTTCTTATTTTTTCTAATTTGAAATATCTTGCTGCTCTCCTTATGAAATCCATTTCCATATTTTTACATTATATATTAAATCCATACTTAAAAACCCAACAATTTAAAATAGTTGCGTGCTGTAAAATTATAATTTTCTTAACTTATTAATTAAATAAAAATAAAACTTAGTTTTATTTCATTTTCATATTTATTAAGATATATTCAGCGACAGCTGTTTCGGTACACTGTACCTTCTTCAGACATGTTAACAAATTATGAACTGTGTTATTATAGTACATATAACTGATCTATGCAACAATAATTATTTAATTGTTTTAATTTAACAAAGGCGATTCATTCGAATCAAATTGAGAATTTAACAGGTTATTACTACTTTTCAATTTATTTATTTCTACAGCCTGCGATAGGTCCAACTTCTTACCCTTATCACAAACATGTAAAATTTCAAAAATTTGGATCGAAACAATGATTAAATTGGAATAGGTGGTTAGCATATCTTGAATATTCTAAATTAATCATTGTTTCGATCCAAATTTTGAAATTTTACATGTTTGTGATAAGGGTAAGAAGTTGGACCTTTTGGAGGCTGTAGAAATAAATACATTGAAAAGTAGTAATAAACTGTTAAATTCTTAACTTGGATTTGAATGAGTCGCCTTTGTTAAATTAAAAAAATTAAATAAATGATTGTTGTATTGTTGCTTAGATGAGTTGATATGTTCTATCCCATCCATAGTAATTCTGCCCGAAGGCAGGTCTTTCACTGCAATCATAGCATTTTCATGCTATGCTTGCAGCTTTACTAGGGGAATTGTAGGTGTGGTAGCTTCCCGTTGCTTTTCACACCGGTGGAGGATGGTGGTGATGATGATGATGATAATGATAAGGATGATGATGGCCATATGACTTCGGGGACCGTTTGGGCCTTGAAGTTTTCCTGACATTTGTCTTACAGGTGAGGAAAAACGCCGATTAAAAACCTCACCCAGAAAAACTGCCCCGACCGGGATCGAACCCGGGCCCGCTGCGTGACAAGGCAGCACGCTACCTCTAGACCACAGCGGTGGACATATGTACTATAATAACACAATTAATAATTTGTTAACATGTCTGAAGAAGGTACAGTGTATCGAAACAGCTGTCACTGAATATATCTTAATAAATATGAAAATCAAATAAAACTAAGTTTTATTTTTATTTAATTAATATATATGGATTTTTATCAAGTAAACACCAACTCAATTGATTATTACTTTCTTCAGTTGAAAATCGTTGCTAATAACGTTTTAGTTGTAGACATGTGAAAACTTACTGTAACACTGTAACATTAAATGGAAAATATTAATGTCCAGGGAGTGTACAACTACATAATATTCTACCATAAACTTCAAGTAGAGGGACTTTCCTCAGAGACATAGAGTTAAATTGAAACAAAGGATAGTTTTGAATGGTAGAAGATGTCGACAAGTAGATGCATCAGGGGCATGAAGAGAGTCTGATTTTGCAGGGATACTGTAGTCTGTTATACACACACACACACATACATGTAACACAAGTATTAATTTAGAAGCAAGTCCGGTGTTATTACTCTGGTACTGGGGAATAAGACCACCTGAATATTTCAACATCTCCTCGGGCCATTCGCTGCCCTACAATATACGTAACAACACTCACTTTATGTTTGCACAACTTCACTATTTTCTTCTTTGCCTATTCTCATCACAGTCTAATCTCAATTTTACAAAAGTAGCAATATTGTCTGTCGGCCGCGGTGGTCTAATGGTTATTAATCCTTGCCTCTAGTCCGCAGGATCGGGGTCAAACCCGGCCGGGGTCGATGGATTTTTAGGATTGAAAAAAAATCGGCACGAGGCGAGGGTGTAATTCAATTTATTTATTTACATAGTGAAACACTACTTAATGGACCAAATATTCACAAATTGGTAATTACATGTACTTAGCCACGCGTTTAATGATGTTTAACATATTTTACCTTCAATGCTTCTACAATTCATTTTAAAGCGTCGTTGAGGTTACTTAGTTACTTACATACGTACTGGCACTATCGAACCCGCAGATTCATGGCCGCGCGGATATAAGCTCTCCATACATCCCTATAATGAGTTAATGCTTTCCAATCATTCCCTGTATAATCTTCTTCCCTCAAATCATAGTTAATGTTATTCTCCCACCTCATTCTTGGTCTACCAATTGGGCGTTTTCCCTCTGGCTTTCTTACATGATGCTTCCATGCGCGTCTTTCATTCCCCATACGCGCAACATGTCCCGCCCATCGCAGTCTACGAAGACTATATTCTGTTCTTATGGCTTCCTATAAAGACCATGTAGTTTCATTGTTAAGTAGTCTTCTCTATTCACCTGTTGTTGGTTATGTAATAAAATGTTTAAAATATGTTACGTGTTGCACATAACGACGTTTGAATTGCGCAGGCGAGTCGCCCATGGCTAGTTTAGAGGATTCTGGGCATCAAACTTCGTACACAAGATGTTTCTGGAAAGTTTCCCTCCACGCCTATATAAAAGGGCGTAGGCTGAGACCGGAGTCAGTTTTGTGTGTTGACGCCGGCGATATTAGTTAGTATGGATACCAGGTCTGTGGTGAACCGTGTAACGATAAGTTGTGGCGAATTTGTTTATCAGTGAGTGTAAAATTGTTCTAACTGAGATAACAATTAAAAGAATATTATTTCGGGAATTGTAATTGTGAACAGTAGTTTGTTGATATTAGAGAATTAAATAAAGTGTTTGGTGAAAATTGTGTTTATCACGCTTAAATAATGTAGCAGGAAAATCGAGGCTATCCCGGCAGAATATATAATGGATACTTGATAAATAAGCCGTCCTCAACTTTACTAAAATAAGGTTCTGTTTGAAAAACTTCATCAAATATTTTTAACATTATATTTTACCTGTAAATATTACAAAAAGATGTGACTATTTATTGTCATGGCTACTCTAATACATCTGATTTTTACACAGTTCTGTCGATAACAGTGCGTCTCTGTAGATAATGATTATTATCTCCGTATTTACTTAGTTTTGGACGTTGCATTAAATGTCATTCTATTTCATACTTTTACAGGTTAGAGTACTTAAATTACGTTAAGTTAGCTTTTAGTTTACATTAGACATATTTTATACTAAATTCTACAAACATTCGTTGTACTTAAATCATGTTTAACTACTTAAATAATTACCTCTCTAATATAGTTACTCTAGTTATAGGAGTCAAAATATCAGATATGAATTATATATATCATCATCATAATGAACAAATTCGTTTTAGGCCATGTGGTCTGTACGGTAAACCTAGCGAAGATGGTCTTGATCTTTCCACCGATGTTTTGGTCTTCCTTGGTCCCTATGTCCAGTTGCGGTATATTGGAATGCCAATTTTGGAAGTCTATTTCTTGTCATTCTCCTCAGATGATTTGTCCATTCTTGTTGGTATCTTTGTATAGTCTTCATTTAAACTTGTTACTTCAAGTTTTCCTCTGATAATAGTGTTCCCTTGGTGATCCAGTCTATTAACTCCTAACAATGATCGTAAGAAGCGCATTTGGCTTACTTGGAGTTTATGAGAGTTTCTTTTATTTAAAATCCAATTTCACTTCCGTATTTTAGAACAGCTTTTGAAAATATATATATATATATATATATATAAATAAACGAGAGAATATACAGAAATAAATGTAAATTGTTTGACATGTACAAAGAATGCCAAATAATCGTCTATCAAAACAGCTGCTTCATTATAAACCTCAAGGCCGAAGGAATGTAGGAAGACCAAAACGACGTAGGAAGGACAATCTGTAGCTTATTGTGCATCAGGGAGCGGAACGGGCCAACAGATCCATATCTTGAAGAAGAAGAAGATGATGATGATGATATAGTTATTGAATGAAATTTCAAAATGGCCGTCAGTTACAACGTAAGAAATAGTTCTACTTCTTTAACAAATTTACAAAAACATTCCCAATCATAATTATTTGCTGTTATTAATATCAGATTCTACAAACATTCCATGCATTGAAATCATCTTCAATAATGTAAGTAAACATATCGTATTATACCCTCCAACCTAAAACTTCAAGGAACAAGTTCTCCGGTCCCGACTGTGAAGATTTTCTTGCTCGTAAAACAATCAGAGTCTGAATAAAAATACCTCTGTACATGGAGACATGAATATTAATCGGTTTATTTTTCTTGTCCTTTTATTTGTTATATCTATAATATTTTTAATATTAGCCCTAATATAATTAGAATTTTGATTGGGCTAAATTTAACCGACCTTCATCCATCCAAGTAATACTTAAGTTGCTTACTAGATGTCTCATTGATACAATATGATAACAACATGTCACTCGTTGATAGCTGTAGGTAAATAAACTTTACTAATTTAGCTTCTTCTTATTCCTTTCCAGAATTAGGTCAATGCGACCTGTTCCGATCTCAAGTCCATATTTGCACTTGAGACCAGGAGGACCAGAGTTTAATTTCGAAGTTGTCTTTCCCCTAGACAGACTGCCTTACAAGGCTAACAGAAGCTCTGTCTGCCCCGAGCATCTGGCTTATGGCGCCAGAAACTCGCCATTCATCCTCCCATCTTCAATAAAAACAGTCCCACCACGTGAAGATAGATTGAAGGGTTGATGAGAGAAGAGGTATATTTTTCGCTGACTGTAGAGTCTGAGAGCTCATTCCACAGTTCCGCCCCACTAAATTAGCTTGGTTAAGAAACTCCCTCTGGGGAGCACCTTTTTTCTCATGCGGGACGTATGGAGTTTATACATACATGCATTATAATATTATTATATATATGCATTTATAAATATCAAACTAAATAAGTTTAATTATATAACCGGAACACTAAAAAGAACTTTGAAAAATAAAGCCAGCAAAGATTCTGTAATGAAATTATACAAGATAATGGCAGTTCCTATGATTACGTATGGATCCGAAACATGTTACAGTGACCAACACAAACCAAACTGTCAGAATACAAGATGATGTGAAATGAAATTCCTCAGACCAATAGCAGGATATCAAAGAAAAGACAGAAAACACACCACAGAGAAAAGAAACAAGAGAACTAAAAGGAGAAGAATTATTACCAAACCAATAGTGAAATACAAAACAGAACTCGAAAGAACACTTAGCAAGGATGGGCTGAGAATAGAAAATACAAAGCAACTTACAGCTCTTCACCACGAGGAAGAAGAAGTTTGGGAAGACCAAAGAAAAGTTTGGAAACAGAAGCAATTGGAGCCGGGAACAGGCTAGTAAAGAAGCCTAAACTTATACTTCTCTTCACTCCATCCAAAATTCAAGTTCTCTTAAGGCCTGCCTCTTGCATAATCTTCAATTGGTTACCAATTAAGGATCTTCTTTGGTATTCTCTTTTCTCTTTTCTCCATTGTTATGAAGTGTCCATACTATTTCAAACGTTTTTCTTCTATTTTTCCTAATATGTTTTTTCAACTGCAATAATTTACCTTATTGTGCTGTTGCTGACCTGAATCTCATTTTCTTGAAAATTCTTGTCCAATCGCCTACAAAAATCCATTTGTACTGCTAACAGCTTGTTGGCTTGTTTTCTAATTGCTGTCCAGGTTTTCGGACCCATATAATAAAAGTTTTGTAACAGAACTTGAAATAAGTTACTTAGTAGATCATATATAAATAGGTCTGTATTAGACTAACAAGTAAGACAAATAAAATGTTATTTACCAAATAGGGGTCCCGCACGGGCAATAAGCCGTACGGGCTGTTAAATAGAACAATGGTGGTAAGATATAACTTCCTGGGTTGCGAAATATCATACACAGCGGAAAAAAAAAATATACGGCACCCTATAATCTAAGATTATTAATAAATTTTAGTTTTTTCTATAATGCGGAACTTTGGTCTCATGTGGAAAAATGGTCCCATGCAATTCCACTTTCAGCAAGTTTTACTGTATTGTGAAAATCAGAGGTGAGTTGGTGTAATAGGGTAATTCATTAAACACTATGATCAAAGATGACTTAACGTAAGTAGAATACAGAAGTTGCTGTAATAATCTCGTCGCTAGATGTAAAAAGAGAGCTAATCTTGTTTTGATACAACATCCATGTCGTGTTCGTGATATTAAGTCTTGTGATTAAATTGAGAGACTTGATCCCTATGGAGACTGTGAAACATATACTTCCAATATGAATATTTGTCAGATCGTTATTCATGAAGCCAGATTTACATGATATTAAGCGCTAAGCTAGCTTCTAACACTTGCCGTATGTCGCGGACTTGATTTTCAATTACATCCAGCCACACGCTAATGAACCAAAACACTTCCCATATCCAATTTTCAATTAGGTCACTATGCGATAATTACAATCGATTACGAAGGAAATCCGTCACGCAGGGAACCACGTAAACAAAGCAAAATCTCAGAAAGTCGAATTATTTGTTCAATTAACTGGATTACGGTTTATAGTATATATTTTTAATTGTTTTTTTTTAATTTTAATAAAAATTAAATAAAAATATATCATAATATTTAAAAATATATATTCTTATTTATAAAATTTTAATGTTTAAATATATCGCTCATTTGCTGCAACAATGTCATAACTCGAAAATCACGATTTTTCAGGATAAGCATTAGAAGTTTTAAAAGCTGTCACCCTCAGTCCCCTGTGATATTAACTAAAGTATCGTGATTTTTTAGTTATGACGTTGTTGCAGCGAATCAGCGATAGTTTTATTGTAGATTTTGCGGAATATATAAGTATGATTAAGAAGTTATCTCAGGTTTTTGCGCGTCACGGATTCAAGGTCTGCTTCTGTCCACTGATTCCGATGTTACGGCATGATCCCACATGCCATTATCAAGAATGATAATGTCTTGATAATGTCATGTGGGATCATGCTGAAACATCGGAATCAGTGGCCAGAGGCCAATCTTGATAATTAATGACGCGGAAAAGCCAATATTACTTTCTTAATTAGGTCTATATATATATATATATATATAGAATACTACATGTATAAGAGACATGTATGTTTGTGTTGGAATTCTTGGGTAGCTCAGGTCGTTAGAGCGCATAAACGTACAGAGTTTAGAGACTCGGGTTCAAATCCCGACTCAAGCATTCATTTTTCTTTTCATATCATATTTGCCTTCATTGCCAAATGTCAAAAATATAGTTATAACATCTATATATACAAGCGTTACTGCTATAAAGTAAATATTCTCTTTAAAAATTTGCTTAACTGTTATGTTAGCCACTAGATGTCAGTCGGAACAAATTTCCGCTACCTCTTGTGTGAATTGAGAATACATGATAAGAGAAATGTGTGATTGTGTTGGAATTCTTGGGTAGCTCAGGTCATTAGAGCGCTAAACGTACAGAGTTTAGAGACTCGGGTTCAAATCCCGACTCAAGCATTCATTTTCTTTTCATTCATATATATATATTATATATATATATATATATATATCATACAGTGAAACCTGTCTTAGCCGGAATCTCTATAAGAAGGAAACTGTAGAGACGGAAAAAAAATCTCCAGAACGGTATGATTTTATATGTAAAATCGTCCTGTATAAGCCGGTAACCTTCATATCGCGGAAACGGAATGGTTTTTAAAGTACCAATAGTTAATTTTTACCTCAGTAAGACTGAACATTATTCTTAAGCACGTTCTAATTACAGTATTAATGACCACACTGTAAATTCTGCATATGACGCTTTCTGCATTATATCGTTTTATCTTATTGTGTCGCCATTGTATTGTGGGGATACCCTTGCTTATGTGTTTGCCGGGAATCCCCACTTTTCCTTGCCTGCTTACATTACCCTGCGAAGGAGTTGGGAAACTCTTCAGTCTTCCTGTAGTTGAGTTCCTTCTCACTTTTGTGTAATAAAATTGTTTTGTATTGCCGTGCAAACTGAGCTGTGTTACAATACACCATTTTGTCTATATTTCAGTCAATATGTTATGTATTTAGAGCGTGCATGAAAACCCTTACACAGCGTGAGAAAATTCAAGCTTGTAATTTGGGAACCATTTATAAGAAGGAAAACTGCCTAAGAGGAAAATATATTTTAGGAACCGTCATGTTCCTTCATGGACAGGTTTTACTGTGTGTGTGTGTGGTGTGTGTGTGTGTATATATTATATATATATATATATATATATAGCGACTGCTAGAGCAACATTTTAGTTTTGGGTTCAGGTAAACCCCCATTTTTGATAATCGGATTTTCGCTGATTTTGGGGAATACATTTCTCGTTTTATTTTAATAGTATATTTGAGTTTCGTTTTTACCCCCCTTAAAAATAAAACTTTGCAAGGATATAAAACCACTGGAGCTTTAATAAATTTTATAACCCTATCATCTATACTATGGGAACATAGAAAACTGCTGCCGCTAGAGTGGTTTTTCTTTTACTTCAGGTTATCCCGCCTTCTGTTAGTCCGATTTTGGGTTAACGAGATCGATGTAACTTTTGTTAATTGATTCGGAAAAACATACGGGGGCTAGATCGTTAAAAGATATACACAAACACAAGAATGAAAAGGACACATTAATCAATTTTAAAATTCCGGGGAAAATTATTAATTTTGGGTTCTTCAGTCTACCAACAGAGGCAGCAGAAGGCGACTCTTCAAGACGACATAGGAACGGCCTTGAAAGCTCTGAAGATGGAAACATAATTAGGTCCCGATACCGGTCTAATA
>JASPKZ010002373.1:0-52596 GCA_030220185.1 Diploptera punctata
GTTTTCCAATCATTTCCTGTATAATCTACTCCCCTCAAATCACACTTACTTACTCACTGGCACTATCGAACCCGTAGGTTCATGGCCGTGCGTACATAAGCTCTCCATACATCCCTATCCTGAGCTAATGTTTTCCAATCATTCCGTGTATAATCTACTTCCCTCAAATCACACTTACTTACTCACTGGCACTATCGGACCCATAGGTTCATGGCCGTGCGTACATAAGCTCTCCATACATCCCTATCCTGAGCTAATGTTTTCCAATCATTCCCTGTATAATCTACTTCCCTCAAATCATACTTACTTACCCACTGGCACTATCGAACCCGTAGGTTCATGGCCGCGCGGACATAAGCTCTCCATATATCCCTATCCTGAGCAAATGTTTTCCAATCATTCCCTGTATAATCTACTCCCCTCAAATCACACTTACTTACTCACTGGCACTATCGAACCCGTAGGTTCATGGCCGTGCGTACATAAGCTCTCCATACATCCCTATCCTGAGCTAATGTTTTCCAATCAATCCCTGTATAATCTACTTCCCTCAAATCATACTTACTTACTCACTGGCACTATCGAACCCGTAGGTTCATGGCCGCGCGGACATAAGCTCTCCATACATCCCTATCCTGGACTCTGGTAAATTTCTGATATGTTTTCTTCTTTCATTTTATCATTTTTGTTGGTTTTTAATTATTCTGTATAGGCTGTATTCATTTGTCGGTGCCAATCATATGTTGAACTTTTTAAAAATTTTTTTGGAACTTCAATGGATGAGAAGTGAATTTCTGTAATTTTATTATAATATTGTTTATTACAACAATTATTCATTTTACTATTATTAAAATTAAAAAAAAAGTTATCCATTGTATCAACATTAGTTCCAATTATTTTTTAAAAAGTTGAATATATGATTGGCATTGAGAAATGAATACAGCCTCAATACAATAATTAAAACCAACAAAAATGATAAAATGGAAGAAGAAAACAAATCAGGAATTTACCAGATCAAATGCAGAGATTGTGATAAAATTGACATAGGGAAAACAAAAAGAAATTTGAAAACCAGAGTGAAGAAACATCTTAGAAACATCAAAACTGGAGGAGTGGAAAAATTTACAGTTGCCACTCATGCATGGTCAGAAAAACATCAAATTAAAAGAAAGGCCAGATTAATAAAACAATTAGCAAACTCCAAAGAGTTTATGGTTTGGGAAAGATCCACATTAAAAGAAACTGGAAAGAAAAATTACTGAATTCTGAAACTCGCGGGGAAGTTGATTTGTAAGTTTATTGACCCACCAACAGATGGAGTAAGAAGCAGTGCTCCTAGACGACTGAACAATGGTCGTGGAATTACTGGAGATGAAACTGAAAGGTTCTGAAACCATCTAATTAAAAACATAATGAGGTGAAAGAGAATTTATTTAATTTTTTTTTCTTATTTTAATACTTACATATGTAGAATTTTAATGCATGTTTTTTTTTACAGGTGTTGTGTTGTGTAGTGTCATGCGGTGTTCGTATCGTTGATAGAATTCGATGGCGCGACAGGCCTAGAGGGCCTTTGGGGTATACCAGCCGGCTGCTGGCCCCACATCGGGTATTAGATAATATTTTTTTTATTATTTTTGTAGTTAGGGCCCCTTTTAAGGGGTGAAGAAGGTCTCGGTTCAGACCGGGGCCATGTAGCAGCCTTCCATCGTTGGAAAACAACATACGTCGTGGGACCTCATCAGAACGGTAGGAAACAAGAAGACCAAACAAACACCACATACGACCACGCACAGCAGTACACGGCGCGTACGAGTGTCAGTGCTTCTGGTTTAATGCTGCTAATGCCCAGGTTAAAACAGAGCTAACCCAAATCCAGAATACGGAATGAAACAATTCTGTATCTGGATTACTTTGGCTGGTCTGATATTTGCGGATCTCACTGACGCTCGGGAAAAAGATCCATGCACCAAACAAGTACTGACGTAGCAAAGGGTGGTCCCCCCTGTCGCTATGCCTCTGCGAGTTGGTGCTAGGATCTTCGTAGATGATGTTGCAAGCATCTGGTCTGCGCACTAAACAGCACTTATGGAGTCCAGGCAAGTCCCCCCTGAACTACATCTCTGCGCACCTGCTGCAATGATCATTGCAATGATGCTGCAAGCATCTGATCTGCGCACAAACCAGCACAGATGTAGACCACCAGGCAAGTCCCCGCCTGACCCACATCTCTACTGGTCTGCTGCGAGGATCTCTGTAGGTATGATATTGCAAGCGTCATTGTTCGGCCAGTGTTTAGGTGTAGGTAGGGTATAGTTTTAAGAAGTCGACAATGCTGCTGGCTCTATCGATAGCTGTGCTTATGTGCTGGGCTGTCTGTGGTTATGCAAGTCGCAGTTACATAGCTGTGTCTTGCTTAAAAAGAGGACGATGGTTTTTTTCCATCTTCCTCAAGACATATTCAATTACTAATATGAATTTTTCTTATCTGTTTCAGGATATAAGTTACTTCGGCTCCTGCAAGAAGAGACAGAGATGTCATCATTATTGCTTAAAGGTCCGCTTTCTATTGGCTAATGTTTCATTAATGGTTCTTCTTTTTTTTTCAGGTTTATTCAATAGTTTACAAATAATTCAGAAACGTTGCAGGAAAATTCAAGTACATTAAAATTATTCCCTAGGATGAAAATGGAAATGAAATATTAAAGGGATATGGGAGGATATTCCCCTACAACACATGGCACGGAGATCTACAAGAACATGGGATGAATTTCCCCTACATCGACATGGGAGGAAGATCCCCTATTAACCTGGGATTGAAACGTCCTAGAGCAGACGATCTGGGAGGAAGTTGTCCTCTGGCAGAGGACCTGGGAGGAAGACTGCCTTCATCAGACGACCTGGGAGGAAGACTGCCTTCATCAGAAGACCTGGGAGGAAGACCTGGGAGGAAGACTGCCTTCATCAGAAGACCTGGGAGGAAGACTGCCTTCATCAGAAGACCTGGGAGGAAGACTGCCTTCATCAGAAGACCTGGGAGGAAGACTGCCTTCATCAGAAGACATGGGAGGAAGACTGCCTTCATCAGAAGACCTGGGAGGAAGACTGCCTTCATCAGAAGACATGGGAGGAAGACTAGCTTCATCAGAAGACCTGGGAGGAAGACTGCCTTCATCAGAAGACCTGGGAGGAAGACTGCCTTCATCAGAAGACATGGGAGGAAGACTGCCTTCATCAGAAGACCTGGGAGGAGGAAGACTGCCTTCATCAGAAGACCTGGGAGGAAGACTGCCTTCATGAGAAGACCTGGGAGGAAGACTGCCTTCATCAGAAGACCTGGGAGGGAAGACTGCCTTCATCAGAAGACCTGGGAGGAAGACTGCCTTCATCAGAAGACCTGGGAGGAAGACTGCCTTCATGAGAAGACCTGGGAGGAAGACTGCCTTCATCAGAAGACCTGGGAGGAAGACTGCCTTCATCAGAAGACCTGGGAGGAAGACTGCCTTCATCAGAAGACCTGGGAGGAAGACTGCCTTCATCAGAAGACCTGGGAGGAAGAAGACTGCCTTCATCAGAAGACCTGGGAGGAAGACTGCCTTCATCAGAAGACCTGGGAGGAAGACTGCCTTCATCAGAAGACCTGGGAGGAAGACTGCCTTCATCAGAAGACCTGGGAGGAGGACTGCCTTCATCAGAAGACCTGGGAGGAAGACTGCCTTCATCAGAAGACCTGGGAGGAAGACTGCCTTCATCAGAAGACCTGGGAGGAAGACTGCCTTCAGTGGAGGACCTGGGAGGAAGACTGCCTTCATCAGAAGACCTGGGAGGAAGACTGCCTTCATCAGAAGACCTGGGAGGAAGACTGCCTTCATCAGAAGACCTGGGAGGAAGACTGCCTTCATCAGAAGACCTGGGAGGAAGACTGCCTTCATCAGAAGACCTGGGAGGAAGACTGCCTTCATCAGAAGACCTGGGAGGAAGACTGCCTTCATGAGAAGACCTGGGAGGAAGACTGCCTTCATCAGAAGACCTGGGAGGAAGACTGCCTTCATCAGAAGACCTGGGAGGAAGACTGCCTTCATCAGAAGACCTGGGAGGAAGACTGCCTTCATCGGAAGACATGGGAGGAAGACTGCCTTCAGTGGAGGACCTGGGAGGAAGACTGCCTTCATCAGAAGACCTGGGAGGAAGACTGCCTTCATCAGAAGACCTGGGAGGAAGACTGCCTTCATCAGAAAACCTGGGAGGAAGACTGCCTTCATCAGAAGACCTGGGAGGAAGACTGCCTTCATCAGAAGACCTGGGAGGAAGACTGCTTCATCAGAGGACCTGGGAGGAAGACTGCCTTCATCAGAAGACCTGGGAGGAAGACTAGCTTCATCAGAAGACCTGGGAGGAAGACTGCCTTCATCAGAAGACCTGGGAGGAAGACTGCCTTCATCAGAAGACCTGGGAGGAAGATTGCCTTCATCAGACGACCTGGGAGGAAGACTGCCTTCATCAGACGACCTGGGAGGAACACTGCCTTCATCAGACGACCTGGGAGGAAGACTGCCTTCATCAGAAGACCTGGGAGGAAGACTGCCTTCATCAGAAGACCTGGGAGGAAGACTGCCTTCATCAGAAGACCTGGGAGGAAGACTGCCTTCATCAGAAGACCTGGGAGGAAGACTGCCTTCATCAGAAGACCTGGGAGGAAGACTGCCTTCATCAGAAGACCTGGGAGGAAGACTGCCTTCATCAGACCACCTGGGAGGAAGACTGCCTTCATCAGAAGACCTGGGAGGAAGACTGCCTTCATCAGAAGACCTGGGAGGAAGACTGCCTTCATCAGGAGACCTGGGAGGTAGACTGCCTTCATCAGAAGACCTGGGAGGAGGACTGCCTTCATCAGAAGACCTGGGAGGAAGACTGCCTTCATCAGAAGACCTGGGAGGAAGACTGCCTTCATCAGGAGACCTGGGAGGTAGACTGCCTTCATCAGAAGACCTGGGAGGAAGACTGCCTTCATCAGAAGACCTGGGAGGAAGACTGCCTTCATCAGAAGACCTGGGAGGAGGACTGCCTTCATCAGACGACCTGGGAGGAAGACTGCCTTCATCAGAAGACATGGGAGGAAGACTGCCTTCATCAGAAGACCTGGGAGGAAGACTGCCTTCATCAGAAGACCTGGGAGGAAGACTGCCTTCATCAGAAGACCTGGGAGGAAGACTGCCTTCATCAGAAGACCTGGGAGGAAGACTGCCTTCATCAGAAGACCTGGGAGGAGGACTGCCTTCATCAGAAGACATGGGAGGAAGACTGCCTTCATCAGAAGACATGGGAGGAAGACTGCCTTCATCAGAAGACCTGGGAGGAAGACTGCCTTCATCAGAAGACCTGGGAGGAAGACTGCCTTCATCAGAGAAGACATGGGAGGAAGACTGCAGAAGACCTGGGAGGAAGACTGCCTTCATCAGAAGACCTGGGAATAAGACTGCCTTCATCAGAAGACCTGGGAGGAAGACTGCCTTCATCAGAAGACCTGGGAGGAAGACTGCCTTCATCAGAAGACCTGGGAGGAAGAGACTGCCTTCATCAGAAGATCTGGGAGGAGGACTGCCTTCATCAGAAGACCTGGGAGGAAGGCTGCCTTCATCAGAAGACCTGGGAGGAAGACTGCCTTCATGAGAAGACCTGGGAGGAAGACTGCCTTCATGAGAAGACCTGGGAGGAAGACTGCCTTCATCAGAAGACCTGGGAGGAAGACTGCCTTCATCAGAAGACCTGGGAGGAAGACTGCCTTCATCAGAAGACCTGGGAGGAAGACTGCCTTCATCAGAAGACCTGGGAGGAAGGCTGCCTTCATCAGAAGACCTGGGAGGAGGACTGCCTTCATCAGAAGACCTGGGAGGAAGACTGCCTTCATCAGAAGACCTGGGAGGAAGACTGCCTTCATGAGAAGACCTGGGAGGAAGACTGCCTTCATCAGAAGACCTGGGAGGAGGACTGCCTTCATCAGAAGACCTGGGAGGAAGACTGCCTTCATCAGAAGACCTGGGAGGAAGACTAGCTTCATCAGAAGACCTGGGAGGAAGACTGCCTTCATCAGAAGACCTGGGAGGAAGACTGCCTTCATCAGAAGACCTGGGAGGAAGATTGCCTTCATCAGACGACCTGGGAGGAAGACTGCCTTCATCAGACGACCTGGGAGGAACACTGCCTTCATCAGACGACCTGGGAGGAAGACTGCCTTCATCAGAAGACCTGGGAGGAGGACTGCCTTCATCAGAAGACCTGGGAGGAAGACTGCCTTCATCAGAAGACCTGGGAGGAAGACTGCCTTCATGAGAAGACCTGGGAGGAAGACTGCCTTCATCAGAAGACCTGGGAGGAAGACTGCCTTCATCAGAAGACCTGGGAGGGAGACTGCCTTCATCAGAAGACCTGGGAGGAAGACTGCCTTCATCGGAAGACATGGGAGGAAGACTGCCTTCAGTGGAGGACCTGGGAGGAAGACTGCCTTCATCAGAAGACCTGGGAGGAAGACTGCCTTCATCAGAAGACCTGGGAGGAAGACTGCCTTCATCAGAAAACCTGGGAGGAAGACTGCCTTCATCAGAAGACCTGGGAGGAAGACTGCCTTCATCAGAAGACCTGGGAGGAAGACTGCTTCATCAGAGGACCTGGGAGGAAGACTGCCTTCATCAGAAGACCTGGGAGGAAGACTAGCTTCATCAGAAGACCTGGGAGGAAGACTGCCTTCATCAGAAGACCTGGGAGGAAGACTGCCTTCATCAGAAGACCTGGGAGGAAGATTGCCTTCATCAGACGACCTGGGAGGAAGACTGCCTTCATCAGACGACGTGGGAGGAACACTGCCTTCATCAGACGACCTGGGAGGAAGACTGCCTTCATCAGAAGACCTGGGAGGAAGACTGCCTTCATCAGAAGACCTGGGAGGAAGACTGCCTTCATCAGAAGACCTGGGAGGAAGACTGCCTTCATCAGAAGACCTGGGAGGAAGACTGCCTTCATCAGAAGACCTGGGAGGAAGACTGCCTTCATCAGAAGACCTGGGAGGAAGACTGCCTTCATCAGACCACCTGGGAGGAAGACTGCCTTCATCAGAAGACCTGGGAGGAAGACTGCCTTCATCAGAAGACCTGGGAGGAAGACTGCCTTCATCAGGAGACCTGGGAGGTAGACTGCCTTCATCAGAAGACCTGGGAGGAGGACTGCCTTCATCAGAAGACCTGGGAGGAAGACTGCCTTCATCAGAAGACCTGGGAGGAAGACTGCCTTCATCAGGAGACCTGGGAGGTAGACTGCCTTCATCAGAAGACCTGGGAGGAAGACTGCCTTCATCAGAAGACCTGGGAGGAAGACTGCCTTCATCAGAAGACCTGGGAGGAGGACTGCCTTCATCAGACGACCTGGGAGGAAGACTGCCTTCATCAGAAGACATGGGAGGAAGACTGCCTTCATCAGAAGACCTGGGAGGAAGACTGCCTTCATCAGAAGACCTGGGAGGAAGACTGCCTTCATCAGAAGACCTGGGAGGAAGACTGCCTTCATCAGAAGACCTGGGAGGAAGACTGCCTTCATCAGAAGACCTGGGAGGAGGACTGCCTTCATCAGAAGACATGGGAGGAAGACTGCCTTCATCAGAAGACATGGGAGGAAGACTGCCTTCATCAGAAAACCTGGGAGGAAGACTGCCTTCATCAGAAGACCTGGGAGGAAGACTGCCTTCATCAGAAGACATGGGAGGAAGACTGCAGAAGACCTGGGAGGAAGACTGCCTTCATCAGAAGACCTGGGAATAAGACTGCCTTCATCAGAAGACCTGGGAGGAAGACTGCCTTCATCAGAAGACCTGGGAGGAAGACTGCCTTCATCAGAAGACCTGGGAGGAAGACTGCCTTCATCAGAAGATCTGGGAGGAGGACTGCCTTCATCAGAAGACCTGGGAGGAAGGCTGCCTTCATCAGAAGACCTGGGAGGAAGACTGCCTTCATGAGAAGACCTGGGAGGAAGACTGCCTTCATGAGAAGACCTGGGAGGAAGACTGCCTTCATCAGAAGACCTGGGAGGAAGACTGCCTTCATCAGAAGACCTGGGAGGAAGACTTCCTTCATCAGAAGACCTGGGAGGAAGACTGCCTTCATCAGAAGACCTGGGAGGAAGGCTGCCTTCATCAAAAGACCTGGGAGGAGGACTGCCTTCATCAGAAGACCTGGGAGGAAGACTGCCTTCATCAGAAGACCTGGGAGGAAGACTGCCTTCATGAGAAGACCTGGGAGGAAGACTGCCTTCATCAGAAGACCTGGGAGGAGGACTGCCTTCATCAGAAGACCTGGGAGGAAGACTGCCTTCATCAGAAGACCTGGGAGGAAGACTGCCTTCATGAGAAGACCTGGGAGGAAGACTGCCTTCATCAGAAGACCTGGGAGGAAGACTGCCTTCATCAGAAGACCTGGGAGGAAGACTGCCTTCATCAGAAGACATGGGAGGAAGACTGCCTTCAGTGGAGGACCTGGGAGGAAGACTGCCTATGGCAGACGACCTGGGAGAAAGACTGCCTTTGGCGGACGATCTGGGAAGGAGACTGCTTTCGAGGACACGTGAAAAAAACCGCAGTCGATTATGTGAGATAGAGACTGCCTAATCTGGGACAGTGAGCACTTCGAGGAGATGGGATTATTGACCACAGCTACATGTGAAGATATCTGCTTGTGACCCAGCTTGAAGAGAGAGGTGTGTAATATTTTACTCTACAATTTTTAATTCAAGTCATTATTAGTTCTACAATTGAAATGTGTGGATGACAGAATATACAAAAGATAAGAATTAAATTAATCGTGATTATTTCTTACCTCATACTTCTATGTTTTTTTAAACACAGCACTGCAGTATCGGCAACTCCTTGTCACCATCGTCAGCTGTTTTCACGACTGTCAATTTTTACTTTTGTTGATAATTATCCAAACTGCCATCTGATGTTCTTTTAAAGAATTATTTCCTAAACTGCCATCTGGTGTTCATTGTAATGAATCATTTTCTAAACTGCCATCTGTTGTATTCTTGAAGAACTTTGTAATCAAGCTCGGTTCGTCTGGAATTCCAAAGTTCATGGTTCTAGTATGGTTTTTTTGAATATATATTTTTTTCCCCAAACTGTTAAATCCAAAGGTTTAGATAGACGTTTCAAAAGTTTTGCTTATTTTTCAATCCAATGGTGCTCTAATAAGCTATGTGCTGCTATAGCTGATTTTTCAATTTCTCCATTCTTTATGTTTCTGAAGTGTTTTTTACGAGTTTCCAAGTTCCTTTGTGTTTTTCCTATAAAAAAAGGAATTTGGAAACTTGTAAAAAAGAACACTTCAGAAACATAAAGAATGGAGAAATTGAAATATCAGCTATAGCAGCACATAGTTTATTAGAGCATCATAGGATTGAAAAAGAAGCAAAACTTTTGAAACGTCTGTCTAAACCTTTGGATTTAACAGTTTGGGAAAAAATATATATTCAAAAAAACTATACTAGAACCATGAACTTCGAAATTCCAGACAAAACCGAGCTTGATTACAAAGTTCTTCAAAAATACAACAGATGGCAGTTTAGAAAATGATTCATTAAAAAGAACACCAGATGGCAGTTTAGAAAATGATTAATTAAAATGAACACCAGATGGCAGTTTAGAAAATAATTCCTTAAAAAGAACATCAGGTGGCAGTTTGGATAATTATCAACAAAGGAAAAAATTGACAATTGTGTAAACAGCTGACGATGGTGACAAGGAGTCGCCGATACTGCAGTGCTGTGTTTAAAGGAACATAGAAGTATGAGGTAAGAAATAATCACAATTTATTTAATTCTTATGAATCACAATATTACAATTCCCAAATTTAATATATAACATTTTATAGGTTTTATGGAAACAAAAAATTAGAAAACTGGGGTCATAGTTTATACTTTGGTTCAGAAATCCAACATGTGTTTTTCAATCACCCCCTGTATAATCTACTTCCTTCTAATAATGGCTAATATGTTATTCTCCCACCTCAATCTTAGCCAACCTACTATGCCCTTTCCTTCTTTTCTTACAAGTTTTAATGGCCATCTTCCATTCCCCATTTGTGTCACATGTCCTGCTCATTGCAGTCTACAAGACTTTACTGTTCTTATTATATCTGGCTTCCTATAAAGACCATGTAGTTTCATTGTTATGTAGTCTTCTCCATTTGCCTGTCTGTTCACCTCTCTTTGGCCCAAAAGTTTTCCTAAGAACTTCATTCACAAATTCTCGTAATTTTTTCCTCATCCCTTAAAGTTTCAATCCATGTAATATAACTGGGAAATTAACAGTTTTATATTTTTTCATCTTCAACGAATGCCATCTCATAGAATTCCAAAAGCCATGCTTCGTTACTACCCCCAAGGCAAAAGTTCACTGGGACGTCCAAAAAAGCACTGGTGGAAAATTCCTCTTTGAGACCGTAACAGGTCACACGGTCTAATAGGATGATGATGATATTTTTTCAGTTTATTTATTTATTTTTTTGCATGATAGTGTATTTTGTCATACTTACAGCAATGGCAACCATGATTGAAAGTTCAACTTCCTGCATTCGAGGTTGCCAACTTAATAACTATACTGTAATAAAAATAACTATACTGTAATATTACAGGTTACAAACACGCGTGTGGGAAGTAAAAACACTGCCCTCTATGTATACTATATACAATGTATATACAAAAAATATCCAAAAGGTAGTGTTAATATACATTATATGAAACAAATAGCTGCATTTTAAATTAACTGAACTTTTTTGAAACAATATAAAACAATAAATACATATTTGCTGCTATTTTATTACTAAATTGGTCTCACAGCCTCCTGTTCTTTCAAAACTAATAAACATTGCCCACATTGTTAACGTTAGTCAATTATTTATAATGAATACAAATATTTTCAGCAAAGATGTTATTTTACTATTATTTATTATTTTGAAAACACCATCGTGCAAAAAATAATGTACAACACACGTTTGTGAAGTGTTTTACAGAATTGAGGAAAATGTTTAAAAACCGAGTGATAGCGAAGTTTTTAATTTCCAAGATTCTGTAAAAATTACTTCCCAAACTTGAATAATAATATACTCTTAGGCTTATATTTAACTTTTATAGGAATTAATCACTATGAGGTTTAATTTATGGTGAAATTAAATGTTTCTTACCTCTCATATAAATTTTCTAAGTTGATCGCGATTTTGAGACTATAACTGTCTCATCCTCAGAACTTTCTTGGCGACTGGTGTTATGTCGATCGGAAGAAACTCTTCTTCTTCCCTCTGATGAGACAGTTATAGTCTCGAAATTGCTATCAACTTAGAAAATTTATATGAGGAGAGGTAAGAAACATTTAATTTCACCATATACTATTAGGCTGTTTGGATGAATGCATAATAGCATCTGTTTCCAGAATTCAGTCTATAATTTGTACTTATATCTTGTTCTCGTCCCGCACCGTGGGCGAGTGGTTAAGGCAGGAAGCCTTGGCGCAGAGCTACAGGACTTGCACTGGTTCGGGTCTCCATGGGGGAAGAAATTTTCTCATGGTATTTCGGCCAGTATGGGACCGGTGCCCACCCAGCATCGTGATGCATTTGGGTAGCTACAATAAGTAGCGGCTCCAGGTTGAGGAAACCAGCTATAACGGCTGGGGGACTCGACATGCTGACCACATGTCACCCCTACACTGGCTGATTATCATCTACCTCTGTGATTGACACATGTGGATGTGAGGCCAGCAGCCGGCTGGTAGGCTAAGGGCCTTGTAGGCCTGTCGTGCCAGGAGTTTTTTTATCTTGTTCTCACTACTTATGAATTCACTCTGTACATTGTGTGTTTTCAGGTTTTTCTGCCACCGTGACGGATGTTCAAATTTCACTTTTAAATAAAATTATTTCTGCTGTATTCTGACGTAATGCATTGCATTTATGTTAATAAATTACATAAGCAAATGAATTTGGATTTGTAAAATAAGAGAAGAAATAAACCACAGAATATTAACAGAAAACTAAGCACATTTTGCGAATCTCAGCTTAATAAAATAAAAAAACGTTAACTAGAACTAAACTAAAAATATATAAAACCTTGATTAGACCTGTGGCAACGTACTCTGCTGAAACACGGGTGTAAAATAAAGAAGATGAAAATGCTTTACGTATATTCAAAAGAAAGATAATAAGACGAATATATGGACCAGTACAATACATGGAGAAACCTGGAAACACATTTGTTATTTATAGACTTAGATAAAGCATTTGATCGAGTAAACAGGAAAATATTGTGGAATATCCTAAAAGAAAAAGGCCTCCCTATTCAGATTATAGAAACTGTTAAGAGCTTGTACTATGGAACAAATATTTGTATTGACCCACAGTTGACTAAAAATAAGACATTTTTTCAAATAAATCAAGGAGTACGACAAGGGTGTTCACTCTCACCTATATTATTTAATATTTATATGGATGATATCCTAAAAGAATGGAAGAAAGTTTTAACTAATGAAGGAATATTAATTGATAATAAAGATAAAATAAATGCTTTATTATTCGCTGACGATGTTGTACTTTTAGTAGAATCTGAAAATGAGCTCCAAATGTTAGCAAATAAATTTAAATTAATAGCCAATAGATATAATTGTAAAATATCAATAAATGAGTCAAAGGTAATGGCATTTATTCGTAAATATGGAATTAGATCAAAAATTGTACTGGATAACAAAATAATAGAACAAGTATCACATTTCCAATATTTAGGATGTGATATACTTATAGAGAAAATAAAGATATAGAAAATAAAGTAAATAAATTTCAGGCTATTTGTGGAACCATAAAAAGATCCTTAGGTTGGAAAACAAGGAAAGATACGAAACTTAAATTATATAAAACAATGGCTGTTCCTTTGTTGTTGTATGGAAGTGAAAATTGGATAATGAAATCAAGGGATAAAAGCAGGATACAGACTGCGGAAATGCTGTTTTTATGTAATGTGAAAGGATGCACAAGAGCGGATAGAATAAGGAATGAAACTATACGAGAAGAATTAAATATATATAAAATTGAAGATAAAATCAGCGAAACTAATAAGAAATGGACAGAACATTTAATGACAATGAACAACGAAAGAATACCAAAAAGAACCTTCCTGTATAATCCCAGAGGAACAAGAGATGTTGGCCGACCACGTAGAAGATGGACTCCACTTTTAACTTCGCCGGAACAGGCTGCATAGCCTAAACCTTGTAGTAGAAGAAGAAGAAGACAATACATGGAGAATCAGATCAAATTCTCAGAGGAGAGGATCTTGTACGATACATCAAGTCATTGAGATTAAGATGGGTAGGGCACATTGAAAAAGAAAGTACAGGATCGAGATGAATGGTGAAGGAGGCCATAACTCGTAACAGGTTCTAGTGCCAAATAGGAAGGAATGAAGAACGGTACTCCAATACAATTGGAAAACTGTACAACAGATGTCCAAGAACAGAATATCAAAAGCCATTCTTCACTACTGCGCACATGGACTTCCTGAGGAAGAATTCAGTTGAAAATCCAGTCTTGAGATCTTATCATACCATCAGACTTTATACTTCTATGGAGACGATGATGAAAAATGGGTGCAGAATGGTTTTTATACAAATAAGGTAGGAATTAAATTAATATTAAGAAGCTAAAGCTGTTACTATGATTGAAATAAGTAAATTAATGTACACAACTAAACTATTGTAATCAATGGTAAAGAGAAAATTTTTTGCCTGAACCGGGAATCAAACCTCGAACCTTCACTTTCCGTGCTGAATGCTCTGACCACTGAACTAATTCAGGCTACACCAGCCTCATGGGCTAGTGGTCAGCATTTGTGACTACAGAGTGATTAAAAAATATGGCTATACGTTTGATCGCATTTTGTGACGAAAATATTATTATTAAAGGAAATATGATGTTATCATTGGAAAGGGAATCCTCCAAATTACAACAATAGAACAAAACAAAACAAATCACTGCTCACGTGCAGTTGGCAGGTTGATTTTTGTGGGCTAGCGTCAAATGCCGCCACAATTCTCTTCGTTGTTTCTGCATCCGTCCTAATGCGAGGCCTTCCAGGAAGTTTGATTTTCTGCATCCATCCCATTTCCAGCAGTCTTTTTCTCCACTTCCCCACAGTTGATGGCTGCAATGCTATGTTAAACTCATGTCTTGCCCGTCTTGCGGCCTCACAATCATTAGCATATGTTATTGCTCATTCAGCAATTGTAATTTGCTGTTGCATATTCAATGCCATTTTGACTAATGACGTAAGTTCTACACTGTTTTGTTTTATTCCATTGTTGTAATTTGACAAGGATGTAGTTTATCACCCATTTTGTTTAATATATATATAGACAATATTTTAAATAAATGGAAAGTTTTAGTGAATCCAGGAATAAGAATAGATAATAAAGTGTGCATAAATAATCTTCTATTTAATATTAAATTAAAAGATTCTTACCTCTCCTCACATTATTCTGTTAAGTAGATCGCGATTTCAGGCCTATAGCAGGCCCATCTTCAGTACACTGTTGTTGACCGGTGTTATGTCGCTCGGAGCGACATAACACCGGTCAACAACAGTGTACTGAAGATGGGCCTGCTATAGGCCTGAAATCGCGATCTACTTAACAGAATAATGTGAGGAGAGGTAAGAATCTTTTAATTTAATATTGAATTGAACCTCACAGTGATAATTCCTATATAAAAAAGGTTAATCTTCTATTTGCTGACGATGTAATCATAATACAGAAAAATGAAGAAATCTATGCATGCATTAAATGAAATATGTAAATTACATGATCTAAAGATTTCTGTAAGGAAAACGAAGACAATGGCTTTTAGAGGAAGAGATCCAGTGAGATCCTAAATTATTTTAGAAAATCAAAGTATAGAACAGGTGTCTAGTTTCAAATATTTGGGCTGAGATGACGGCTACAATGTGGAAAGAGATATTGACTCCAAAATAAATAAATTTCAGACGGTGTGTGGAACAATACAGAGAACATTCAAAAATAAAATTAGAAAAGAAAAACAAGATAAAAATGTATAATGTTATGGCGGTTCCCACAATATTATATGGATGTGAAACTTGGGCTCCAATGAAAACACAGAAGGATAGAATACAGACAGCGGAGATGAGGTTCCTAAGACAAGTAAAAGGATGTACAAGACTTGATAGAATAAGAAATGAGGATATAAGAGAAGAATTGAAAGTGACCTTTATTGGATAAGGTCACAAATTACAGACAGATGGATTGATCACATGGATGGAATGAGTAAGGAGAGATATCCATTGTTAGCAAGAAATTATCAAGCAAGAGGAAGGCGTGATGTTGGAAGACCTAGAAGACGTTGGGCTGATGCATTATGAAGTTGGAACGGGCAATTGCCTAATCCCTGGAGTGGTGATGATGATGATGTAATTTGAATAATTGCCTTTCCAACGGTTAATTTCATATTTCCTATAATTGTAATATTTTCATCACAACAACGCGATCAAATGTATAGCCATATTTATGATTCACCCCGTACTGTTCATGAGGTCCCGGGTTCGATTCCAGGTCAAACCATAGGATATTTTCCTTAAAGGGAATCATTACTGTGATTTCCCATGGTCTGGAATTTAGGTTAAGTTTAGGTTAACAACTCTTCTGGTGCTTCATTATCATTTATCACACATATATCCGCCCTCTAGACACCCAACTTCAGAAGTGGGTAACAATTAAACCAATAAGAATTAAATTAATCATGATTATTTCTTACCTCATACTTCTATATTTCTTTAAATACAGCACTGCAGTATCGGCAACTTTTTGTCACCATCGTCAGCTGTTTTCACGATTGTCAATTTTTACTTTTGTTGATAATTATCCAAACTGCCACCTGAAGTTCATAATAAGTTTCAAAAAATTTCAGAAAATTTAATATAACATTGGCTCCAATTAACAAATTCAGCCTGGGTAATCTTCTGTTAACTAATAATAAATTTAACACCCCAGACAACAAAAAATCTGGAATTTATCAATTTAATTGCAAAGATTGTAACAGGATATATATAGGAAAAACAAAAAGGAATTTGGAAACTCGTAAAAAAGAGCACTTCAGAAACATAAAGAATGGAGAAATTGAAAAATCAGCTATAGCAGCACATAGTTTATTAGAGCATCATAGGATTGAAAAAAGAAGCAAAACTTTTAAAACATCTATCTAAACCTTTAGATTTAACAGTTTGGGAAAAAATATATATTCCAAAAAACCATACTAGAACCATGAACTTCGAAATTCCAGATGAACCGAGCTTGATTACAAAGTTCTTCAAAAATACAACAGATGGCAGTTTAGAAAATGATTCATTACAATGAACACCAGATGGCAGTTTAGGAAATAATTCTTTAAAAGAACATCAGATGGCAGTTTGGATAATTATCAACAAAAGTAAAAATTGACAGTCGTGAAAACAGCTGACGATGGTGACAAGAAGTTACCGATACTGCAGTGCTGTGTTTAAAGAAATATAGAAGTATGAGGTAAGAAATAATCACGATTAATTTAATTCTTATGAATTGAACCTCATAATGTTAAAAATTCCCAAATTTAATATATAAAATTAAACCAATGCCAGGAGAGAACACCAGAAATGTCAAAATGACAACCTGGGGCATTGCTATATGATTAATTGCATTGAATGTGGGACCAAGCGAGAAGGTAAAGGGAGGATTTGTGCTTGGGTGGAAATGTAGCCTAAATTAGCTCAGTGGTCAGAGCATCAGCACAGAAAGCTGAAGGTTTGGGGTTCAATTCCCAATTGAGGCAAAAATGTTTCTCTTTACCATTGATGCAAGTAAGAATTGTTAGTATATTACTTCATGTAAGTTTTTACATCTTCTGCAACGCAATTAGAATTCTGGGCGTGATAGGGCTCTCTTTTTTCAGGTTTGAGTTTCTTTATACGTTGTAAATCTATGACATGGAAACTAGGAATTAACTTCTGAAGGAGGCCTTAATGAGGATTTCTACATTTTTAAAAGACTATCGACTGCAGCCAAGTTTTAACCTGGAGACCTGGGAACCAAAGGTGAGCATGATAACTACTGGTACACCAGGAACTGTTTTAAAAAAATGATCTCACTGTCCCTCCATGGTATCTTTACCTTGTCGTGGTGAAGTGGCTAGCGTGCTTAAATGATCCCGAGAGTTATGCCAGCGGTAGCATTACTGCCGATAGGGTTACCCATGCCGGATTGGTCGAAGATGATAAGCCAGACGAATAAAGTACCTTGATTGAAAGAGTGATGATCTTTCACCATAAAAATACAACTGTCAAGAAATGCAGTTGTGGGTTCCACTGGGGTAAAAATTTTCCGCTACATAACAGTGAACTACATGGTCTTTATAGGAAGCCAGATATAATAAGAACAGTTAATTCTCATAGACTGTGATGGGCAGGACATGTGGTACAAATGGGGAATGAAAGACATGCATGGAAGCTTCTTGTAGGAAAACCAGAGGGAAAACGCCCAGTTGGTAGATCAGGAATGAGGTGGGAGATAATAACATTAACTATGATTTGAGGGAAGTAGATTATACAGGGAATGATTGGAAAACATTAGCTGAGGATGGAGATGTATGGAGAGCTTATGTCTGTGCGGCCATGAACCTATGGGTTAGTTAGTTATTTAGATCTCACTGTAGGCCATAGTAGGCACTGGAGATTAAAGCTCCAACTTTTCTAGAAAATTGGCACTTGATGTCAGCTCTGCATCAGAACAAGCATCTGGTACTCATTTTCATTAGAGACTGAGTTTATCCCAGGGTCATAATGTTGATAGAAGATTTGGATCAGTTTAAAAATTCTGACGCCAGTGGGACTCGAATCCTCAATCTAGTAGCATATTGCCTTAATCGGCGTTCCCCTGATAATTTTAAGTTAATGTTTTCTGTTCAATAGCATATATTGGATAATTACCTCCATCTTCCTCAGGTAAAATTGAATATCGTTTTGGAAAAAGTTTAGATTGCCCAGACCAAGAATTTTTATAAGTTCTATAGGATCATAGTGTGCCATGCGCAACCGCTTAAAGAAACATCCATTTGACGGTGGACATATGTGTGACCAACCTTCACAATAAATTCCCAAACATGTTTATAAGAAATGGATGTACACCAACTTCCCACTTCCTAACCTAACAAAATAAATAACATGCATATTATTTAATAAACTATAAACTAATCTGATGTACACTAACTTGTCCCATCAGAACCTAACAAAATGGAGCGAGTGAACATCCATTTCGTAGAATATATTTTTGAATGTTGGTCATTCCGATTTCATAGATATCTCTGCCATCTAGCAGAATTTTCTTTAAACATTCACGCATGTGTACAATTCTGTAGAACTTAGAAAAAATCATAACAACGGTAGGCAATGAAAACCTCGTAACTCCATCAGTCATTGAAAACCACATAACTTCAGTAACCAGCACAGAAACATGTGATGCATAACACAGACTTCAAATTTATTATAATACCTTGTATTCTTTAGTAAAATATGTGGGAACTATTATTGCCTATCAATTTTAATAATTATTTAAGACAGTTATTTGTTTCTCGTGTAAAATTTACCAAAATGGAGTTACGAGGTTTTCATTTATTGAAGACTACATCAATTTTGGAATATATTAAACAGTACCAACTAAATTGGAAACACCATCTTGAAAGAATGAGTTCAAATCGGATCCCCAAAGCTGTTTATAATTATATACCAAGAGGACGAAGATCTCTGGGCCGTCTATGAAATGCTGGAGGGAAAACTTTCTATAGGATCATAATAGGCCTTGGCCTAATACTTGGAAGGAAGAAGAAGAAAGTTTTAATTTCCCACTATCAATAAGAGAAAAAATCGAACAATTTGCATATGTAGATAAATATTGTTGTGCTATTCTAGAAATATCATGTATAGTTGCAAAAAATTTAAAATAGTATGAAATCTTAGCAGAGGTAGAAAAAGTATATAGAGCAACAGTATTAAAAGAATGTAGTATAGAAAATCACAGGTAGAGATATTCTAAAGTTGAGCATAATTTTGTCTTTCAGATTCAATGTATAGAATATACACATGTGATACGAATTTATCACATGTTGGGTGTTTTGTTTCTTCCAACAATGTCCAAGCAAACATAGATAAGAAAATTTTAAACAGCATGAAAAAAAAATAGCAATAGAAGTGAAGTGATAAAGTAGCAAAGAAGCCAAATTCAGATGTTGATAGGACATGGAAAGCCAGGAAAAAATACGGATCTCTACAAATTCTATAAATCATCATCATCATCATCACTCCAGGGATTAGGCAATTGCCCGTTCCGACTTCATAATGCATCAGCCCAACATCTTCTAGGTCTTCCAACATCACGTCTTCCTCTTGCTTGATAATTTCTTGCTAACAATGGATATCTCTCCTTACTCATTCCATCCATATAATCAATGCATTTCTGTCTGTAATTCAAGACCTTATCCAATAAAGGCTGTACTTTCAATTCTTTTCTTATATCCTCATTTCTTATTCTATCAAGTCTTGTACATCCTTTTACTTGTTCTTATGAACCTCATCTCCACTGTCTGTATTCTATCCTTCTGTTTTTTCATTGGAGCCCAAGTTTCACACCCATACAATATTGTGGGAACCGCCATAACATTATACATTTTTATCTTGGTTTCTTTTCTAATTTTATTTTTGAATGTTCTCTGACTTAGGTTAATCTTGCTGGTGGGTAAGAGGCGAGGGGAACTAAGTATAGCTTACAACGAGGGAATGGCATCTGTATCCATATTGGGCGGCCACATCCTCGTCAAGTTTTCAACGGTCAACAGGGCGACAAGGAATAGCACAGCTAAACTTTTAGGGTTTGAAGAGCGGAAGAAGCAGCCCTCTCTTGGGGGGTGGATACCCAGAGGAGCATGTTTGGAGGTCAGAGGAAGCAGCCCTTCCACCATCCTTGTCCTGCGAAGCGCTCGTAATGCTTCCAGGAGACATTCATCTTACTGAGAAGCTTCATGGAAATCAACCGGATTGTCATAAAAGGAACTGACCCAAGCAAGATAAATGGATACATTTGGAAATTCTATAAATAAATTAACCATTTATTGGTTAATGTTTGGTAATGGTAGTTTGTGCTCTGGTTGGTTTTTAACCATATCAAAACCATCGGAACAATTTAAATATTAGTCACTTACTTATGTATGTATGTTCATTGTGTGTCCATTTTGTATTTATGTCTTGTTCATTTTAATATTTTCTTGTAATATTACAGAATAACATTTTTATCTTAATTTCTTTTCAGATGTTAATTATAGTAAATTTATTTTAACTGTTGTGAAATGTTACTTGTATTTTAATATTTGAGTGTATGCTTTATTAATGTTTTTGTCTCGATTCATGTTTTTGAGTATTAGTACATTGTTATGGAATTGTATACCACTGTTGTTTGTTGTGTTATGAGGGTTTGCTTTATTTCATTAACACAAATTGCAGAAGGTAAGATTACTTTTGCCTCAATTATTTTTCTCAAGTGTGTTACAGATTCATCAAATTAAAATGAGAAAGCAACATGTGGAAAATTTTTAAGGAAGAAGAATTAAAAAAAAAAGACATATTGAGCAAGACTAAAAAATAACAACTTGCTTTCTGATTGAAATTCATGGGAAGTTTTGAAGAAAATAAAATAAAGGAAATGAGATACTTAGCAAGATTCCAAAAATACCAATTTACTTACCAGCAGCATAAGACAAAGCACATGTCATTTTCACAGCTGGTTAATTGTAGCTGTTTCTTAATAGCAGTTACTTAATACTTTTTTACAGCATAAAAATAACAGTTATATCTAATGAGTTATATTTTCATATAATTTTAATTTTCAGGTGATGAAATTATTGTTAATCTAATATTGAAAGTATATTATCTTTAATAACATGTGAATTTTATTTTCAGGGTGAAATAATTATTATTTATGAATAATAGTTATAACAGTTTTTTTTTTTTTAATTTTTACTTTTTAGGGTATGAAATGTTGGTTGGTTGATTGGTATCTAATGTCGAGCACTTGAAAATGAAATAATTCGCTCTCTTGCACTCCAATATTTAGCGGAAAGGCTGGTCTCTTCTACAAAAGCATAATAATAATATAATTAATATGTTACAATGCATCATTTTATTTTCAGCATGAAGTAATAATATAATGTTCGTAAGAGATAATCAATTTTTAGAAATTTTTTCAGAGAATGAAATTTTAATACTGTAAATATATTGTTAATAACTAAAATGTATTTCTTTCTGCATAACATTTTAATTTTCAGCGTTTTTTTTTATTTTAAGCAAAATGTATTTTAATGATTTGTAAATAATGGTAAGAAAAATGTCGAGTTTAATAGAAAAGCTGATATTTCAGTGTTAGGGTATGATATTTTAAAACTGTGCTTAACAAAATATGAATTTTGTTTCAGAAAATATAATTATCACAATTTATAAATATGATCATCCTATTCCGTACACAAAATTAGGCCATTGTTGAGCTGTTTTGTTCATAGTTAGAGAGAATCCAGAAGATGGCATCCATTGTTCGTGTGGTTGGTATTGGAGCATCCTAACAGCTGACATTTGAGATACACGTCTCTGTATGTAGAGATTTCTCCTCCAATGGTGCCATATTGAGTACTAGCAATGCCTCGTCATTTCTCTTACGGCAATGAAGAGTATGTCATGCAGTTTATAAATAATGGTAAGAAATATTCAATTATATTGAGTTACAGAATATATGTGTTTGGGAAAGGATGTGGATGACCTCATACTTGAAACAGGGAAAATAAAAAGTGTGCATTTTTTAAATATCTTGGGTCAATAATTACAAGTTTTGGTACCTGTGAGAGAGATGTACAGACTAAAATTGCAATGGCAAAAAATGCAACTAAGACATTACATGGAATAATTTGGAATAAAAATATTACAAAGGAAACTAAAATGAAAATTTATAAGAGCATAATACAGAAGATTTTGTCATATGGAAGTGAAACTTGGTCTTTGATTGAATTACAAAAGAACAAAATTAGAACAGTTGAATTTGATTATTTTAGAAGAAGCCTCCAAAAAACAAGACAGGATAAAATAAGAAATGAATTCCTTTGGAGAGAAATGAATGTCACCACATCTGTTGTTAAGAGGATTGAAAATCAAACACTTAAATGGTATGGCCATGTACAAAGAATGGAAAATAAAAGATGGCCAAAAATTATATACCAATGGTCACCCCTGGAAGAAATAACGTGGCAGACCAAGATGGAAATGGAAAACCTACGTCAGAACTATAATGGATGATTGGAATTTGGAAGAGGGAGATTGGAATGATAGAGATAAATGGAAACTGAAGACGGCAAACCTGTAAGTGGGGGAAAGCCGAAGAAGAGAAGAGAGAGATATTTGAGTTGTGTGTTTAACTCACCTCATATTTCTTGATTTTATGCAGACTGGTTTCGTCGCTAATGTGCAAGATTCTCGAGGCTTCACAACTGTTGTCTTGTGGTTGTCCTTCTTCTAAATTGATTTCTGCACCCTCTTTTGGCTGGCTGATGAACTTCCAAATCAAATTTTTTTCACTTTCTCCGGGAATATTCATGATTTTCTTTTGATTCTTGTGGATGTAAATTTTCTCCCAATGTGAGTTCCTTAGATTTTTCTAACTGTTTAACCAATTTTGCCTTAAATAATCAATTGAGTTGGTGTTTACTTGATGAAAATCCATATTTATTAATTTAAATAAAAATAAAACAGTTTTATTTGATTTTCATATTTATTATATAATTCAGTGACAGCTGTTTCGGTACACTGCACCTTCTTCAGACATGTTAAATTATGAATTGTGTTCCAACTGATCTAAGCAACAATACAACAATATTTATTTAAATTTTTAATTTAACAAAGGGGATTCATTCAAATCAAGTTGAGAATTAACAGTTTGTTACTACTTTTAAATTTATTAATTTCTACAGCCTCCAAAAGATCTAACTTCTTACCCTTATCACAAACATGTAAAATTTCAAAATTTGGATCGAAACAATGATTTGGAGACAGATTTTACTTTGTATGAGTCCTTCTCATGAAATGCCATAATTTTAGTTTTGTTAATTGAAATTTCCATATTAAATTTGGCAGCTGTTTTTTGTAAATTATAAATTGATCGTTGCAAATCATTTTTGGAAAGTGCCAGAAGAGTTAAATCATCTGCAAAATGCATAGCATCGAGTTTGAGGTTCCTATTGATGGGTATATATCCTCGTTGTGTTTTCCTCCATTCGTTTATTAATTTATTCATATATATAATGAAAAGCACTGGTGAAAGTCCACATCCCTGTCTTACTCCAGCAACAGACTTACTAAGTTGAATATTTCTCATTATTTGAATAAATCGGTTTCCTCTTAATTTTAATAAAAAATGATCATTTCATGAACTTTTGTTTCAATTCATGCTCGTAATGTTAGTTTTGAATCATTTATTTATATTTATTTCTATTTAATATTGTAACAAAATATATATTTTTTTTATTTTATTATGTTGGATGAATATTTTAAAATATATGTAGGAAGAAGGGGATGAAGCAACCATTTTTTTTTTTAATTACAAGTAATAAGACTCAACTGTTCTTCTGACGTAAGGAATATATTCCTAACATTGGTTAAATCGTAAGTTAATGAATCTTGATAATTGATAACTTGAAAGTTTGTAGAAAGTAACACCATGAGTTTAACTTTTATAGGAATTAATCACTATGAGGTTTAATTTATGGTGAAATTAAATGTTTCTTACCTCTCCTCATATAAATTTTTAAGTTGATCACGATTTCGAGACTATAACTGTCTCATCCTCAGCACTTTGTTGGCGACTGGTGTTATGTCGATCGGAAGAAACTCTTCTTCTTCCCTCTGTTGGTGGACCGATGAACCTCTGGATCAGGTCAAAATTTGCGGGAATTTCAAAGTTCATAAGTTTTCCTTTGTTTTTCTGAATTTAATTAGAATTAAACCCATAGACAAACAAAACGAACTCACAGTTTGGGAAAAGATCTACATTAACTGTTTTAATAATTTAGTGTCTAAATTTATATTATGTTTTTCAGACCAAACACGAGCAGCAACTGCAGATTTTTAAAAATATTTCTTATGTGTTCTTTGGTTCTAATTTTTAGGTTTCTGTTTGTTTTTCCTATATATATATATATAATATATATTAGTTTCTTTTTATTTTTCATATATATATATATAATATAGGAAAAACAAAAAGAAATCTAAAAAATTAGAACCAAAGACACCATAAGAGATATTAAAAATGGGCCAATATAGAAACCTGCCAGTTATATATATATATATATATATATTATATAGGAAAACAAAAAAGAAACCTAAAAATTAGAACAAAAGAACACATAAGAAATATTTAAAAAAAATCTGCAGTTGTGTTCTCATGTTTGGTCTGAAAAACATAATATAAATTCAGACACTAAATTAATTAAAAACAGTTAGAAAATACAAAAGAGCTGACTATTTGGGAAAAACAAACAATCACTGTCTCACCAGGTTGTGAATTGTAGTGTGTGTCTACAAGCTACCTTGTCTAACAAAAACTGGCAGTGCATGGATTATCATCACAAACTTTGCAAAATTTTAAACTACTTCGTATCATGATCCATCAATGGACTGCATGTGTAAGCTCTGTGATAGACCGTGTGCAATATACCATATCAATGTCTGTTTAAAGAGAACAAAAATGTTGCTGGCTGCTGTACAGCAGAGACCAAATCTAATGCACATTTTTGCGCACTTCTTCCTATTAAAACTATTACAGTTATTGGACATGACCAAAGTTCCATTATGTTCCGACCATGGTTTTCTGTGGTTTCCCATGGGTTTGTAAGTGAATGCTGGAACATTTCACTGAAGGGCCACAGCCCATTTCTTATTGAAGATGAACTATGTATTGGTGCTTTGATTAAAACTGTCAGCATCCATTTGTGCACTGGAAAGCAAATTGGGATTAAAAATATGTCAATATAGCCCTCAAGAATGAAATGTTTATTGAAATAAATGCATTAAACTTTTATGTATTCATCTCGTGTGTAGATTATGACTTTTTAATACTGGCTACAGTATCTATATTTATTTAGGACATATTTGAAAATTTGTGAGTAAAAAAATAAAAAATAGAAATCTATCTGCAACATGATTTTTTTCTTTTTCAAATTGATTCTAAGAGGGACTTCTGCAGTCTTGGCCAGAAGTGCCATGTTTCGCAGCATGTACACGCTGCAAAACATAAGTATGCTTTTGTAAAAAGGCAAAACAAATTCCAAAATTATCTCTGATATCTTTGTATGCTATTGATAGCATATGTTTATAATCTTTACGTAACTAAACTAACTAACTCACTGGCACTATCGAACCCGTAGGTTCATGGGCCACACGGACATAAGCTCTCCATATATCCCTATCCTGAGCCAATGTTTTCCAATCATCCCCTGTATAATCTACTTCCCTCAAATCATAGTTAATGTTATTCTCCCACCTCATTCTTGGTCTACCAACTGGGCGTTTTCCCTCTGGTTTTCCTACAAGAATGCTTCCATGCATTGTCTTTCATTCCCCATTCGTGCCACATGTCCTGTCCATCACAGTCTACGAGACTTAACTGTTCTCATTATATCTGGCTTCCTATAAAGACCATGTAATTCACTGTTATGCAGTCTTCTCCATTCACCTGTCTGTTCATCTCTCTTTGGTCCAAAAATTTTCCTAAGAACTTTATTCTCAAATACTCGTAATCTCCTTTCCTCCCTTAAAGTAAGAGTCCATGTTTCGCATCCATATAATATAACTGGTAGAATAATAGTTTTATATATTTTCAGTTTAACGTTTTTTGAAAGGAGTTGGGAAGTCAAGAGTCTCTGTAATGCATAATAGCACGCATTTCCAGAATTGAGCCTATGTTTTAATTTCCTTGTGCATCTCATTCCTATTTGTGATTATTGTTCCTAGGTATTTGAATTCAGCCACTTCCTCAAAATTTCCCTCATTTGTCATTAGCTGTCCATTTCCATTATATAATGTATTTCTATGTGTGACCATATATTTAGTTTTATTGATATTTACTTCCAGTCCCAATTTCTTAGTGTTACTCAATAATGTGTGGTGTGTTGGCCTTTAGTATCTCTTCGCTATCACCCGATCAGCACTACATCATCAGCATAAACTAACAGCCTTATTAATACCATTGAGTTTGTAGGCCTTCTTCTTCCTCTAAAGATTTGATGGCCTGCTCTAGTACAAAATTAAATAGTAGAGGAGATGGTGCATTCTCCTGCTTCAAACCATTGTGGATTTCAAAAAGTATCCAAAAACTGTTTCCTACACGCATCCTACTCTTTGTGCCATTTAGACACATTCGTACAAGTCTAACTAACTTTTTAGGAATTCCGAACACCAACAGGATACTTTATAACTTTTTCCCTCTTAATTGAATCATATGCCTTTTGGAAGTCTATGTTTAGTTGGTGTACAGTACCATTTATTCCCATTTCTTTTCTAAAATCTGTCTTATACTTAAAAATCTCATCGTTTGTAGACCTGTTTCTTCTAAATCCACATTGATGATCTCCTAGAATGTCATCAATATTAAGGAGTAAGTCTGCTTACTATATATTTGTTAGAATTTTGTATGAATTTGAAAGTAATGAGATGCCCCTATAGTTGTTGCAATCAGTTTTATCTCCTTTCTTATAAATTGGTACGATAATTGATTCTTTCCATTCATCTGGAAGAGCTTCTTTATCCCAAATCATATTATTGCAACCAGCGTATCTTGTCCAACAATTTTTCTCCCCTGATTTATCAGTTCTGCTGGGATCTCATCTGAACCTGATGCTTTATACAGCTTCAATTTCTCTATTGCCATTTCAACCTCTAATGCACTTGGTTCTGCGATTAGCATTTCTGCTGTCTGAAATTATCCTCTTCCATATCCTGTTCTGTATGTACATTTCAATAATTGATTAAAGTAACTTTTCCATATATTAATATACTCCTGGAATCTGCAATCATATCCCCATTTTCCTTCCTAATTATGTTTGTTCTTGCCTGAAACCCTTTTTTCTCTATCCTGATTCCCTGATATAATTCTCTAATGTTTCCTATTTTTTGCATTCATTTCAAGATCATTAATCTTCTCTCTCAGATATTCCCTCTTTTTAACTCTTATCTTCTGGAACTGGAAATCACTACTTGATCATCGGCAAATAATATTGTATCAAACCATTTATTAAGAATTAAATTATGTTTTTATTACCTCACCTCATATCCTTTTTTTTTTCTAGACTGCAATTTCGGAGCTTATTCCATAATCAGTAGCCTCTGGTCGACCGTTGTTATGTCGTTTTCTTGGCGTTTTTTCTTCGTCCTTCTAATCGGTTGACCAATGAACCTCTGGATCAGGTCAAAATTGCGGCGTGAGTTCTTTCGTTTTATCTGTGTGTTTGATTATGTTTAAAAAATATTTAATCGATACAAAAGCTAGCCTAATCAAACACACAGATAAACCGAAAGAACTCACGGTCTGCAAAAAAATCCACATCCAAAAAAACAAGAAAGATTAAACTCATGAATTTCGAAACTCCCGCAAATTTTGAGCTGATCCAGAGGTTCATTGGTCCACTGATTAGAAGTAAGAAGAAAACTGCCAGGAGAACGGACATAACACGGGTGACCAGAGGCTATGATGATGGAGATAAGCTCCGAAACTGCAGTCTAGAAGAAAAGGATATGAGGTGAGGTAATAAAAAACATTAATTTAATTCTTAAATTAAACCTTAGTATTTTTTTTCTCTGTGAAAGTTAAATAAACAATTTATTATTTAAAATCATCGGAGAACATCTTGTTTAAATAACTCACCTCATAGGATTCATTGCTTCCATGATATCGCGATTTCAAACATCATCATGTTCATCGTCAGCCATAACTCAGACTTGTGAAATTCTTCGGCCGTTACAACTCGTCTCTAGTGTCGCCATCTTCAGTGCTGCCATCTATGGTTGCATTGAACTTGAAATCAATGTAATTTCGTAGGGAACAAAATTTGATCTATTTTTTTTGAATGTATTTTTTTCCCAAACTGTCAATTCCAAAGGTTTCTCTAATGTTTTAAAGTTTGCTTCTCTTCCAATTTTATGAACAACAAATATCCATAATTTGCTATCCCTAACGAAATTTCATGATTCGAAGTTATAAATCAACCATAGATGCAGCACTGAGATGGCGACAATTGAATAGTTGACGGCGACGAATTTCAACGTCGGAGTTATGGCTGACGATGACATGAATTTTTGTGAATCGCGATATCATGGAAGCATGAATCCCTGAGGTGAGTATTTAAACATATGTTCTCCGATGATTTTTAATGATTATCCTCATAATGTTTTACTTCCACATATTAAATATAATTTTTATTTATTTTAAAATTTTTCTTAAATTACTTTTTGAAATTAGTTTTCTGAGATGAATTTGTATGTAGCCCTGGGGTTTATAAAAACCGGAATGCCCAGGGGTGGAAGGACCAGGTTGTACCACTGCCTTAGATGTTAAAGCTCACATTTAATTGAATAATATACATTTATGACAAGTTTAATGATTGATCACTTTGATACATTTTTACCATAGAATACATTTGATCAGTTGGATTCATAGCACTTTAGAGAGCATTGCCAGGCCTTCTGAAAATTCCTTCAGTTAGATAGAGTGCCCTAACACGAACGAGAGTGACTAAACGTCTCCCAGTCCCATATATCTTCTTCTTTGTCCAGAGAACACCATACCTATTAAATATTATTAGATATAAATATATCAGCACTATAAAACGTTCAATAAAATTAAAAGATAATTGAATCAATTGGATCGACAATAAATACAAATAAAACAGAGAAGAGGAAGGCTTACAACTCAATGGTATTAATAAGCTTTAGTTTATGCTGATGTGTGTATTATTGGCGATAGCGAGGAGATTCTAAAGACAACACGCACACCCTATGAGGCACAGAATGGGATTTTTTCGATGGATATCAATAAACGATTGTATGGTCAACGTAAATTTATTATTATGGAAATTGACAGCTGGTGACACATTGGGAGATTTTTGGGGAAGTGGTTGATTTCAAATACCTAGGACAATATCACAATATAGGAAGAGGCACAAAGAAATTAACATAGGCTCAATTCTGGAAATGCGTGCTATTATGCATTGCGAGGACTCTTGATGTCCCAACTCCTTTTCAAAAAACGTTAAACTGAAAATATATAAAACCATTATTTTACCAGTTATATTATATGGGTGCAAAACATGGACTCTTACTTTGTAGGAAGGAAGAAGATTACAAGTATTTGAGAATAAAGTATGTTAGGAAAATTTTTGTAACCAAAGAGAGATGAACAGACAGATGAATGGAGAAGACTACATAACAATGAACTACATTGGTCTCATAGGAAGCCAGATATAATAAGAACAGTTAATTCTCGTAGACTGCGATGGGCAGGACATGTTGCACGTATGGGGAATGAAAGACTTGCAAGGAAGTTCTTGTAGGAAAGCCAGAGGGAAAAACGCCCAGTTGGTAGACCAAGAATGAGGTGGGAGAATAACATTTAACTATGATTTGAGGGAAGTAGATTATAACAGGGAATGATTGGAAAGCATTAGCTCAGGATAGGAATGTATGGAGAGCTTATGGTCCACGCAGCCATGAACCTACAGGTTTGATAGTGCCAGTTAGTAAGTAAGTAAAACAGAATGCCCTAAAATGTAGTAACTTCAATATGATCTGCAAATATCTAATAGTCAAATCAGTGTCAGCATTTAAGTATTTGGGTACAATAGTGAATGGACACAATTCATTGGAAGAAAAGTTAAAACAAATAATTGTAAATGGAAATAAGGCATATTATGCACATTTAACATTATTTAAAAGGAAACTAATATTTAAATATGCCAAACTAAGATTATACAAAACACTAATAAGACCAACAGTGACTTATGCAAGTGAAACTTGGACTCTCAAAGAAACAAACAAACAAAAACTGTTAATTTTTTAAAGAAAGATACTTAGAAAAAATTATGGTCCAAATAAAAGACCAAACCAAACTTGGGAAATCAAAACAAAAAGTGAATTAAAATAATATAAATCATCATCATCATCATCCTGCCAGGTACTGTTACGGCTGGAGAAAACGGTTTTCATAGGTCGAACCAAGTGACCGTTTCCCATTTGGACAGTAGTTCATTATTGCCTTGGGGATCCTGGATCTAGCCAATTCTGAGACATGTTCCTTTCCAGTTTAGCTGATATCTGGAGATGTAGTCCAGTATTGGTGACACATTAAGTTCTACCAATAAAACTAAAATAATGGCCTTTTGTGGAAAATCCCCAACACCAAGCAAAATTTGTTTAAATAACATTTTAGAGAGAGTTAATGAGTTTACTTATTTGGGATATAAACTCTCTTTCGTTGAAAATTTGGATTTATCAGAGAAAATTGTGAAATTCAACAAATCAATGGAAATCATTAATAGAGTTTTTAAAACCTTCATTAGTGCAAAAATCAACTCGTACTCGTCTTTATAAAATAATGGCTCGACCAGTCCTATGTTATGGCAGTGAAGCGTGGACTATAAGGACGAGAGATGAAAGCAGACTAACAGCTTGTGAGATGAAATTTATGCGGTGAACAGCTGGCTACACAACAATGGGATCGAAAGAAAATGTAAATAATATAAAAAAAAAATCAAAATTATAATAAATCATATCAGATCTCTTAGGATTGGGTGGTCTGGTCATCTGATGAGAATGGACCAACAGAGATTAGTTAAAAAAAACTGTATAAATGGAAGCCTATAGGAACTAGAGCTGTTGGTAGACCTAACATGAGATGGCAGAACGATGTTTGGGAGGATTTGAAGAAGATGAGGGTGACAAACCTGAAATTGGCAGAAGATAGAAGAGTCTGGTGGAAGATTATTGGGGAGACCAAAATTTATATGAGATTAAAAAATTAGGTTTTTTTTGAGTCTATATATAATCTTACTTCAATTTAATGTTGATTTGTTCTCAAAGTTATGAACTTCAAAATTCCTGCTGAACATGACCTTGTTTGGAGGTTCTTCGGTCAGCCGGAAGACAGAGCTGATATCGACATCCAGGGTTCACAACATAAAACGCATCAGTCTATTATAGCTGACGATGATATAGAGTCCACCGCTGTGGTCTCGAGGTAGCGTGCTGCCTTGTCACGCAGCGGGCCCGGGTTCGATCCCCGGTCGGGGCAGTTTTTCTAGGTGAGGTTTTTATCGGGGTTTTTCCTCACCTGTAAGACAAATGTCAGGAAAACTTTAAGGCCCAAACGGTCCCCGAAATCATATGGCCATCATCTTTATCATCATCATCATCCTTATCATTATCATCATCATCATCCTCCTTCACCGGTGTGGAAAGCAACGGGAAGCTACCACACCTACAATTCGCTAGTAAAGATGCAAGCATAGCATGAAAATGCTATGATTGCAGTGAAGGACCTGCCTTCGGGCAGAATTACTATGGATGGATGATATAGAAGAATATATTGAAACATATTCGAGAACAAATCAACATTAAATTGATATTAAGATATATACAGACTCAAAAAACTTGATAAAAATAAACATCAAAATATTACTTCCTAAAATAAAATAATAAATAATAATAATGATTACTCACGTTGGCAAAAGCAAGGTAGAGCAGTTGCTCATGTGTATAGTTTTCAAGTCCAGGAAGTTTTTTCTCTGCACCATTATGTTCTACATATTTGAAGTAAGCCCTCACTGCTTCTCGGAGCCCACCATTGTCTGCTATATTTCTCCAATTGTTATTCCACCATTTCACCTGAAATATGATTCATTAAATTATTTTTAGTCTTGATTTAGGCTTTCACGGCCGGAGTTGCTATGATGATCTTGTAGAAGATTTCCGGGCTGTTGGCCGTGGTTTTGAGGCTTGTAGTTCCCCGACGTTTCACCAGAGACTGCGTCCGGCATCCTCAAGGGTTGTATTGAGGACTGACTTGAGGATGCCGGACGCTGTCTCTGGCAAAACGTCGGGGGAACCACAAGCCTCAAGACCACGGCCAACAGCCCGGAAATCTTCTACAAGATCATATATTTTAGTCTGTTCATCTTGCCTCAATATTTAATCATCAAGATGATGGGCAAGATCCTGATGATGATTATGATATAATCGAAACATGTTCAAGAACAAATCAACATTAATATTGAGGTCAGATGATCAGACTGTGTTCCTTTTCCGATCCCATCTGGTGTAACCCGCTGTTCTGCGCATGAATCTCATTTCACAAGCCGTTATTCTGCTTTCATGTTGTCTTTTTAGTGTCCATGCTTCACTATCATAGGTCAACACTGGTCTAGCCAAAGTGTTATATAAACATAATCTGGTGTTTTTTTGTACAAGGGATGATTTCATAACTTGATTAATAATTCCCAAACTTTTATTATAACTAGTAATTTTTCAGGGATATCCTTTTCATCCCAGATAGAGAGATAATATCCAAGGTATTTAAATTGACTATTTAACTCATGCCCCAAATGGGAGTCAATGATTTCTGTTTTACAACCCGCGTGTTTCACGAAATATTTATCAGTGTTATAATTACCATATTAAAGAAAGCTCCTCCTTTTTAATATTCTGAACAGGTTGACCATTATTTTGCAATGACTGAGCCTGTGAGAAATACGGCTACCAGATTGGTATATATAGTGAATGAATGTCAACACATAGCGCTTGCAGGAGTTAATATAAAAAAACATTTGTAGCAATTGATTATACCACCAAAAAAAGAAACCACTGTTTGCACTTTCTTAAGTGTATTTTTCCCAGGTAACAATCCAGAAAAATATAATTGTCATATTTACATCATACGACATCAGAAATGAATTAATATACAGTTTGATGTGTTTCATTTTTTCGCCACTAGAGAGCATTCTTACAATATTGCGTTCATTTGGCAATAAATAGTATGATCTGGTCGGAGTGATAAACAAAAGAAGCAGATGAAGCGTACCTATCGTTTCTCATTTGTTTTCAAACATCGCCGTTTACATTAAATAAATAAATATTTTAAAATAACTGTATTTAAATAATGATTTGTGAGTAAATAGCTTAATTTTATTCGTTAAATAGTCCTAACAAATGCCACTCTTGATTTCCAAATTCTCTAGATAAATTGGAAATCACTCGTGGCATTACTTATGATTAGATCTCTCTAAAATTTTATTCTGGAGACAGATTTTACTTTGTATGGGGTCCTTCCCATGAAATGCCATAATTTTAGTTCCGTTTAATTGATATTTCCATATTAAATTTGGCAGCTATTTTTTGTAAATTATATTTTAATTTGCAATTAATTTTGAATTACTAAATTAAAACCTCTCAGTTCTAGCCTATATATTTATCAAAAATGGGAACGGACGCTTGATGATTAGCTCAGCGACCTAGAGCATCAGGACATAAAGCTGAAGGGTTGGCATGAAACCCAGAGTCTTAGAGAAAGCTACAAATATGAGATGTGTAGTGTGTATCTAACTCATATTATCTGAAAGGACCCTCATGGTGGTACTTCCTTGAAATATTAAACAAACTTCAGATTTATTTGTATTAATATTACCTTCTCTCCTCTTACAGTATACTGCTATATTGTTCTCTGAAACAGCCAGCACGAATTTCAAACTGCTTGGCAGTGTTGTTACTCCACCAGTTATTCATTTTGCCATGTTCATCATAAAGTCTTCCTGGCAACATACAAATGTCATATAGATGAAGGCAACATAGTGAATAGTGAAATTATCAAGTTATATGGGAGAGTCTGGTAGCCGCAGATGGCAGATATCCCTGGACATTTGTTAATTTCCTCTTTCCTCGTTAGATGGCCATACATGGAGGTTGGTCACTACATACTGCATCAATTTGTTGTACATTTTCAAATGCTTGAAATTTGGTTAGGTTAGGTTGGCAGACATACATGCAGTGTAGTTATTGTACAGAGTCAAGTTATATTTAGAGGCCATTGTTAAAGAATATGAAGTAATGCATTCGTTTGATATTTATCATAATTACTTTGAAAAATATATCAACCACAATTATAACCACAAGAATAAATAGTTCTAGGAGATGTTGGGGTATTCGTTTATGACAATGTTCCAGTAATACCAGACACTACTTATTACGGCACCTGCGGATAGTGTTTCATTATTGAAATTCATCGGAGAACATTTTTTGACAACTCACTTCATAGATTTTATGTTTTTCACGATACTGCAGTTTCAAATGAAATCTCGTTCATCTTCAGTCATACCTCTGACTGATGAAATTCTTCGGCCGTCAACTCTTCTATTGTCACGATCTTCAGTGCTGTCATCTATGGTTGAAGTTATGAACTTCGAAATAAAATTTAGTTCGTTAGGAATATCAAGTCCACTGCTATGGTCTGGAGGTAGCGTGCTGCCTTGTCACGCAGCGGGCCCGGGTTCGATCCCCGGTCAGGGCTTTTCCTGGGTGAGGTTTTTATCGGGGTTTTTCCTCACCTGTAAGACAAATGTCAGGAAAACTTTAAGTCTCAAACGGTCCCCGAAATCATATGGGCATCGTCATCATCATCCTTATCATTATCATCATCATCATCCTTCACCGGTGTGGAAAGCAACGGGAAGTTACCACACCTACAATTCCCTAGTAAAGCTGCAAGCATAGCATAATGCTATGATTGCAGTGAAGGACCTGCCTTCGGGCAGAATTACTATGGATGATATATACATGCAGTAGCAAAATTTAGACTGCTTACAGAACATGACTATTTGGCCAAACATTTATATAAAATAGGAATCTACACGAATCCAAATTGTCCTCTATGCAACAAAGATGAAGAAATGAGCGAAGAACATGTACAAACCTGTGAAGTATTAACTGTTGGATCCACCATAGAGAAATATTGGAGAGCAAAACGCTAATGGCTTCGTTGCCAAGGCCCAGCATTTGAACACATATAAACTTTATTGAAATCTTTACAACTTATTTGATAAATTCCAGATTTCTTACTGTCTGGGACACTGACTTTTTTCCAGACTAAATTTAATTATGGGTGCCAAAGTAATATTGTAATTGTCAAAAAAAAAATTCTATGCATTTCAGGATGGTGAGTAATTTTCTTGTATATTTTTATTATTTTTTCTTTTTTAATATATTTTAGGTTGTTGTTGAATCCTGAGAATGCCAAAATTTAAAGTGACAGAAGAAACTTACTGCATTATATGTAGATTGAATGCAGTAGTTGTATGGTATGAGGAGTGTGTTGACTTGTCTGTGACAAGTGTATTTAAATCATCTGTGTTCAAATTTCTTGTCAGTCTAATAACAATGCTTTACTTTTTTGTGTATCCGGAGCTACCATCCACAAATATTGTGTTACAAAATTGAGTAAAAATCTGTCAAATGTTTATTTCCTATGAAAAGGTATTTAAATGATTATTTTTGTTTATAATAATGTTGTTCAACTATTAAAGTACACTATCATGTAAAAATTGCTCATATTAATGTGGAAGAATGAAGTCAATCAACAAATTATAAAAATGTCCAGGGCTACCAGACTTTCCCCTATACTCTTCCAACCTAAGTTCCAGTTATCATGTAAACAAACCAGTTGTAATAATTGCATTTTCATTGGTCTAATAATGGTTTTTACCTTAATTGTGTAAGAAAAGTAGTTTCCTCTCAAACACTCAAAACAAAGAAAATAAAAATAATAAAAATATATATTATCTAGCACATTTCTACATAAGTTATATGAAAAGAATCTTAAAATGTATAATTACAATTTTAATAGATTAAATAAACATTGTTATATTCTTACGCATGGACAATGTTAAATAAGTTGGGATTTCTATTGTTTCAAAATGGGATTCCTGGACCTGGAGAGAGAATAATTTTATTATATTTCTCTATATCCGAAAGTTTAATTTCATTATTTCTAGATACTTTTATAGGATTTTTGGTCAATTTTTTGACAGGATGGACAAGATATAAGTAAAAGAATCATAATTATCCAAAATCAGTATTTTATTCATAATACTTTCATATATAATTTTTTAAAACTTTGGAACGAAAACATTTGAAAAGCAGAGATAAACAAATTATTTTGAATATTTTCAAACAGTTGAGCTAAAAATATCCTACATTACCCATTGAGTGCATGGTGAAAATAACAACAGAATTTACAGGTGAGTCAGCATGGAGCATAAATTCTGCTGTTAATAGTAATGAAATTGTAAACAAAGGATATCTATCAACATATTAAAAAAATACATGAACTTTTGATAGATGACCCATATGTAATTTTTTGTCATAAATATGGAAGTTGCTAATTATGGTACCATCTTACCTTGTATTCAGTCTTTATTTGCCAATAAATATGTTACCTAAGAACAATGTTTATTGATGCCAGTTCCTTACACAATTCAGTCATGTGATAGGTAAAAGTAGCACCACCATTCTCCCAATAGATGGAGTTGGCGGAGTAATACTTACATTACATGGTGTTTCTGCCCATGGATAGGTCTTTCACTGCAAACTCAGCATTCTCCACTGTTTCCTTAACTCTGCCTTCTGTTTTGTATCTGTATACAATCATTAATTTGAATATTGTCTGTCATCTGATGTCTTTTTCTGCCTCTAACCTTGTTTCCATTGACCGTTCCTTTTAGGGCATCCGTCAGCAGGCAGTTTCTCTTAGCCAGTGGCCAATCCAATTTCTCTTTCTCCTGTTTATTAGTTACAGCATTGTTCTTCATTCACCCACTTTGTCTAATCTTTATTATTTATTTTGTCTGTCCGTATTGTACACTTCACCCTTCTCCATAACCACATCTTGGATAAAGTTTCCATTAAGCACAGTGAGAATTTTTTTAACAAACACGAAGCAGTTTTACACTATGGAATCACGGGATGCAGCCAACATATACACGATATTTAACAAACCTAAAAGCTAACCTAACATAATTTAAATACTTTAACCTATGAAAGACCAACCTAAAAGCTAACCCAACGCAATTTAAGCACTCTAATCTGTGAAAGAATGCAACGCCCAAAAATAAATTGGAAGTTATGAAATTCTGAAGTACATACTCTCTCTTGGCTGCACTGGAACATGTTGTTGTTGCTGTATAGAATATTCGTTAAAATCAATATGGCTGCCACGTCTTCATGTTACGTATGTAGTTAAATATCATAGAAAAAGTTGAAATATTCAATAGAAAAAATTAAAAATTATTGTAAATGGTGGGAATAATTTGAAAATAAAACCCTGATTTGCCAAAGGTCCATTGAAAATGCCTTATGCAGATTTATTTACAGTACAACTGGAACTTGGCTCGGAATTATTATAAACCCTAAATAAATCTTACCTTGAGTATCAAAGGAATGTGTCACGTTCGTGTGCTAGGATAAACCCAATTGCCCCGTAGTTCAGTGCTCTGTAAAAATTGTCAAATTTATAACATGATTACTCAATAAGTATAACATAACCTCATAATTATGTACAGTAACATAAATTAACACTAAGGGTCGCATGCAAATACATTAGTCTCTGGTGAGTTGAGTTTTCCGTGAGAACGTGCAAAGTTCGAATTAGCGAGTCGCTGACTGGTCAGTGCGTGGAAAGTAGTTTTTTTCGTAATATTGGCAAGAAATTACCCAGAATTCTCAGCGATAAAACCACTTCCGTTATTTTCGTCTGCTAGAGGAACGAATTTACGCTTGCGTCCCGCAAATAATACCGTATACGATGACGTCTGCGTCGCGCGATATTACGCCGATTCTCCTGTTCTTCCAGTTGAATTATTTGGTAGACTCTATCAAATTCCTCTTCTCCGCGTATACCGAAAACATGATCGAAGTCTTCAAGGTCCGACATCTTGGACAAAGCAGCAAGGTACGCGGCAAGGTTTCAAACTACATCGGTTCCCATCGGGTTGCTCACGATTCGTTCTCTGCAAAGTCACCTCGGCAGGTAGCTTAGGAATTTCGACAATTATTATCGCATGAACAGATTTTTGAGTATGCAAAAACGTCTTTGGATGCAACTTTCTCAGAGAGAACGACTTTTACGGTCTAATGCGTTCATATCATACGACCCTAAATCATTTTATTTTAACATGTAGTTTCACAGATGGCTCAAGCTATCTGTGCTACCGTATGACCAACATTCACAATAAGAAAATTGCACTTCTAGATTTTTGTTTCCTTAAGAAGGGGTAAGTTAGTGTAATTTCACAAATTTCATAACAACAACGGGGGTAATTAACAGTATAATGAAACTATCTTTAGTACAAAATAACACAATATTACGGCTTTATAAGGTTCTTGCAAGACCAGTATTAAGATATGGCAGTGGAAGCATGGGCAGTACGAAGAAGAGATAATGGCCAAATAACAGCAAATTGAGATGCGATTTATGCGCCGTGCAGCAGGCTACACAAAGTGGGACCATAAAAGAAATGAGGAAATTATGGAAGAGTTGGATGTAGAACCCATTCTTCACCATATACAAAACTACCAGAACAACTGGAAAGCCCATCTTCAACGAATGCCATCTCATAGAATTTCAAAAGCCATGGTTCGTTACTGCCCCGAAGGCAATAGATCGCTGGGACGTCCAAAAAAGCACCGGATGGAAAATTCCTCTTTGAGACCGTAACAGGCCACATGGCCTAATATTTGTATGGATGATGATATTAGTGTAGACCAAATTATAGTCTCTCTGGTTTAACTTTACGAGAAATTTGTAGAATGAGACAAATGTACTCCCCTCTCTCACTCGCACCAGTGTTGTCGGTGTTTCTTCACCAGATGTTAGTGGGGGAAAGGGGAAAGAGGAAAACTGACAACAGGGTGGGTTCTTTCTTTTGTATCTGAACTAAAGTGGCCAACCATCTATCCTTGTATCTCCACCTCTCTCTCTGCCAAGTTAAACCAGCTATACAATAGTTTATAGTTTAATATATGTAGGAAATAACACCATGAGGTTTCTTTTAATTATTAATGGGTTGGTTGTCCTGACTCACCTCATATTTCTTGATTTTTATGCAGACCTGGTTTCGTCGCTTTTGCCCAACATTGTCTATGCATTTCAAGTTGGAATTAGTTTATAGTTTATTGAAATAATATGTAAATTATTTACTTTGTAAGATTACGAATTACGAATTAGTGTATATACAGAGTGATTCAGAAATATGGCTATACGTTTGATCGCATTTTGTGACGAAAATATTATTATTAAAGGAAATATGATGTTATCATTGGAAAGGAAATCCTTCAAATTACAACAATAGAACAAAACAAAACAAATCACTGCTCACGTGCAGTTGGCAGGTTGATTTTTGTGGGCTAGTGTCGAACGCCTCCACAATTCTCTTCGTTGTTTCTGCATCCGTGCTAATGCGAGGCCTTCCAGGAGGTTTGATTTTCTGCATCCTTCCCGTTTCCAGCAGTCGTTTTCTCCACTTCCCCACAGTCGACGGCTGCAATGATACGTTAAACTCACGTTTTGCCCGTCTTGCGGTCTCACGATCATTAGCATACGTTGTTGCCCATGCAGCAATTGTAATTTGCTGTTGCATATTCAACGCCATTTTGACTAATGCTGTAAGTTCTACATTGTTTAGTTTTAAACCATTGTTGTAATTTGAATAATTGCCTTTCCAATGGTAATCTAATATTTCCTGTAATGGTAATATTTTCATCACACAACGCGATCAAACGTACAGCCATATTTATGATTCACCCCATACATTTTTAAGAACACGTTTGGAAATTTATTGCGAAGGTTGGTCATAGCGTTGCTCAGATGATGCTGCCATCTAAGGAGCAAGTTCATAACCCTTGTACATGCACACCACTATTCTGCAGGACTTAGAAAGAATTCATGGTGAGGCATTAAAGTGAGGTTTCAGCAAAAAAACATTTAAACAGCACAAAATTCATAAAATGAAGTCTTCTTATGTGATTTGAAACAACAGTCATACAGGGTGTACAACATCAACATACTTTTCAGAAACTCAAACAATACGTACTCCAATCCCAAACCGTAAAAAGGCACTTCCAGAATTCCTGATGGTATTACTGAAAGTAACAAGATATGATGTAATGTTGATATTTACTAACTTGTAGAATGGCCTTCACAGTTTTTTTTAAACATAACACATACAGAAAACATAACTGATTTAAAGTTACAAGGTAACTATCGACCTTTGCATGTAGAAACCTACCTTGAAATCTCTCCCACAGAAGCATTGTAATGTACCAAGGGCGTGTCCAAAATAATTATCTGTCATTTTTAGTTATAAGGCACAGAAATCGAAGCCAGAATCCAGCAATGGCAGAATCCCATTTTACAGAGCAGATGGACTTCCTGCATGCGTAAGAGTAGAGTGAAGTGGGATGTAGTGAGGGTTATCCACTCTACCAAGTCACAAGTTGTTTTACTTCCCTATAGTCTATATGAGATTTGGCACTAGATTTTGGTGCTTAAAAGTTAAAAGAGGCAGATATTTTTGGACACGGCCTAGGTACATCACAACGTTTCTCTGGAAGATATTCAAGGCAGGTTCCGGCATGCAATGGTTGACAGTTCCATTGTTAGTAGGAAATACCGTAACACCTTTTATCTTGTCATCTTTTTAGACAAGTTTCAGAGCAATTACTCCATCTTCAGTATTTTTTCAACTGTCATCAAAAATTATTCCTCCATCTGTTGGTAGACTGATCAACCTCGAAATCAAGTTAAATTCCTCAGGTATTTCAAAACTCCTTAATTTCTCCATATTATTTTTTTTATTGTATATATTTTTTCCCCAAACCATGAGTTCTTTAGTTTTTAGTAAAACAAATAGAAAAACCTACAGATCAATCACAATAACCATGGTAATAAAAAAAAAGGTCAAAACATTCATTTTTTTATATTTAAATTCATATTGGGAAGTAAACATTATGAGGTTATATCATTAATAGTGAGTGGAGAACGTATTTTATACGACTCACCTCATATAATTTCAAATTTCTTTGATACCGACGGTTTCAGACAATATTTTGTCCCCCTTCAGTCATGGCTTCCACTGATGAAATTCTGTGATTGTTGATTACTCTAATGACATCACTTTTTTAATTACAAAGTTTATAATCCCAACGAAAGATGGCAGCACAAGAAGTGATGTCATTAGAGAAATCAACAATCACAGAATTTCATCAGTGGAAGCCATGACTGAATGTGGACAAGATACTGTCTGAAACCATCGGTATATAAGAAATTTGAAATTATATGAGGTGAGTCGTTAAAAATATGTTCTCCAGTCACTATTAAAACATTACATATATAGTAAGTTAATACAAATTATTGAATTGTTTTTAAAACTAATAATACAAATTAAGAAAATTAATTTCTGAATAATCATAAAATATATATCCACTGAATGATAAAATAAGGAACATAGAGATAAATGGTTTAGACATGTGGAAAAAGAATGAATATAACAAGATTCTGTACTACTAATAATCATGTTTTGAACATCATTGAGGTTAAAATTATTTTAATTATAAAAATTGTTGTACTTTATATAACACAGTCGTGCTCAACTATAATAATTTATGTTATAATCTTTGTTATATTTATTATTATATTTGAAAGCTTTTTGAAGTCATGCTTCGTCTTCAGGAACCTTCTTGATACTGAAATTATTTATATATTTTATATAGGGGGCTTTGGTTATTGTTGTATTTTCATTTATTTATTATTTTCTTCTATTTTATTAGATATTTATAGTTTTGTAAGCTATTTTTATGTTTTGTTTCAAATTTCTTGATATATTTTCCACTTTTATTCTTTCATTACCTGTGTAAGTAAATCTGATCCAATTTTTTGTTTTTATATTATCTTCCTTTTTAAATTTTTTATTAATTTTCTTAAATTGTTTTTTCCTTCTTTGTTTTTTATCTAATTTGTTGATTATTTGTGAATTGTTTTACCCTCAGGGGTCCCTCATCTTAGGGATATGTGGATGGCGACCACAAGGTGCCCAAGCTGAGCAAAACATTTCTTCACTTACTTGTGTTTTGCCACTCTTTTAACTTTACTATCTAACCTCTCTTGGTTAAATCTCGTTTTTTTTCGACCCCGACGGTTATTAGGGCATCCGAGGGTTAGGGAGTCTCTTCCTTTCTTCCATTTCTTCTTTCCTTTATTTTATTTTCTTCTCCAGAAGAGCCTGACCAGAGGCTATAACATGGCAGCCCCATCACTGGTCTTGTCTTCCTTTGGCCAGCAACCAATCGAAGGGACTATTATTATGCTTTCAAGTCTTATACGAGAATTTCCCGGAAGGATCAAACTATTTACGCTGGAGGGAAAAATTTTCTATAGGATCGTAAACAGGCCCTTGGCATAATACTTGGAAGGAAGAAGAAGAAGAAGTATCAATTTTTATAGCTAAATGTTTTATGTACCTCATATCTTTTTTATTTTTTTTTATTTGAGGGAAGTTTTATCATTCTATTTAATAAGCTTTTATGAAGGTACCCATTTTTCTTGATATTGATGTCTTGTATAACAATTATTGAACACCCAGAACAAGGTCACGTTTGAAATCAGAACTGACTGGCATGTGATTCATTAGATTATTACATCCTTTCCTAGAGGGAAGTATGAGAAACCCTTTTTATTAGGGTTGATTGTTTACCTTTGTGGTGGACAGTTTCACCTGCCATGAGAAAAAAACCACCACACAAACTCAAACTTCCCAAAATAATCTTTTGGAAGTAGAAAATCCCCATGGCACATACTACGAGGATAATGATATATAGGACGTTTTTAAAGTCAGTATCCATTTCCATGAAAACACTACAATTTTTTCTTTTCTTTGCATAAAACTTTAGATAGTACAAAATGTTTATCACGGAACGAACGGGTTGTCATTGTTTGTGCACAGGTACGTTGATTGTCATATGAAGATGTCAGAGCTGAATTTACCATAAATTCCATAAATCAGCCCAAACAAAAGCACACATTCATCTGCTTGTAAACAAATTTAAGCATACCGGAAGTGTGTATGATGAAGCATGACCACGCGTATCAGCAGAAACAATGCAGCAGGTTCAAATTGCCAGTAATAGTCGGAACGCATCAACTCGACGCCTCAGTAGGGAGTTGAATGCCCCTCGAAACACAGTGTGAAAAATTGTACGTTTGACTCTACGAAAAACGCCCTTTATCACATCTGTTTGATCGAATCACAGAATCAGCAGGTTTTTTTTACGGTTTAAATATTAGGTCTACATTTGGTTTCACAGCTGAAAGATGGAGTACTTGTTTTCACCAGATGGTGGTCATGTAGAAAGTCAGTAGAATATGTGTAAAACTTCACAATAACATTGATATTTCAATCATTGTCTTCCTTCATTTAAATGGATAGTGACTTTAGAGACACTCTGTATAAAAACATGTCTTTTTAAATTACCAATAGGATTAAAGTACTTACCAATAAAATTGAAATGAATAGTATTAACGCATTCACAAGGAAAGGATCAGGTATATGTTGCTCAATTATTCTGGAAAAGAATACATCATTTCAGTGCTTACAGCAATGGCGACCATGATTGAAACTTCAACTTTCTACATTTTGGGGTTGCCAACCTAAATAACTACACTGTAATAAAAATAACTGTACTGTAATATTACATCTCTACGGTTTTTGACAGAAAAAAACAGCAGTGAGAAATTTCGTCGGATGGGTCCTTACTCAGACAAAGAAGAAGGGAATTAGATGTAATCTAGCAATAAGTTAGTTGTAAGTTAGTAAATTAAGTATTAGTTTTAAGACAACACCATGTAAATATTACTAGATTAGGCGGTAGATTTAAGACTTAAGACTTAGGTTAAGGATTAATATGTAAAATATAACTGTATGTAAGTAGTATTAAGAACAAAACACCCGAAACTTGTATCCAGAAAATGAACATAATAAAAACAGCAGAGAGTAATTAAGGACAAGAGCAGACCTGGGGATATGGGCATTAAGCCCGAGGAAACCCAGGGGGATGGTGGTGGGGCTCTTAATAATAATAATAATAATAAGATAATAATAATAATAATAATAATAATAATAATAATAATAGCATATTACAATCACGCGTTGTAGGAAGTAAAACTACTTCCCTCTGCGTATAGCCTACTACTCGTACATACAATGTATATACAAAAAATATCCAGAAGGTAGTGTTAATATACATTACTCGAAACAAATCACTGAATTTTAAATGAACTGAACTTTCTTGAAAACAATATAAAACAATAAATACGTACTTGCCACCATTGTTTCACTAAATTGGTCTCACGGCCTCCTGTTGTTCCAACTAAGAAACATTGCCCATACTATTAACGCTAGTCAATTGATTATAATGAACGGAAATATTTCCAACAGAGATGTTATTATTTTACTATTATTATTATTTTGAAAATACCATCGCGCAAAAAAATAGTGTACAAACGCCACGTTTGTGAAGTGTTTTACAGAATCTCGGAAATTAAAAACCTCCCTATCGGCTCGGTTTTTAAACATTTTCCTCAATTATGTCAAAAGCACTTCCCAACCTTGCATCGTAATTTACTATTATCTACATTACAATGGCGTAACAGTTCATTATGGGCCTTAGCCTCTCCTTTGTTAGGAGTTGCTAGACAAAGTTAATTTAGTTACGCTTATTTCCCTACAGATGACATGAATGGTATGCGGTCAACATACCGACCAAATGAGACATCTAGTAAGTAACTAAGATATCAAAACTGGACACGGTATTTTAGTTTCCAGGCGGCATCAAAGGCAACTGTGTTTAAAAATAAATACATTGTTACAGCCAGGCAGAGCCGGGGAGTTGTTGTTAGAGGCTTCTAAGACGCCGCTCCAATCACCAAAAACTGAAAACACTTCTCTGCCAATAGCGTCTTCGCATTATAATAGACGTTATAAAATGACGATTCCATGTGAACTCCACGAGGATATTATCTTAACCCTTAAATTCTTAATGTATCCTTTTGGATACATCAGTTGGTTCAATTAATTTAATATTATAAATAAATCAGAAGAAAACGAACAAAAAATAATACACCTTAATGTTGTACCTAATTATAAATTAAACCCTAATAATAAACAGTTATACAAGATTCCGTCGTTTTCAATGCGGTCCCGCCACCATTAAAAATAACTAAGGAGAAGAAATTTGTGTTTTGCCAATTTAAGGCGTTAACAGCGTTTGCAACTATTGTCTTTGCACGTTCTTACTATAATATAGTATTTTAGTGCCAGTTAATAAAACGTGACAACGCAGCTTGATAAGCTTAAATACTTATCCGTGCAAAATTGACCAATCTAACCACAAAGCAAAGCGCCTGAAAACTAAAATTCTGAGTCCGCTATACTAGGATGAAAGAGCGGTAGTTAAATGTTGTTTAGAGGCCCTCTTTATTACAGGATTAAGGTTCTTATTATGAGCCTGAAAACTCTTCAGTATTGAGAAACTACGGCTTAAAGTACCTTCCAAGGGATGTGTTCCTTGGATTTTTCCGTCATAAAATATCAGTAGCATCCCGGCTGGGATTGAACCCGAGGCAATCGGGCCCAGAAGCAAGGAACATAAACCAATAATACTTCTTCCGAGCTAAGTACCCGTTGTAAACAAACTTGCATAAGGGTTGGAAACTCCAACTCCAATCTATCGGGAAAACCGTGTGGTAATGGGTACTACTTTTACCTACCTTACTTACTTACTTACTCACTGGCACTATCTGAACCCGAAGGTTTCCATGGCCAGCATGGGCAATCACACTCTCCATACATCCCTATCCTGAGATAATGCTTTCCATCATCCCCTGTATAATCTACTTCCCTCAAATCATAGTTAATGTTGTTCTCCGACCTCATTCTTGGCTACCAACTGGGCATTTTCCCTCTGGCTCTCCTACAAGAAGCTTCCATGCACGTCTTTCATTCCCCATACGTGCTACATGTCCTGCCCAACGCAGTTCTACGAGACTTAAATGTTCTTATTATATCTGGCTTCCTATAAAGACCATGTAGTTCATTGTTATGTAGTTTTCTCCATTCACCTGTCTGTCCATATCTCTTTGGTCCAATTTTTTTTTAAGAACTTTATTCTCAAAAACTTGTAATCTCCTTTCCTCCCTTAAAGTAAGAGGCCATGTTTCGCACCGATGATAACATAACTGTTTTACCTGCCATATGAATGCGATGTTTATGGAAATATCAACGATAGAAACATTTTTCTTACGCAACATCGTATTTTACGGAAATATGACTGAATACAAGGTAACAATGGTACCAACAATTGAGAACTTCCTCCATTTCTTATTTATTTATGACAAAAAATATATATGGACCTACATAATCAGACGTTTATGCTTTTTGCAATGGTGTTGATAGATATCCTTCATTTGCAATTTCATTCCGAGCAGAATATATGGACCATGCTGACTCACCTGAAAATTCTCTTATTTTCAACACACCCTTAATGGCTAAGGTACGGTATTTTTCACTAAACTGTATTAAAACATTCATCATCGTCATCATCATCATCAACAACAAGGATTAAGCCCAATGGCCTGTTCCGATCTCATATAAGGTCGAATTGATCCTTCCATCTCTTCAATGGTCTTCCCAACATTCTTCTCCCTTTTGGTTTATAATTATACATTCTTCTTGGTATGCGCTGTTCATTCATTCGTAATACGTGCTGAAGATAAGCATTTTTGATAATATTTTATTCTTTCGGAGAGATTAAATATATTAAGTTCTGTTCTTATATCTTTGTTTTTCTTTTATCGGTCCTTTGGTATCCTGCTATTGCTCTCAACATCTTCATTTCAGCAGCCTCTATTTGTTTACTATCTGCCTTTGTTAATGTCCAGGTTTCACATCATAGATAAGAGATGGAACTGCCAATACTTTGTAAACTTCAAAATAGTTTTCTTTTCGAGTCTTATTCAAATGAAATCATTCAAAATAATATTTATCTCAGCTTTTCAAAGTTTTTCCTTTTTGATGCTTCAAAAAATGCATAGGAGTAGCATCCACTTGAAACAATTGAATTGGTAACAATTTAACTCTTACAATGTGTGAGAGACCTTAACATTGAACCTAGTGACATCAACATTATCACGCGAAGTCTTCTATCAGATGCAGAAAGAAACTTAGGAAACAAGTAAGAGTTCTCTGGAGTCAACTTCCTCATAAAGGAAAATGCTTTGTTCTGTACAATGCATATACACCAGCAAATCAATGGATTCGTGATCATCAGGGATTGCTCTTGTTCCGAATGGAGAGAAGCGATTAAAATGCAAAGCCAATGTATCGGCGATGCGTTCTTTGCCGGGCAGGTCTAGGGACGATACCCTCTGTAGACGTTGTCGCCCAGAGAGCACGAAATCCTTGCACAACGTCCCTTGGGCTTGTCCGTTTGGAGAATCACTGAGAAACATTCGGCACCACACTATTCGAAACCGATGGCAGAAATGGCAGAAGCCTTGCGAGATTATGGATACACAGTTATGAGGAAGTTCATGTGTGGCCACTAATGGAGTAACAAGACGAACAGATATTATTGCATTTAGACCATCTTCTAAAACTGGTATGATATTAGATCCCACAATCCGTTTTGAGACTCATAGTGCCCAACCTGAGGAAGTTGACTCTGAAAAGAAAGCCATATATGAGCCAACAATGACTATTTTTTTCACTCCTGGCGCGCACAGCCTACCAAATACCATGAGAACATTCTTTCCCATGGAGACGCGAACCAGCACAAGTCCCGTAGGTCTGCGCCAAGGCTTCCTGCCTTAACCACTCTGCTACGGCGCGGGACCAATTGACTATTACAAAGATAAATATCAATTAGATAGTATAACTATCACAGGATTGTGATCGTGGGCAAGAAGTACTATACTAGGGTTCTTAGCTAAATTTTGGAATTCCTTAGAATTGGAACATGGTGTACCTTTCTAAAATTGCCATCGTTGCCATTAGAGGATCAATTTCAATTTTAAGAAACCATATTTACAAAAATTTCTACTTTATAGTATGTAATACTTAATACAATTTGATTCTTTAAAATGTATTTACAAAAATTACTTCATCAATTTCGAAATTAATTGTCTGTATCACTTTACTTATGAGGCAATCCTCTAATGAGGAAAGTTGTATATAATAAAAAAAATGTAATCTATTAAATTGTAATTATATAGTATTTCAAATTCTCCCATATAATTAATGGCATGTGCTAGATAATATATATTTTTATTTAATTTATTTCGAGTGTTAGAAAGCAAACTTTTTTTTCTTACACCCTTAAATGTAAACAGTTACTCGACCAATGAAAACGTAGTACCACACATCTGGTTGTTTACATACAATGGGACTTATCTCGGAAGACGTATAAACCTGCAGATAAAATTAAATTTTTCTCATCACAGTTTCTACTTTGAATTTTTTATCCTATACATAACATTAAATATACTACATTAGAAATTTAGTTACCTCTTAACGCTGATATCATTCAGTTTTGAAAGCATTTTCTTAGTATTTGCAGTGATAACTGTTGATAACAGTTTTTAAAAAATTGTTATTTCAATCTTCACCTATGCATAAAAAAGTAAGTAATATAAAATATTAACACTATTATACAGGTTGCGGGATAAGTCAAGTAAACTCTGCAAATGGTTTGCAAGGAAAAAGACAGATTGGTTGAAACTCGGATTTGAATACGGGACCTTGAGAAATAATCTTAAACACTATTAAAAAATCAGATTGGTTGAAACTTGAGTTTGAAGGTCCCGTATTCAAGCCCCAGTTTCAACAAATCTGATCTTTTTCCTTGCAGCCATGTGCAGTGGTGAATTGACTTAAGTCACACCCTGTATTATTATAACAATGATACAGATACTGAACCCATCCTCCACCCCTTGGGATACCTCGGTCACATCAAACCATACTCCCAAGTCTCAGAATGTCCTCCCTAATCTACTTCATGAGTCACATATTCAAGTTCACGGGCAAAAAAATGAACACCCCGGGAGAGGATGTTGGAGTCGCAACTTCGTGGAAATTGCTGAGGCTACGTAGTACGTCAGGACGCTCAACTCTGACGACCCCACAGTTGGTTCACGGGCTCCATGAGCCTGACAGGGAGGACTGCTTTGCTTGGGAGCATCGCAGATCCACCGACCATCCCCTTGTTCTACCTCCTGCAGCCGTTGTGAGACCGTCTAGGGCTCAATTCCATCAAGCCCTGTAAGTGTGAGACTTATAGTATGTCCAGGTGCTCGTCTCCTGGCGACACCACCATTGGTCCACGAGTCCGTAGGCTGAGCCAGGAGTCAGCGCAGTTGCTGATCCGGGCCGTGCCCTCGTGTACCTCCCAAGGATGTGTCCTGCTGCCGTTGTGAGCTGGCACGGAGCCCGCAGGCTCCAACAGGTAAGCTTATAGTACGACAGGGCGCTCATCTCCTGCCGATCCCATTGATGGTTCACGAGTTCATTGGACTTGGCAGGGAGGACTGACAGGCAGATCCACCGACCATCTCCCTGTGCACCACCAGGGACGTGTTCTGTTGTTAGAAGTGGGTCCAAGCCTGAGCATTAGTACGTCAGATCGCTCAACTCCTGACGACCTCACAGATTGTCTTCGAGTCAGTTCAACGATCACAGCGGAGCCAGCGCTAATCCCCCAACCAAAGACTGGGCTTTCTCCGAGCCTCGCGCACTCTGACCTGGTCAGTAGTTCCCGTGACATTAAGCCTGGTATTTTTCTCGCCCTCCCGTTCGCAAAACTAAGACTCCTCGTGCCGTTACTGTGAGACCAGCAGACTGAGCAATGTAGTCATCCAGAGTGATCATTGCCGCTGTAACTCCCACAGATGGTCCCTCGGGTTCATTGAACCAAGGGAGTGGCGATTATGATCTCCGATCCCCCACCAAGTCGTCTCGTAGCCGCCGTTCCTGCTGTGGGACCAGGTTGGTGAGGTGATAGTAGGCCTAAAGCAGGGCGCCTGTTGACCCCAGTCCATCGGACTTGGCAGGGAGGATTGACTAGCAGATTGACCGAACTTTTCCCCACTGCGCCACCGAGGGGACGCGTTCTGCTGCTCAAGTGGGCACAGCACGAGCTAAGTAGTAGGTTAGTTCGCTCGAGTCCTGACGACCTCGATAACCGTCTGTAATTAAAATTTCAGGAAACTTTAGGGCCCAAACGGTCCCCAAACATTATCTAGCGATCATAATCATGATTATCATATTCGCCATGTTTAGTATGTTTAATGTTGTGTTGTCTTGGAGGAGGCCCTGACATTGAGCTAATCATTCATTCGGAGAGGCTGTTCATGTACAGAGTGATTCAGAAATATGGCTATACGTTTGATCGCATTTTGTGACGAAAATATTATAATTAAAGGAAATATGATGTTATCATTGGAAAGGGAATCATTCAAATTACAACAAAGAACAAAACAAAACAAATCACTGCTCACGTGCAGCTTGGCGGGTTGATTTTTGTGGGCTAGCGTCAAACGCCTCCACAATTACCTTCGTTGTTTCTGCATCCGTGCTAATGCGAGGCCTTCCAGGAGGTTTGATTTTCTGCATCCTTCACATTTCCAGCAGTCATTTTCTCCATTTTCCCACAGTCGACGGCTGCAATGCTACGTTAAACTCACGTCTTGCCCGTCTTGAGGTCTCACGATCATTAGCATACGTTATTGCTCATGCAGCAATTGTAAATTGCTGTTGCGTATTCATCGCCGGTTTGACTAATGAACGTAAGTTCTACACTGTTTTGATTTATTCCATTGTTATAATTTGAATAATTGCCTTTTCAACGGTAATTTCATATTTCCTGTAATGGTAATATTTTCATCACACACGCGATCAAACGTATAGCCATATTTATGATTCACCCCGTACTTGTGTGGCCAAATTAGTATTGTTTGATCCACAGTTTAAAATCCCTCTCCCGACAGGTGGTGCCATGTAAGGTCCGGTTTGCATATGACGTGTAAAAGTACCTGTAAGGTGAGATATTAAACTGTGTCAATGGAATATAAGGAAGTATTCTTCCGGTGCCAAGATTCTCCGCCCTGTCTCCCATTAACAGGATGCGCGAATGTCTCTACACATTCCACGGACAGACTGTATATATTTGAAATGGACGGAGTTGGATGAGGAACCCTTTGGGTTAAGAACTCACCTCACTGTACAAGGCTACAAGATAACTGGGCTCCTCTAGAGCTTCTGGATAACCTATCATATGCTTCATGGCCTTCACTTTGCCCACAGCTCTCAATTTTGTGACGTCGTCCATCCAGTCAGCTTCAGTTACCAATGTTATAAAGGAGGCTTTAATGTTGGACAACATTTCTTCCATCTGCACAAAAACATCATCTTTTTCATCACTATTATTATTTTTATTATTATTATTATTATTAGTATTATTATTATTATTATATTATTATATTATTCAAAAAAACTTACAACAAAAACTTATGTCGATGGAAATGAATTTCTTGAGGAGAGCACAACAAGATGTTCAAAATTAGAAATAATAAGAAATACTATCACACGAGAAAAAATTAATATTAGATATTCAATAGTAGATTATATAAGATATCCATCCATCCATAGTAATTCTGTCCGAGGGAAAGTTTTTCACTGCAATCATAGCATTTTCATGCTATGCTTTGTAGCTTTACTAGGGAATTATAGGTGTGGTAGCTTCCCGTTGCTTTCCATACTGGTGAAGGATGATGATCATGGCCGGATGATTTTTGGGGACCGTTGCGCCCTAGGCTTCCTGAAATTTGTTTTACAGGTGAGGAAAACCCCGAAAAAACCTCACCCAGGAGCCTGTCCCGACCAGGAATCGAACCCGGGCCCACTGCGTGACAAGGCAACGCGCTACCTCGAGACCACAGCGGTGGACATATAAGATATAAGCAATTAAATTGCACGCACGACAAATGCAAGAAGAAAAGTTACCCAGGAAAAAATTGAAATGGTGTCCACCTGGAAGAAGAAGGAAAGGAAGACCTCGAAACTCATGGATGCAAGAAATAAGAACTGGAATGAGAACAAGAGGATTGGAGGACATGGAGTGGATGGATAGATACGAGTGGAGAAGAAAAATAAAACTTTAAGCACAGAAAGATGTGTAAACATTAAAATTTTGTATATAAATAAAACAATAATAATAATAATAATAATAATAATAGTAATAATAATAATAATAATTATA
>JASPKZ010002374.1:0-61144 GCA_030220185.1 Diploptera punctata
TTACGGTATGTTGTAGACCGACTGATTGCTGTAAGGGTCGGCGATGGCATTTTTAGAAAGTGCCGAATTTCTTCATTCTGCATTCTAGAGACGTTAACATAAGGATGCTTCCCGTGAGTTGTATGTATTTAATCGCTGTCGATCTATGTTCCAATAATGGGAAGGAATGCTGGTTACTGATTGTTATGTGCAGTGTAAAGAGCTTCTGCGTCGTTGTTGCTAACTCCTGTCCGTGTTTGTTGGATGACGTTTCTCTGAGTAGAGCACGTTCATCACGGTCGTATATGCGATTGGCTTTTTTCTAGATCTAAAAGTCCTCCGTTGTTGTAGGAAATTTGGGTATAGATCCAGCGTCTCTCCATGCACGTAGTAAAAAAGTAATAAGATGATAGTAATTGGGATTTCTTCTTCTTCGGAGTGTCTCCAGGTGTCTAAGATACGTTAAATATACCTTTCCTCCCTCGTAGAGGGCGTTTAATAGTTGAATGCAGGCTTATCACGGCCGGTAATCGTAATGTTGAGTGATTCCGGGTTATGTGGCCGTGGTCCATAGTTGGTGTTGATACCAGACGTTTCGCCCGCTCAACTGCGGAGGGCATCTTCAGTGGCGAGTGCTTCTATGGCGTGTTTCCTGGTCGGAAGATCTACTTAGAATGAGCGCTGTGGACGTAGAGGACGTTGTATTAGTGGGGGGTGCAGGGTGAGTGGGCGTGGCTCTTGCTGATTGGCTAATAGTCATCTCCTTGTTGGTCACTGGTGTTAATGCCATTTATTTTCTAGTGTATGAAACCAGGCCTTAGACAGTTTGGATACCTTCTTCTTTTCTGTTAATATTTCCCTTATGCTTGTGTATTTCTATAGCCTCTCGGTATAATCTAGGGAAATAGTAGGAAGTTGTGGCTAAAAACTTGTGTATCGTCGAATAGAAATTTGGTGTCCATTCGTAATGGCATGTTCTGCTACAGCTGATTTGATTATCCATTTCTCCTTGTCTGCAGTTTCTTTTATGTTCTGATAAACGGGTGGCTATACTTCTTTTCGTGGTCCCTATATATGATTTACCACACGAACAAGGAAGTCGATATACGCCGCAAGTGGAGAGAGGTGGCCGAGGATCCTTAGCTGAGCGAAGGCAGTCTTCTATTTTTCTTGTAGGTCTGTAAACTGTTTTTATGTTGTATTTTCGTAGGAGTTTTCCGATACGATCTGTGACTCTTTGTACATATGGTAAGTAGGCTATGCTGGTTGAGGGTGTGTTATCCATTCTGACGTGCTGTCTTCGTGGATGTATGGTTTGTCTTATTTCTTTGGATGTGTAGCCATTTTTCTGGAAACAATTGAACAGATGGTGTTGTTCTTGTTTAAGGTGTTGTAGTTGGCATAACTTAGTCGCTCTGTCGAACAGTGTCTTAATGACACCTCGCTTTTGTCTTGGATGGTGGTTAGAGTCTTTCTGCAGATATCGGTCTGTGTGTGTAGGTTTTCTGTAAACTGTATGTTGAATTTCCCCATTGCCAGTCCTTATTATTTGAACATCCAGGAAAGGAAGTCTTCCATTATCTTCTTTTTCCATTGTGAACTGTATTTTGTTGTGTCTGCTGTTAAGGTGTTGAAGGAAACGTTCCAATTCTTCACTGCCATGTCTCCATACTACGAATGTGTCATCAACATAGCGAAACCATGTTCTGGAGACTTGGGAGCTGTTTTTAGTGCTTCTTCTTTCGAATTTCTCCATGAAAAAATTCGCTACTACTGGGCTTAGAGGACTGCCCATGGCTACTCCGTCGGTCTGTTCATAGTAGCTGTTGTTCCATTGGAAGTAAGTAGTAGTTAGTACATGCCTGAATAAATTGGATATTTCTTCTGTGAAAATCTGTCTAATGTAGTCCATGGTTTCATTTACCGGCACCATGGTGAAAAGGGAAACCACATCGAAGCTAACCAGCATATCTTGAGATGTTACGTTTATATTCCGTAGTCTCTCAATGAAATGTGTCGAGTCTCTGATGTAGCTGTCCGTTTTTCCAAGGAGTGGTTTCAGAAGTCTTGTAAGATGCTTTGCCAGTAAGTAGGTCGGGGAACCGATGGCACTGACAATTGGCCGGAGTGGAATGTTGTTTTTGTGTATTTTTGGAAGACCATAGAGTCTTGGAGGTTGAGCTTCGGATACGCGTAATTTCTTCTTAATTTCTTCTGGCAAGGACGATTGCTTGATAAGATTGTTGGTTTTTTCGAAGAATGCCGGATGTAGGGTCTCGCTTGATAGGTTTGTATGTTTCTGGTGTCAGAATCTCTATTATTTTCTCTTTGTATTCGTGTGTATTCATAACAACTGTAGAGTTTCCTTTATCGGCTGGTAAAATGGTGATATTATTATCATTATTTAAAGTTTTTAGCGCTAGTCTCTCCTTCTTAGTTAAATTGCTTTTCGGTGGTTGGGCGCGACGGAGTATTCTTGCAGCTTCATAACGAATTTCGTCAGTTGTTTGCAAGGGGAGATTCTTGATGCTTGCCTCGATGTTACAGGTATTGATGTGGGTGTGATGGGTAGTTGCCTCCTTTTGATAGTACAGATGTTTCTTCAGTTGACAGCGAGCGTGATGACAGGTTTGTTACGGTATGTTGTAGACCGACTGATTGCTGTAAGGGTCGCAATAGCATTTTTAGAAAGTCGAATTTCTTCATCTGCATTCTAGTAGACTTTTAACATGGATGCTTCACTTGAGTTGTATGTAATGCTGTCGATCTTGTTCCAATAATGGTAAGGAATGCTGTTACTGATTGTTATGTGAAGTGTAAAGAGTTCTGCGTCGTTGGTTGCTAACTCCTTCCGTGTTTGTTGGATGCGTTCTCTGAGTAGAGCACGTTCAGTACGGTCGTATATGCGATGGGCTTTTTTAGATCTAAAAGTCCTCCGTTGTTGTAGGAATTTGGGTATATATCCAGCGTCTCTGCACCGTAGTAAAAAAGTATAAGATGATAGTAATTGGGATTTCTTCTTCCGGAGTGTCTCCAGGTGTCTAATACGTAAATAACTTTCCTCCCCGTAGAGGCGTTTAATAGTTGAATGCAGGCTTTCACGGCCGGTAATCGTAATGTTGAGTGATTCCGGGTTATGTGGCCGTGGTCCATAGTTGGTGTTGATACCAGACGTTTCGCCCTCAACTGCGGAGGGCATCTTCAGTGGCGAGTGCTTCTATGCGTGTTTCCTGGTCGGAAGATCTACTTAGAATGAGCGCTGTGGACGTAGAGGACGTTGTATTAGTTGGGGGTGCAGGGTGAGTGGGCGTGGCTCTTGCTGATTGGCTAATAGTCATCTCCTTGTTGTCACTGGTGTTAATGCATTTATTTTCTAGTGTATGAAACCAGGCCTTAGACAGTTTGATACCTTCTTCTTTTCTGTTAATATTTCCCTTATGCTTGTGTATTTCTATAGCCTCTCGGTATAATCTAGGGAAATAGTAGGAAGTTGTGGGCTAAAACTTGTGTATCGTCGAATAGAATTTGGTGTCCATTCGTAATGGCATGTTCTGCTACAGCTGATTTATCCATTTCTCCTTGTCTGCAGTTTCTTTTATGTTCTGATAAACGGGTGGCTATACTTCTTTTCGTGGTCCCTATATATGATTTACCACACGAACAAGGAAGTCGATATACGCCGCAAGTGGAGAGAGGTGGCCGAGGATCCTTAGCTGAGCGAAGGCAGTCTTCTATTTTTCTTGTAGGTCTGTAAACTGTTTTTATGTTGTATTTTTTGTAGGAGTTTTCCGATACGATCTGTGACTCTTTGTACATATGGTAAGTAGGCTATGCTGGTTGAGGGTGTGTTATCCATTCTGACGTGCTGTCTTCGTGGATGTATGGTTTGTCTTATTTCTTTGGATGTGTAGCCATTTTTCTGGAAACAATTGAACAGATGGTGTTGTTTCTTGTTTAAGGTGTTGTAGTTGGCATAACTTAGTCGCTCTGTCGAACAGTGTCTTAATGACACCTCGCTTTTGTCTTGGATGGTGGTTAGAGTCTTTCTGCAGATATCGGTCTGTGTGTGTAGGTTTTCTGTAAACTGTATGTTGAATTTCCCCATTGCCAGTCCTTATTATTTGAACATCCAGGAAAGGAAGTCTTCCATTATCTTCTTTTTCCATTGTGAACTGTATTTTGTTGTGTCTGCTGTTAAGGTGTTGAAGGAAACGTTCCAATTCTTCACTACCATGTCTCCATACTACGAATGTGTCATCAACATAGCGAAACCAATGTTCTGGAGACTTGGGAGCTGTTTTTAGTGCTTCTTCTTCGAATTTCTCCATTAACAGAAAAGAAGAAGGTATCAAACTGTCTAAGGCCTGGTTTCATACACTAGAAAATAAATGCATTAACACCAGTGACAACAAGGAGATGACTATTAGCCAATCAGCAAGAGCCACGCCCACTCACCCTGCACCCCCCACTAATACAACGTCCTCTACGTCCACAGCGCTCATTCTAAGTAGATCTTCCGACCAGGAAACACGCATAGAAGCACTCGCCACTGAAGATGCCCTCCGCAGTTGAGGGCGAAACGTCTGGTATCAACACCAACTATGGACCACGGCCACATAACCCGGAATCACTCAACATTATACATGAACTCAATTATTAAAGAATGGAGACTACAACCACGTGGCAGTATACCACTTAATAGATTATATAATTTAAACGTCCTATTATTTGCAGATGACATTGTGTTTATAGCAAATTCAGAAGATGACCTACAACGTTTAGTCCACTCTTTTCACCAAATTACAATAAACTACAACACGGAAATCTCTACAGAAAAATCTAAAGTGATGGCTTTCCTAGGAAAAGACCCTGTGCGCAGTAAAATGATTGTTAATAATAAAATATTAGAACAAACCAACACATTAAACTACCTCGGATACCAAGTTACATACGAAGAGCAAAATAGATTTTAGTAAAACATTATACATTTTAACAGAGTAACAGATATTATAAATAATATCAAGCCAAACTCACACACGAACTAGAATTTATAAAAAACTGGCCAGACCCATATTATGTTACGGCAGTGAGGCCTTGACAATTAGCAGTGTAGATGAACAAAGAATAACTGCGGCAGAAATGAAATTTATGAAACGTACTGCAGGTTACTCAAGAACAGACCATAAAAGAAATTCTGAGATTCTCAATGAATTACAAACAGAATCAAACATGGAATATGTGCAAAAATACAGAAACATCTGGAAATCTCACGTAACAAGAATGAGCAGAACAAGTATATCACGTCAAATGTTAAATTACCAGCCACCCAGGCAAGAGATCATTGGGCAGACCCTTCAAACGTTGGATTGAGACCGTAACAGACCGCTAGGTCTATCACATGAAAGGAAGAAGAAGAAGAAGAGGAAGATGATGATGATAATAATAATAATAATAATAATAATAATAATAATAATAATAATAATAATAATAATAATAGACATCGAAAAAAGAATAACAGAGCAAAGAAAGTTTTTGGCATATTAAATTCTATTTTATGGAGTAAGCATATACTTAAGAGAACTAAACTATAATATATAACACAATTGTGAAAAGTATTTTATTATATGGTGCGGAAACACAAAAATAAATTATTAGTTAGAGTAATGGACCTTTTAAGAAGATCGGCAAGAACATAAAATCCATCCATCCACAGTAATTCTGCCCGAAGGCAGGTCCTTCACTGCAATCATAGCAAAATGGTCCTATAATATATGTGTAATTATTAAAATATCTATAAAGGTTCCGGTTGGCCTCAAATTTCTTGAAAAGTTTTATTTTTAAGGGGGGTAGAATTTAAGTTGGAATATATCTAACTTGCAATTATCAATAATTGCAAATATTTTTATGCTATGCTTGCAGCTTTACTAGGGAATTATAGGTGTGGTTGCTTCCCGTTGCTTTCCACACCGGTGAAGGATGATGGTGATGATGATAATGATAAGGATGATGACGATGATGATGGCCATATGATTTCGGGGACTGTTTGGGCCTTAAAGTTTTTCTGACTTTTGTCTTACAGATGAGGAAAAACCCCGATAAAAACCCCACCTAGAAAAACTGCCCCGACCGGGGATCGAACCCGGGCCCGTTGAATATAAAATAATAGATACAATTAAAAATAATACAATACGAGAAATAATTAATGTAGAAAAGGGCGTTGTAGAAGAGATTGAAGAAATCCAACTAAGATGGTTTGGACATATAATGAGAAGATGGGACACAGATACGAACAAAGAAGTATTGAAATGGATATCTCCAGGAAAACGGAAACGTGGTAGACCAAAGCCAACGTGGAATAAGGGAATTTAAGACAACATGAAGAAGAGAAATGTGACATAAGCAGACACGCAAGACCGTGAAGTGTGGAAGAAAAAGAATTTCATATTTTGGTTGAGGATACCTGTGTAAATTATATAATCAATCCTGAAATAAAAAATAAACAAAAATAATAACAATATAATAATAATAATAATAATAATAATAATAATAATAATAATAATAATAATAATAATAGATAGATATTCACATTGTTGTTCTGGCAAAGTTAATGTAATGTGATCTCTTCCACACAACCAGCACAAATATATAATAATAATCAAACTCTCTGATGTACGTACATAAATACATATTGTAAAAAATTTCAATACTAAGTTCAGGATTAAATTACATACCGGTACTACACTGCTCAAAACAATTAGAGGGACACTTGTAATAAATTTAATAAGTAATTGTTTTTTAAAGCTGTGATGCTGAAAGTTGGACAATATGTAAATTGAATTATTAATTGTATCATTGTATACAAATTTTAAAGATACATGGCCTAAATACAGATAAATTACCTCAAATAACAAATATAGAGAATTTTTTTTTATTTTGGAAGGCACTGGCCACTTCTAATTGGTAAGCTTCCTGATGTTGCTATAGTGAGGAATGTTGATTATTGACTTGTTTATTGAAGTCTCTGACAAAATGAGGCATTTAAATGAGTTTGAAGTGTATCATGCTCTACATCTTTTACGACAAGCTCAATCTCTGCGACAAGTGGCTAGCGAGCTTGGGGTTTCTCCTTCCGTGGTGTCCAGGTTACGCAACAAGCACAGAGAGACAGGTCAGTAAATGGAATAAGAAAGACGTGGCCAGGGCCGTACATTTAAAACAAGCCCCCCCAGGATGACAGATACGTTGTTTCTTTCGCTCTTCTTCGACCGCGTACAAAAACTGCAAAAGACCTGCAGAATTGACCTTCATATGGCTCCGTAATCCGGGTTGCAGACCAAACCATTAGGAACAGATTCAGGAAAGAAATAATTCGTCCAAAAAAAGGCCGCGTTAAAAAAACACGCTTAACAAAGGGCATAAGGAAGCAAGACGTACGTATGCTGAAAACCATGGTGATTGGAACCTGAACCATTGGGAGTCTGTGCTCTTCTCGGACGAATCCAGGTATCGTCTTACACGTTGAGACGGTCGATTGAGGGTGTGGGGACGGCCAGAAGAAAGATTTTCTGCAGAGGCTGTACAGGAAATTGATAGATTCGGAGGAGGTTCCTTAATGGTGTGGGCAGAAGTTGTGTACAATAATCGTACGGACCTTGTACTTGTTCCCAGCGACTGAATGCTGTCCGGTATATCGAGCACGTTCTGGAAGGGCATGTACCTGCTGCCATGGAGTAGGCCCTGGATTTCTGTTTATGCAGGATAATGCCAGGGCACATTCTGTGGCTGTGACCAGGGATTTCCTGAGGAGGAATGAAATTGAGGTAATGGAGTGGCCAGCGGTCAGCACAGACCTCAACACTATTGAACACTTGTAGGATCTTCTAGACAGGAAGGTCAGGAACCGACATCAAGCTCCACAAACTCTGCAGCAACTTGGAGATGCTCTGAAGGAGGAATGGGAGAATATCCCGCAAGAGGAAATCCAGAATCTTATTGGGAGCATGCCACGAAGGTGCCAAACTGTCATCGAATGTCGTGGAGGCCATACACGATACTAACTCTATATAACGAGTGTTTAACTTTGAAAAATAAGCACAAGATTCAATTGCTTACATAGCGGAATTATTTGAAAAGTTAATTGTCAGCGTTATTCATTTGTTGTTACTGACATGAGCAATAAATAAATAACCACAAATAATGAACTTTATTAATTTCATGTTTGTACCTTTATCCAATGAAAAAATATTTGCATATTTCATAGTGTTCCTCTAATTGTTTTGAGCAGTGTATATACACTAATTACAATGTATTAATTTTATAATATATTAAAAGTATATATGTACTTACAACCTCTGTTCATTTAATTACCGGAACTAAAATTGAAGTTGGATTGTTAAAATAAGATCATACGAAAACAATAAATAAAATTAAAAATTCTGACTACAAAACCCATAAATTCTCCTGGTTGGCACATACGTTTTAATAAACAAACAAAAATTAACTAAACATGGGAACTAGCTAAAAGCAACGCGGAATTTTACACATACAGATATAAATACTAGTCTATTTAATAAATAATCCAGTAATTAATTTATTTATTTATTTATTTATAGTGTACTGCCCTAGGGCAGGTCCTTCACTGCAATCTAGAATCTCCATGCTATAGTTTGTGGCTGGTGAAGTTGCTTTTCACACAGTTGATAATGATGATGATTATGTTCGGGAGCTAAATAACCTAATTACTGAAGACCAGGCGTTGATAAAGTGAAACACATACATTTAAAACACCTGTTTTTGCTTCATTGCATGCGATTAAAGTAGAATGAAAAATTTTGCATACTACGATTAATGTACGTACTTCCGTGCTTGTTAGTTCTTAATTAAAGAGTTTACTCCCTTGTCATGCATCGATTTTACTGTACTCTCTGAAAAATTATTAAGTAAAATTATGACAGAAATAACTGTTCACATCTAGAGTTAGTAATCTATCCTAATTTCATTATTAAATTTCAATATTAAATAATTATAATTACAACAAAAATAATTTTGACTACAAGAATTGGTAAGCGGATAGATTTTTCATTTATTTGTAGTTATCTAATTTATTACTGTATACAGATTCATATAATTATATGTAAATTAAATGAATTGAAATATTACTGCTCAAGGGTTTGAAGTCAAAAGTGTCGCAAAGCAACAACCAATAGTAGTATATATCCTCTGCTGATCATGGAACCTGTTTTCGAAAAGCCTACAGTTCTTAAAATTTATTTTGTAACTTAGTTGAAGTACTGCTAGGTATTTATTTTTATAGAGTACTTTGTGAAAGTAATGAAATTGTTCGGATACGTTAAAAATATGAAAAAAAATGTAATCCCGAATATATGAGGATATGGATATGCTGTAAGTAGGAGTATAAAAAGGAGGAACTTCAAAAAATGCGAAAGTGATAAATCTTTGAAGGACCAAATTTGCCTTAGGTTTATGGGAAACCACCATATTTTAGAACATTTCTTATTAGAAGAAATTTATTATAGTATAATTCTATTGTCAAAGTTGTAAATTTTATGTCAAACTAGGTACTGTCAAATAAATTAATTTACTTCCATTTATGCCCCCAAATCTAATTATCGAAACGATCCATTTTAACAGTCCTACCCATTTTAAACAACGAACTACTATATTAAAATTAGGATTTTCCCTTAACTCATGGGTTAGTGATACTCGAAATTTAAATTAAACGAATTAATTATATAAAACATGGTGGTACCTAACATATTCGCTACTAAGAGTGAGAGTTCCCTGCACTACAGAGCATTTGTCTCAGTTCTCCGTAAGGAAATAGGAAAATCATGTCTAATTTGTGAATGTTTACCTTCTGTCCCCAAATAATGGCCATATAAGTGCTAGTTGAAAAGTAATGCTTCGTGATGGACGTTTCTATTAGTAAGTGTCCCATGACGTAAAAAGTGTGTTTATACTATAGAGTAAGTTTAGTAACATACAGTACATTTAAATCTGGGTTTCCTAGTACGAGTAAACATACTATTTATTTAAACTTTATGAAAGTGACATATTTTGTTGTAATTCAAAATATGGTGATAATTAAGATATGAGAAATCGTATAGTATTAAAAATGACAATAAACAATTGTTATTTAAAATATACTATTATAATATAATGTTATATATATATATTTACTTATTTTTTACATTAAATTTAAACATATTATAATTTAGTAACTTAGGATTTTTGAAAATCATTATAAATATTCTTATCAAAATTATAATATGCATTTTCCCTGAGATGGTGAGGTGATATTATTTTGCAAAACGAAATTATTTATTTTGTTTGTAGTGTTGATTAATTCTTGCAAAATTAAATTTTTTAACAAAAAAAGTTAAAACAAGAAGCGATATGTACGAAGTCATTTCAAATTTAATTATTCTACTGAATTCTAAATTTAATAATCGATTCAGATTCATATTTATGTAATTGTTCTTATAATTAACACCGGAGGGTTGATAGTTGATTTAAAGACCCAACTCTATTCATTAATGGCATAACTAAATACATATTGTCCCAGACAGAAGTAAATTGTGAACTTTGTACAGCCTATATTGGAAGGAACATATATTACATAATTGTAATAGGACAGAGCAACCAAGAACAGCTAGCTAATCTACGAAGAGTAGACCTATTTCAGATATTATGTTAAGCTCGATTTCAACAGGACGTTTCCTACCTGCGACACATAGTACGGACAGATGCGGTGGCTGTGGATCCTGAGAAGTTGATGGCACTACAAGAATGATCCAGACCAAGAGCTTTGTTGTTTGCTGGCACTTGTGTACCTACTACAGAAGATGCGTCAAGGGGTACGCCAATAATGATATGAGACTATCACAACTGACTGCGAAAAAACACACGTTCCAGTGGAGAGAGGAAACCGAGAAGACGTTTCAGAACCTGAAGAAAGCACTATCCACTGATATGTTTTTATATATATCCAATTCCGGAAAAGAGGTTCATAATTAACACCTTTGTCAGAAATGTGGGCATCGGAGCTGTGCTGTCACAAGACCAAGGCAACAGAAGAAGTTCATCGTCCTCTTCAGTCCATCGCATCCAACGCTCGGTTATCAGGATCCAGAAGCTTATACTCCTGAAGTTTCCGTACCAGAATAGTCTTGATTTGAAGTCTTGAAAGTTCCTTCTCTGGCTTATGATTATAAAGCATTGCCATGGTATAAGGGAGTCGGTTGTGTTTCGACAACGATACAGTGAACTGAGATAAGAACAAATCCTGGTAAATGAAGTCTTTAGTAACTAAAATAATTGTGTGAAAAGTAAACAATTGAAGCAAGATTAATTATTGCAGCAATTTGTTGGTGAACATTTGTCGTGTTTGTTACAAGAAAACTAGTTGAGAAAGATCCCCTGGTAGCGGGGGACAATAATGACATTATGCATATGTACACACACACACACACACACAATTTGATTCGGATGTATCCCACCTTAGAAAGTGATCAATTATAATTCGTAAATAATTAACACTATTCGCTTTAGTTACTGAGCAGAAATAAGAATTTCCATATTTTCATAATTAATTCAAAGAATTTTAACATTATAACTTGAGCTCATTTGTTTAAATTGGGTTGAAGTCGATAGGGCAGAGGGAATCTCGTTAATCAATTCATGCGCGTCACTAATTAGATGAACTAATTAACTGAGCTACATGGCCTTTTTGTGAAACCAGACATAATAAAAATAGTTAAGGCTAGTAGACTTTCTTTCGACAGAACAAGTGAGACGAATAGGGAGATAAAGAGGGTCATTGAATCTTTTTGTAGGAAACAAGAGGGAAAGCGCCCAGTACGTAGGTCAAGAAAGAGGCGGAAGTATAATATCAACCATAATTTAATGGAGGTAAATTACGCAGAGAATGATTTGAACGCTCTAGCCCAGGATAAGGATGGATGTAGAGTTTACATTCGTGTAACCATGAAACTCCGGGTTCGTTAGTGCCAGTGAGTGATTTATTTACGATAATTAATTCATACAGAATTAATACAAATATATTATTTGCATAATCATATAGGTTTATATTTCATTTATCATTATCCATTATTTCATAACTAGCATATAAGAATATTTGACTATTATATTTAAATATGTTTCTACTATATTTAAAGATTATTATTGTAGATTAACTAAAACTAGAATTTAATACATAATCGTAACATTTTATTTATTTTTAAAGTAATCATTTAATTTTGTATTTTTTTTAATTTAATAATTTAAATACATATAATAATATGGGTCTACATTAAAACATCTTGAAATTTTCGAAGAAGATACGGACAATATAGCAATCGACGTGGCCTCCAAAATTGGAGTTAAATTAGAAACCTGTGATATCGACAGGAGTCACAGGGTTGGGAAAAAATCGGATCGACCACGGCCTGTTATTGTTAAGTTTATCAGTTATAGAAAGAGAAGGGAGGTCTTCCAAAATAAAAAACAATTGAAAGGCAGTGGGATCTCAGTAAGAGAAGATCTCACCCAAATTAGATATAAATTGTTAAAGGACTGCATCACAAAATTTGGCGTCACAAATGTGTGGACAATTGATGGCGCAATACATGTGAAAAATGGAGATACCAAACGCATCATCACCCGGGCCTCTGATATGTAAATCTACCTAGTGCAAACACGCCCAGTGATACCATATCCCCAATTTAGCACTTTTATATAAATTATTAAAATTATATTTAGAAATTTCACATTAATTATTAGTATTATATTTAGAAATTTTACTTTATTTATTAATTTAATATTTGAATAAGATATTAGTGACTTGTTCTTTTCTTATAATTCTAGTTAAAATATTTTAAAAATTTTCCATCCAAATAATGCTATTCATTTGGCGGTCTCTGACAGGTTAGAGGACACTACCCTTCTCAAACCCATTCCAAACAACAATAATGCAAGACAGGTTCTAGAAACAGCATTCTCCCCCTTCCCGTCTTCCCTACATGTGGTTCACTTGAACGCACAAAGCTTAACTGCACATACAGACGAGATTAGTATGATTTTCTCTTCTTCCAATATTCATGCTATTCTCGTATCAGAAACATGGCTCACTCCCTCCATTAATTCTAGTTTAATTGACATGGATGGTTATACTTTTCTTAGACATGATCGTGTACATAGTCGAGGGGGCGGTGTTGGTGTCTTCGTTAGGACAGACCTTTGCCCTAAGTCTGTATACTTTTCTAATAACGAGACATCTCCTGAAATTATGTTTATAGAAATATACGCAAGCTTCAAAAAATGCCTTCTTTGTGTAGTGTACCAACCCCCTAAAATGAAAAAAATAGCAGAAATAGAATCCGCTCTACAAAACGCACGTATACAATATGAACACGTTATCGTCATGGGTGACTTTAATATAAATATACTAGACACTGACAACAGACATACACAACAGCTTATGTCCGCGTTCCAAGTTTGTGATATGACTATCCTTCCCTTACAGCCTACACATCACACCAATCATTCTGAGACTTTACTTGACTTAATTGCTACTAATAATCCAGACAGAGTACTAACCCACGGGCAACTGTCAGCTCCCGGAATATCAGCACATGATATTATATTCTTAGCATATTCACTGCAGTGCCCTAAACTAGCTCGTAAGACTATCACATATAGAGACCTAAAACATATAAACAATGCAGCTCTACTTGAAGACGCTATAAAATTACCCTGGCATACTATATGGGCGTTGCATTCTGTTGACGAAAAAGTTGAGGCATTAAATAACCTTATATTACAACTATATGACAGACACGCTCCACTGAAAACTAAACTAGTGAAACGACACCCTGCTCCCTGGATGTCTGCTAACATTCGTGACTTGATGACTGAAAGAGACGCAGCATATCGGAAATATATGAGTTGACAAAACTGATATAAATCTTAATCACTATAAACGGTTACGAAACAAGACTACACAAACTATCAGAAACGCCAAACTTAGACATCTATACAGCCTTACTGAACCTAATAACAATAAACCCAGATATTTGGAAAAATCTGAATAAAATGGGTGTAGGTAGGAAACACACACAGGTAGAAAAACTACCTGTTTCTCTGAACACACTTAATAACCATTTTACAAGCACATTCTTTACTCCTAAAGACAAAACACATACAATAAGTGAACTACTATTGACAAATCCACCAGACAGAGAACATTTCCATTTTTCATATCTTACAGAAAATGACATAAAGAAAGCTCTCAAACGAATAAAAACAAAAGCAGAAGGTACTGACCGTATAAATATCACTCTACTTAACAAAATAATCGACGTTATACTACCTACCATAACTCATGTTTTCAACTCTTCACTACAAACCTCTATATATCCCACATTATGGAAGCAAGCAATTGTACGCCCACTCCCGAAAGTAAAAACTCCCTTAACTCCTAACGATTTCGACCCATTAGTATTTTACCTACCCTTTCAAAAGCTTTGGAACGATTAGTCCACAAACAACTGACTGACTACCTAACTGAACACGACCTTTTAGATCAATACCAATCAGGCTTTAGGACAGGACACAATACAAATACTGCTCTACTAAATATATGTGAAGACATACGCGAAGCATCTGATAATCGAAAACTTACTATTCTTACACTACTTGACTTTAGTAAAGCATTTGACACGGTAGACTTGGACTTATTGTTGCTTAAACTAAAAAACCTCTCACTTTCTGACAGTGTCACGCAATGGTTCAACTCCTACCTTCGTGAGCGCCAGCAATATGTTGTAGGAAATTCTACATTACGCTCTTCTTGGACCTACCGTAAAGCTGGAGTTCCACAGGGCTCGGTGCTCGGCCCATTCCTTTTTACAATCTATATAAACGACATATCTGACTCCCTAAAACATTGCAAACATCATTTATTTGCGGACGACATGCAGATCTACCTTCACTCAGACAAATATTCTTTAAATGATGCGGTAACCAAAATTAATGAGGACCTTGACTCGCTAACGGCGTGGACAGAGAAATATGGACTTGAATTAAATCCTAGAAAGACACAAGCAATCATTATGGGCCATCAGAGACTATTATCCCCAATTAACACAAATGCAGTATTACATGTGTCACTTAATGGGGTTCAGATCCCTTATAGTGAGACAGTAAAAAATCTAGGAGTGTTTATGGATAAACATTTAATTTGGAATAAACAAATAAATAACATTTGCAAAACTATCTTCTCAATAATACACTCATTAAATCGTATAAGAAATTGTTTACCGTTTTCTCTAAGAAAAATGCTAGTAGAAACACTCGCAATGCCCCATTTTGATTATTGTGATACTCTTTTTACTGACCTAAATACTGTTCTTACCCAAAGACTTCAACGTGTTCACAATTCTTGCATACGTTTTATTTGTGGTATACGTAGATTTGATCACGTTACACCATCCCTGGAACAATTGTCATGGCTTCGTCTTCAAGATCGTAGAACCATCCATTCCCCTATGTCTACTCTATAACATATTACACACATCTTTACCTTATTATTTATCACACCGCTTCACTAAACTCTCTGATACACATAACTTAGATACCCGATCCCTTGAGCACAGTGTCCTCTATATCCCTCCTCATCATACTACCTATTATTCGAAATCTTTTACAGTTTCTCTTGCTAGAACATGGAATTCACTTCCACCCTATGTCAGAGACTGCCAAACTTTACCATCTTTCAGAAATAAATTGAAAATAAAATCACTAACAGAAACAACTCACTAATACTACTTTTTAAGAATTAATAATGCGTTTTTGCATTATTTAATAAAAATAGACTTAGGATTTGTTAATATATTTACCTAATGCCTTGTATAAAAAGCGTAGATTAATTCATTGTAGTGTATTTTTTTTTCTCTTCTTTTTATGCATAGTAGATTCGAGCTGTTATTCCTTTTTTTATTCATTGTATCATTAATTTAATTTTAATTGTATTTAGTTTCATTCTATTATTAGACATTAATTTCATTATTATTCAATATGACAGATAATTAATTGTTCAATGACTATTATTGTAACTATTTTTTGTATTCATATGTAACATGTTTGTCCTGTCAAATATGACTACTATTGTAATTTTTTTTTGTATTCATGTGTAACATATGTTTGTCCTGTTTTATATGACTATTATTGTATTTTTTTTTGTATTCATATGTAACATATGCTTGTTCTGGTGAGTGGAAGAGAAGGCCACATGGCCTTAACTCCACCAGGCTAAATAAATCTATTCTATTCTATTCTAATCATAAATACAATTAATCACATATTACATGACTTAACGGATTAGTCATTTCAAAAAAAATCATAATCCGTCACGAATTATGTCTCTGTACATCTGTTTTGTGTCCCCATCTAGCAGGTCTGTAAGAGGTCTTCCTGGTCGACTATATTATATCTTTTGGGCCTAGATTTGCATCATCATTTTTGGGCTGTCAATGAATTCTGCAATCTTTCTTGTTCATGGCCCTAGCCAGTTCAATCTATATATGTTAAGTTTTTCTTCTATTGATTCTACTTCTACTTGTTCTATCAATCTAAAATTTCTTCATTCTTTATTTCAATTTAAAAGATTGCATCCTGCTCGAGGAATTTCATTTCCGATAACCTTTTGATTCTGCACCGTCTCTTTTTTCTCCATGGTAAACAAATCAGACTTTCCATAATAAAAAGAAGGGTAATAAAGTATTACAATTATATTTCTATTCTTGTGGATTGTTGTACTAACTTAGCTTTCACTGTATTCCTAAAGTTTGTGTAAAGTTTGTGATTTTCTTGTTCACATCTTTTTTCATTTCGGGCAGATATTTTACAAACATAAATAGTTCCTTTTTTTATCTTCTCCTAAGAATAACGATTACTTCTTCCTTCGTTATTTCCATTCCAAAATGTTTTACATATTTGATTTAGTGTATATAGTCATATTTGTTAGTTATTCTCTGGATTGGAAATTATAACTTGATCATCTGCGAAAAGTAAGATATTTAATGCTAAGGTACTATTAATTATGATTCCTGATGTATAGATTAGGTTCCATTTCGAAATGATTTCAATTCACGTATATTACTTAAATAATGTTGGTGATAGTGGGCAACTTTGTTGAACTTCATTTCTAACATACTTTGTTGAAGAGATATAATTATTTATTTTGACATTTATTTTAGTGTCAATGTAGATTTCTGTTATATTTTGTAATAACAAATTTGGTATATTTTTTCTTGTAATAAGAAAAAACTAATTATTAATGATGCACCACTTAGTTAACTTCATATAATTCATTTAAATTATGAAAATGGAATGCACGGTAAAAATTATAATTACACTGGACAACAGCCAAAATGTTACGGAAGTAAAAGTGACCGTCTTATAATAAGATGAAACTCCTAATTACGAATATGACAATTAAAATGACGGCAGTGGTCTGGATTTTATTATTAGCATGCCTAGTGTTACTGCGTAAGCTGTGAAAATTTTAGTCAGTGTGAAGGTCATGGAAACACCCTTAGAGGAGAGGACTCAGTGACAGCTGTATAATATAGATGAGATTTATCTTAAAGGATCGGTGTTTACCCCAACACGATGTGAAATCAGTTGAAATGGAATTTCGTGAGTGAAGAATGGTTCGTGCCTTTGTGTATAAATTATATAGATGTGCAGTTTAGTTGTGTAGAACACATATGTGTGATATGTCTATATTTTCTCAGATACATTTTTTAAATTATGCGCAGAGGTATGATTGCAGTGTAATAAAAGCTAAAATGCCACAAATTGTGTGTATAGTCCACATAACGTTTGTTATATTTGAGGAAAAGTGATGTTCGCATGGCAAAAGCGACATGTATTATGAAATCGTACCGATCTTCATTTCGGGTGCATAGCAGAGAATCTTGACAAATATTTTGCTCCACATATTTGCTATAAATAAAGAAATAAGGTAAATTATGGGTGTACAAGAGGAGCTAGACTTCATAGACATTATAGAAAAAAAATATTACAGTGGTATGGCCATGTCAAAAGAATGCCAGAGCAAAGATTGCCAAAAATTGTTATGGAATGGATCCCAATGGAAAGGAAGAAGAGAGGAAGACCGAAGAAAACTTGGATAGAAGGGATACAAGCAGCTATGAACATCAGAGGAATGCAGGAAGATCAATGGATGGACAGAGAGGAATGCCGGTGGTTCCGGAAGACGGCGGCAGCTGCCATGATACCGGATGATGATGATGAAGATGATATTTGCTATAATGGCAGTTCTGTAAACCGTAGTGACTAGTTGAAAGGAAATAAGAAATCCCCGTGATATGGAGAGAACAAACTAATTATGTAAGTGATTGTTATTTCTGCATGGTCCCACCAGCTATTCGTTGGTGTCACACTCTAAAGAGCTCCCTATTCCTGTACAACCAGGCTCCTAAAATATTGATTCAGACGATGAAACAAAATCTATCACTTCGGAAGAAATACCCAGACCATCCACGTCCCATGATCCAGACCTCAATCCTAAAATTCCAACTCTGTCACACAGAATGATTCAAGAGGAATTAAATGATCTTGTCCGAGACTAAGAACTCTCAAAGGCCAAAGCAGAGCTCCTGGCTTCGCGACTTAGACATTTTAAGTATCTTGGCGAGAATGTAAAGTTCTCTGCATATAGAACACGCCAGAAGATACTTTAGCAATTAATAATAAATATAATTATTTTCTGCAACAATATACAAGGTCTAATGCCTGCTATAAACATCCAACACAGACCTGAAAAGTGGCGATTATTTTTAAATTTATCAAAGTTCAGTCTTAAGGCAGTGTTACTGATGTGAGTGCATTTAGGTACTTGATGAGAGTGCATTTAGGTACTTACAGCATTTTCGAGACTAAATACAACTAAAATTAAAGAAGGTATTTTTATAGGTTCCTTGGTCAGAGAACCCTTCAAGGATAAACACTTTTCGGAGCATTTGAAAATAAAAGAAAAGCAAAATGCATGGGAATCATTCAGAGTAGTTACCTTACATTTCGTGGGGAACCACTGGGCCCCAAACTGCAGCCAATGTGTGGACAATAATATGTTACTAGCTTATCGTGAAATGAGATCAAATATGTAATTAAAAATCCATTTCCTCCATTCTCATTTGGACTTTTTCCTGGAAAACTGTGGTGCAGTTTCTGGTGAACATGGAGATCATTTTCACCAGACGATATCATCATTTGAAAGACGTTACCAAGGCAAATAGAATACATCTGTGGTAGCTGACTGTTGTTGGTCAGTGATGCGAGATGTCCCCGAAGTCCATTAGAGCAGACAAGCTAAAAGGAAACGCTCTTAACTGAGCTAAGATAGTCTTAATATTACCAGATTTAAGGAGTGATTTTTTATTACTCAATGATATTTGTCAAAATTACGAAAAAAACTGGACCACTGCTTGACAATAGCATTGTTATTTTCATGTGGAGCATGAAAACATACATCGAAATCTGGTCATTTCAATTCCGTAACTAACAAAAAGTTAAATTTTGTTGTCCAGTGTTATTGGTTAAATTCAATACTAGATAGATCATCAGTTGATTAACGTCTTTGACATCGTCCGTTTTCCAATAGCCAATTTTGTCGGTCCATTCAATCTTCAGGCCGTAGATGTTTCTCCTTCGTGTATAAATATATACGCTGACTGCAGGAGGTTTTAGGTCTTCCTCTTCCTCGTCTTCCCTCAGGTTTCCATTCCAAAACAGATACTGGTAGCCGATCCTCTTCCATTCGCTGGACATGTCCGTACCATCTTAATTGCTGAGTTTTAATATAATCTAAGATAGTGTCTTCAATCTTCATTTTCTCTCTTATAACTGAGTTCCTAATGTTTTCTCTCCTTGAAATTCTTGTTACCCTTCGTTAAAAATTCATTTCCGTTGCCGAAGGATACTTATTTGTTTTTGTTGTTAATGGCCAAAGTTCTGCGCCATAAGTAATGATGCTTTTTACAATTGTATGATAGGCCTATATATTCATTTTATTTTTATTACTTATATTTTTATCCCACAATATTCCATTGAGGCAAGCAATTACATTTTTTTATTATTTTGTACTTCTTTATAATTATTTAATAAAACATAAATTTTGTAGTACACTAATTGTCTATTATGGATGAGATAGGGACCTCAAGAGAAATTATATTAGCTGTCGATTTTAATAGCAGAATCGGCAAGCAGACAGATAATGATGTAATCAATACTCATTCTTAACATTTGCTGTTGTATTAGGCTACATAAATAATGAATTTAGTTGTTTGGTAACTTTAATATCTCTACGAATTTTATTTTATTTCGAGCAAATCTTTGAAAAAATAAAAACAATTTTCCACTACTTCGGTAGGGTTAATTCATAAGAAATTACTAGGTAATCCAGTTGATATATGCTTCCTTTTCCCATTGAATTTAGTTCCCTACCGGTTACACCTGATCTTCATATTCATTTCTTGGTTCTAATTTCTTTATACTTACTTACTTATGGGCACTAGCGAACATGGCCGCGCGGACATAAGCTCTGCATACATCCCCATCCTGAGCTAATGCCTTCCAATCATTCCCTGTATAATCTACTTCCCTCAAATCATAGTTAATGTTGTTCTCCCACCTCAATCTTGGTCTACCAAGTGGGCGTTTTCCCTCTGACTTTCCTACAAGAAGCTTCCATGCACGTCTTCCATTCCACATACGCGCAACATGTCTTGTCCAATGCAGAAACGAGACTTAATTATTCTTATTATATCTGGCTTCCTATAAAGACCATGTAGTTCATTATTATGTAGTGTTCTCCATGCACCTGTCTGTTCATCTCTATTTGGTCCAAAAATTTTCCTAAGTACTTTATTCTCAAAAACTCGTAATCTCCTTTCCTCCCTTAAAGTAAGAGTCCATGTTTCGCACCCATATAATATAACTGGTAGAATAATAGTTTTATATATTTTCAGTTTAACGTTTTTTGAAAGGAGTTGGGACATCAAAAGTCTCTGCAATGCATAATAGCACGCATTTCCAGAATTGAGCCCATGTTTAATTCCCTTGTGCATCTCATTCCTATTTGTGATTATTGAACTAGGTATTTGAATTCAGCCACTTACTCAAAATTTCCCTCATTTGTCATTATCTGTCCATTTCCATTATATAATGCATTTCTAAGTGTGACCATATATTTGGTTTTATTGATATTTACTTCCAGTCCTAATTTCTTAGTGTTATTCAATAGTGTGTGCGTGTTGTCCATTAGTATATCCTCGCTATGAGCCAGTAGTACTACATCATCAGCATAAACTAACAGCTTATTAATACCATTGAGTTGTAGGCATTCATCATCCTCTAAAGAATTGATGGCATGCTCTAGTACAAAATTAAATAGTAGAGGAGATAGTGCATCTCCTTGCTTCAACCCATTTTGGATTTCAAATGTGTCCGAAAAATGTTTGCCTACACGTACCGTACTCTTGTGCAATTTAGACACATTCGTATAAGTCTAACTAACTTTCTACTTTTTTATATCTGTAATAATTGTTATTTTTTTTCCGGACAAATAGTTTATGGATGGTAACTTTACTCTTGCACAAATCACAGAGAAACACAATGAATTGATCATTCTGACATATTTAGAATTTATTTACTGTTATATGCCTTTGACAAGTTGATAGAGGACTATTATGGGAAGTTGTAACACATGTGAGAATACCTCAACATTTAATATGTGGTATATGAATTATGTGAAAGGAAAATAAAAGTTAAAAATCTTAGTCATGAATCAACACTTAAAATTCATTTCAAATCACCGTTGAGATTATGTAATAATATATTAAAAAACAAAATTGGTACCTGGGATATCAGTCGTCCGCATTTAAATTATTAAATTTCATTAAGTAGTTCCAATATGGAGGCCTTTCTGCATTTTAACTGTTACCGATACTGGTGTGTAAGTTGTAAAACGGGTTTAGGTCTGCAGGTGTTTATCGCTGAGTTGATAGGCCTATATATTCCTGGATTTTTTATAATTACTATCACTTCAAGGATGCTAATCATATTGTTGTTATACTCTCTCTGTAATACTGACATATTATTATCGGTTTTGTCGAACTGATGATCCGATTTTAGCATGTGTTTGCCAACACTTAATTTTTCTTTGTTATTAATACAATTTGTTTAATTGTCACAATATATCGGGTAGAAATGGCTTATTGTTTTACCTACAGAGAACGTGTCGCAATTATTGTACTTCAGTTTATAAACGCCATTACTTTCGTATTTATTTGTTGATGAATAACTAGCAAAAACAAGCTAGTAGTGTTTGAGACTCATTCGTCGAACCTGTTGTAATAATAGTTACCTGCTCGTATCCAGCAGAAGAAGCAAGTAGTGTTTGAGACTTATTAGTCGATCCTGTTGTTCTAATAGTTACTTTCTCATCTCCGGCAGAACAAGCAAGTAGTGTTTTTGGGATTTATTCGTCGATCCTGTTCTTCTAATAGTTATATGCTCTTCTTCAGGAAAACATGCACGTAGTATTTGAGGCTAATTTATCGATTCTGTTGTTCTAATAGTTACCTGTTCGTCTCCGGCAGAATAAGCAAGTAGTGTTTGAAACTTATTTGTCGATCATGTTGTTCTAATAGTTACTTTCTCATCTCCGGCAGAACAAGCAAGTAGTGTTTGAAACTTATTTGTCGATCATGTTGTTCTAATAGTTACTTTCTCATCTCCGGCAGAACAAGCAAGTAGTGTTTGAGACTTATTCGCCGATCTGTTATTCTAATATTTACCTGCTTGTCTCCGGCAGGTACATAAATAACCTCAATACAGAAATAAGAAACCTTCGGGAAAGATTTATCTGGTCTTCAATCTCAGATTTGAATTCCGACAGTAATGATCTTAGCTGTTAAATAACCTCGGTAAAAAATTTACCTAACTCATATTCGGGAGGTTGTTACATCATATTTCAGAAATAAACTATTTTCTTTATGATTTTCTTGGGTCAAAGCATATTGTAGGTTTACATGTATCTACCATGATTCATATCAGTTCGCCTAATCGTTTGAGAATATATTAAATTCAAAAAAACATACTGATTTGAAACGAAAGGCTCTTTATAAAATATAATTAAGACAATTAAGTATTCGCCAAATGGTAATAAATATTTCATGAGTTATAAATGTATATTCTGTTTTTTAATTGTGTGTGAGGTATTGTGACTCCGAGGCCGGTTAAATTTCTGGTTAATATAGCTACGGAGTGTTCTGTGACTATGTCATAACCGGACTGTCTGTCAGTAATACGATTTTATTGTGTTTGCACAGTAAGTGGACACAGCGATTAAAAAAGTCAGTGCTACACCGCACCCTGCGATTCTAACAAATTACCATGTTTACACTTTGATCACGCTTTCTCTCAAGAAGAATAGTTCCCAATATAGGACCATTAAACGTACAGTATATGAAATATATTATCAATGGTAATACTCCTACTTACAAAAGTAGAATATTTATTTTCATAGTGACGTTACAAGACAAGATTGCAAATAAATAAGAATAAGATAAAAACTTATAATATGTACCTTTTGGCAGGTGCCGTCGTCCTTAACTGTGATAAAATATTATAATTAAAATGCTATCTAGAGCCCTTTCGCAAGTTAACTTCCATCATCAACAGGACGAGCTTCGGCTACTAGTTGTGTTCGACGATGTAGACTCATCCTGCTAATGATGGAAGTTAACTGTCGAAAGGACTCCAGATAATAATTTAAATACAATATTTCAACACAGTTGAGGATGACGGCACCTGCCAAAAGGTACATATTTTATGTTTTTATCTTATGACTATGCACCTTAACTGAATTTGATATGAATTTTATTAGTATTGAATAAATAAATATATAACAATTGTAATTATAAAATGTATGTACTAACCACTCATCCCAAAATTAATTTAATATATTTTTTATCAAATCCATATGGTTGATATTAAGACATTGGTATACTTGTAACCCATTTTCGAGGTTGGGGCTCCTGGAAGGCGGAGTTACGCTACCCCCATGATATATGTTAGGTGATGATGCGCCAGAAGGCGCTTTACTCCTAAATTTAATCTACATGAGGTGAATATGAGTGATTTTAATTATGGCAGATCATGTTCGGTTACTGTTTGGGCCTTAACGTTTCCTTACATTTGTCTAACATGTGAGGAAAAACGACGAAATAACTTCGTCCAGGAAACTTGTCCAGCCGAGGATCGAACTCGGGCGCGCTGCGTGACAAGGCGGCTCGCTATCTAAATATTACAGCGGTGACAAAATAATTAGACCTATATACAGAAAAACTTTATTAATCCGGAACGCGAATAGTGCGGAAATCTTCTCCAATGTGAACAAATTTATTGCTCCCGGAAATATAATAGTAATTTTACGTGTATCTGTTTCCACTTCATTGAATTCCCGTCAGGCGAATTAACAATAAGTGATAATTTCTGCCGTCGGGTGAAATAGAGTTTCTACCTGGAATTTTCTTTCGGCCTCACTGTACACCTATTTTGCGAAATAAAGTTTGGCTTAACAAATACTTGGCATGTGACATCTGTCTTACAATTAACCAGTGCGCTGTAAAATCTTAAATTAGTTTAAGATCTGAGATTGATTGTGTACGTATCTTTCACTGGTAGCGTCTGAATTTACGGAATAAAGAAGGCTAAACCGTACGTATCATTGATATTAAACGAAAAAGTGAAAGTGATTGAAAATAAAGAAAAACGAATTCTCAGTACGCGAAATAATGACAACATTTAAACGTGAAAAAAAGAGAAAATGGAGAAATCAACGAGGTGTAGGAGTGTTTAACAAGTCCACGGTCAAAAAATTTCGAAATTTCCGGACCGATGCTCCAAAGTCGAGCTTTAGCTGTTGCTATATCCTTAGGGAATAACGATTTTAAGGCAACTTGAGCTTGGCTGTGCAGAATTTTAAAAGACGACACAATGTAGTGTAAAATGAAATTTGCGGGGAATCAAAGGATGTGGATGAAAGTATAGTTAGTTAGTGGAAACCGAAATTACATGCTTTAATTTCAGGATACGCGCCTAAGAGACATTTTAAACGCTGATGAAATGGGACTGTTTTTTTCGCGCATTACCGGCGAAGTCGCTTGTACATACTATACTTAACATTCCAACAGCAGTGGAACTACACTTAAACCAAGGTACATAAAGAATTAGTACGGTAACTCTATAAAATCTAAGATTAGTAACTAATTTTAGTTTTTTATAATGCGGAATGTTGTCTTATGCGGACAAAAAATTGGTCCCATGTGATTCCGCTTTGTGCACGTTTTACTGTATATTGAAAGAGAGAGAGAGAGACAGACAGACAGAGAGAGGGATGCACGCCGAAACGCAGTTGGTTAAGATAAATACGCTAGAAGGCAGAAAGTAGGGGATTTGAGTCTCGGTGGGGTCAGGATTTTCAAAGTGGCCTGAAGATTTCTGGTGGCACCCTAGTCCAGGGGGGCCGTTCTCATTCTACCAAGGCATGTAAGTGCGATTGCTCGTATATATATATATATATATATATGTGTGTGTGTGTGTAGAGAGAGAGAGAGAGAGAGAGGGGGAGGGGGAGAGAGAGAACATATAAAAACACCCAGGCGTAAAGTGCGTGAGACAGCAAACCGGAAGCTGAAAAATCTTCAATAGGCCTAGGGACCTTGTCCGAAAATGCTTGATTTGAACGTTGTAGGCAGTCGAATAGTGATAACTAGTGTTCGCACATTGGTCGAAATTGGTCAATAAATAACATGTCACCGCACATAATATCTCACTATACAGTGGATGGATTTCTGTCCCTTTTAAGAAAAACGTGGTTTTCATGTACCTGGAAACCGAACTCGGGTCTCGCAGTGGTTTCTGAACTCAAGTATCGCTGACCGCAATGCAGTTACAAGGTACGGAAAAAACATATAACAACATGGTAATAATATTGCATTTTGTTTTTTTTCGATGCCAGAGCCGACTACTGATAGAAATTTGAACTAATGGTGCTCGTATTTTTTATTAAAATAATATGGAGCCAAGAACTGATTATTATGAAAATTAAAGTAAGATATCATATACGGTACTTTAACTGCAACTACAAAAATGTCTTTTTTGAATACCATAAAATAGTTTCACCTCAACGTACAAATAAAAACAATATAATGTTTAAATGGGTTGTAAGGGGTAGTGACGTGTGTATAACCTCTCCTACCCAATTCTCATCCTCACCTTCACGTGGTACAACCTGTTTTCACAAACGAGGCTCTGAGGACCGAGTCACGGCGGTATAACCGTTCCATCAGGTACTGAGTAAATGCGGTATCCTAATGTCTGTCCAGAGACTAAAAGGTAGCAGCCCTACCACTGGACTACTTAGCGTCGGGCCAGTAACCTGTCCTAAGGAACTTCAAAACTACTTTCAAGTCTCAAAACGAAAAAAATATGAAGACATCTTAGAAGAATTACACATGGAATCTTTAGAAAACAAAATTTCTGATTATAAGTCAAGATGGATACAACATGTTCATCGAATGGAAGATCACAGAATACCCAAACTAATGTTAAGATATCAACCTGCAGGAAGAAGAAAACCAGGACGTCCACTCAAAAGACTTCTGGATGGTGTTTCTCTTGAGGCCGAAACAGGTCAACAAATGGCCTAAATTCGTGAATGTACTATGATGATGATGATGATAATGTTTAAATTTTAGGAAGAATTAAATGTAATTGAAATTAATAATTTATTTATATAGGTTCTGTTTTGTATATATGTGTTGTATTTTAAGGTTAATCTTTTGGTTTTTAACGTTTTAAGTTTTATTTGTTAGAAAATGTTAATGTTACTTTCAACTCAAGATAAACTTGAAACCTAAACTTTAAGGCTAACAACTCTAAGGCTAATTGTATAATTTTCAAAATATAATTACAGTTCATATAATTTAATTTTGGTAAACTTTAGTCTTGAATGATATTTGATATATTTACTGTTTTATTCATCCTATTGAAAGCTATTTTTATACTGTCTGTAATATTAATTTTTATAACTTTCATTTTCTACATACTCATAATAAATGTATGAGTAAATAATACCGTTTAATACTATTTTTAGGTATTGTGTGAAATTAAAGGCAAAAAGAAATGAGGACATTAAGAAGATTGTGTCTTAGCTAATGATTGAACGAATATAATATCAACATCTTGAGGTATGTTCATATTTGTGTAATGTTTCTGACAATTATTTACTGATCATCGAGAAACGCTTTAGTTTACCTTTCTAATAATAAATTGGCTCAACTTTAGATTGATTTTCGATACTATATTCTTGTAATTCTGTTGCTCTATGTACTTCTTCTGTTTTTCTAGCATTTGGTACTATTTTAAATGTTTTACAACAGTTCTATTTTTTACAATTATTAAATATTATTTACATATGCAATGATTTATTTTCAAAGTTGTGCAGAATTACTCTGCGCATGATTAAAAGCTTAATGTAACTTCACATGATGTCAGTGGAATTGGTGTTACCACATTTGCAATTAATTCTACGCCATATTTTAAGAAATGGCTGCGGAAACGCTACTGTCTTTAACAGGGAGGAGATGCTTTAATTCCTTCCATCGAAGGCTTAAAGGAACCGACCTGGACAGTAACCTAGTGTCCAATCCCTCACCTTCTCGTGGTGCAGCTGTTATTAATCATGCTTATGCATGATAAACGAAAGGGAAGGGCTACTCACCAATAAGCACTGGTCAGCTTGGTGAGTTTTTTTTTTTTTTTTTTTGACCGAATTGGTATTACTTCTTCTTCCCATACCAATTCTCTCTTTCGACGTTTCTATCCAGTCTCCCTTGATTGACCTCTTGTTTCTTTCCACCCTTATGGTATTAGAGAATTCGAGGCCTAGGAGTTAATTTCTCCTTCCTTCCTCTACCTACGTTCTCTCTACGGGTGACGTAACCACCACATGTGATGCCTACTACTAAACGTTTACAACTAGTTTATTGTACTCCAATACAAACATGAAGCCTTGGAAAAAGAAATACAAATCCGGAGGTAAAATAGTCCCCCATTCGGATCTCCGGACGGGGACCTTTCTTCAAGGAAATAAATATACCAAACCAAACTCGACCAAATTCCTCCAGTGGAATACTGGAGGACTATCATAAGCTAAATACACTGAACTTACCAAAATACTATCTGACCACCAAATTGAGGCTATTCACAATTCAAGAAGCAAATCTCACACAGGAACAAGTACAATATTACAAACTTCAAGGATTTTAACTGTTCATCTACTTCCTAAAGGACGACACATTAAGTAGTGGTATTTTAGTTGGAAATTCGAAAACATATTGGACTTCGTCCGTTCAAATTATCAAAGAAATGGGCAATGTAGCCAAAATTGAATATAGAGTGTAAAATTACATCAGCACCTCGGATGTAGAATAATATAGTCTCAGTATACTATATCCATACATCCATAGTAATTCTGCCCGAAGGCAGGTCCTTCACTGCAATCATAGCATTGTCATGCTATGGTTGCAGCCCTGTACTAGGGAATTCGATAGAGGTGTTTTGGTAGCTTCCCGTTGCTTTCCAACGAGGTAATCATATATTCAATTTATAATCACACACCAACATAACACTCCGACAATTAAATCTTAGAACATATTACATATAAACCCAAATACTAATATAATAAGAGAGTGTAACTAGGCCCATCCAAGACGATGGGGCTATGACAATTCAAATAATGCAGGTAAAATTGTAGAAGACTTATTAAATTCAACACCTATAGAAATAATACACAACAAAGAAGATCACCCAACATATATACATTACTCTGGTTCAGGAACTAATCGTGACTTACTCTTTGTATCTTCTAATTTATACTCTAAAACCAAAAAAAAAAAACAAATTGTAGAAGATCATGGCTCAGGACATAGAGCCATCATTGCTACTATTCAACTGGGAATAATAACTTACTTCCAATGCATCTTAAACCCAGGTGGAACTTCAAAAAACCAATTGAAAACTGTACACAGATGGACTGGAAACTAGATTTGAAAATCCTTTAAACGAATCACTTCAATCAGATAAATTAACAAATCTATATGCGAAATAATATTATAAACAGCAGAAAAATATATACCACAAGGAATAGTTAAAAACAACAAACCCTTCTGGAATTCAAAACTAGAAAGAATGAAAATAGACCGAGATCTTGCTAGAAATAAAGCAGAAAGAAAAAACGAAAGACCCAAAAGATGTACTAAATTGGAGATAACTATGCGTACAATTCAAAAAAGAAATTCACGGTAATAAAAGAGACAATTTTAATAACTTTCTCCAAAAAATGGATTATAGGAAAGTTGGCCAGAAAGCATATAGATTTATACACAACATACAAAATAAAAAAGAACGACAAAAAACACAATTTATCCACAACAACAAACAAATTACAAATGAAAGTGAAATAGCCAACACACTCAACAAACACTATGCTAACACCTATACTTTGTCCTCAGAGAACAAAAAGGAACAAAAAACAATAAAAGAGAACCTAAAAAATTACATAAAATCAACAAACAGTAAAAAAGATAATATTTTTAATAAGAATTTCAACATTAAAGAGTTAAACATAGCCATTAATAGTTTAAAACCAAATAAATCTCCAGGAGCAGATAATATACATGCAGAATTTGCCAAACACCTTGGCAATAAAGCCAAAACTCAATTACTCTCCCTATATAATCTTTCTTGGAACACAAAAGTTCCTGATGATTGGAAAAAAGCTATTATTATACCTATTTTGAAAACAAAAAAATCAGCAAATACTTTTTTCAAATTATCGCCCAATAGCACTAACTAGTGTAATTGTTAAAACTATGGAAGAAATGATTTCAAGTCGATTAAATTGGTATTTAGAAACCAATAATTTACTTTCACCCAATCAAAGCTGGATTTAGAGAATTACAATCAACAAATTGTACACCTAAGTCAAGATATTAAAGACAGATTCAAACAGAAGAGAAGACACTCTGGCAATGTTTATTGATTTCCAAGGAGCATATGACTCTATTTGGAGACATAAATTATTAGAAAAAATGCAGATTTTAGGCATTCAAGGGAATATGCTACTCTGGATCAGCAATTTCCTCATCCAACGGTTCATCGCTACAAAGTATAATAATCACCTCTCTAAATACCAACAAACACATCGAGGTTTGCCACAAGGTTCTGTACTCAGTACCACTCTCTTCAATACTACATTAATGATCTACCTAAGCATATAGAAAAGCTGCAAACAAAAACCCTACTTTTTGCTGATGATGTTGTAATATGGGTCTCCAAACCGAAAAACCAAAGCCAACAATTAAAAACCATAGCCCAACAATCAGTAATACAGTTAGAGAATAGGACATCCCAGTACTTAATGAAGATAAATGTACAGAAGACAAATTGTCAACTATTTACATTAAGAAAGAAACCACTACCCATCACTCTGAAATTGGAGGGTGAATTATTAACTCAAACTCATGAAGAAAAAATATTTAGGAATAACTCTGGAAACAAAATTAACATGGAAGAAACACAGACAATTCATGTACAAAGATAGAAGCATGGTTACCGTTATTAAAACGATTAGCAGGGAAAAAGTGGGGTTGCAGCACACAAACTCTAAACACCTTCTACCAAATGTACATAAAACCTACCCTTCATTATTGTGAAGAAATCCCAGTAACTACAAAAGTGGAAAAACTTAATAAATTGCAGAACCAAATCCTCCGTCTGATAACAGTAGCCGTTAAAACAACACCAATCACTGCCATGCAAATCTTAACAAATAACCAAACATAGCATTTCAAATTGAGAAAACAGCAATCACACAGTATGAAAAATGTTTAAGGCTACCCCATAATAACTGTACCCAAAAAAACCACAAGTATGTTTAAAATCTCAGCAAAGCTTCTTAAGCACAGTACAACAAATCAAACAGAAATTGCAACTTCTAGATTAAAAAGAAAAAATGCAGATGAGAAACAACCCTCTAGAATTTTTTGGAAATTGATATAACCTTCATTTAACAGCAGACATCAAGAAATCTGAAACTCCCCCATATATTTTAAAAGAAATGTCACTGGAAATAATAAATCTAAGATACCCTGCTCCTTAATGGATACATATTTTTACAGATGACTCCAGCCTACCAAATGACGGTGGTACTGGTTCTGGTGCAGTATGTCCACTTGTTTCCTTTTATCGTAAACTAAACACAAATTCAACAAACTTTGATGGCGAAATTCTAGCAATTTTCTAAAGTTTACAAAATATTTTATATCACATCCAAAAATTTACAAAATTTGTAATTCTATGTGACTTCAAAGCAGCCATTCTCGCTATAACACAAGACACAACACCCAAAAGCATCAAAATTATCGAATGTCACAAAATGATAAAAGAGTTATCCCGTCTACATAAACAAGTTGTACTTCAATGGGATTTTAGTGTTTAATCAATTCCAGTAATGAAAGTTAACTAATATATTGACAATATCAAAATGTAATATTTTTTCTTTCTTTTTTTCCCAGGATGTGTTGAGTCCAATGAAGAATGATGATGCTGCGATTAAGTAGTCTGCTAAATTTGAAACATCCTATCAACTGTTATTATCTCTCCAACTTGTGTGAACATGAAGAGTGTTCTTACATTGACATACATGACGTATGCTTATTCTGAAAATATCTTCTTAAGACATTGTTTGGTTTCATAATTGCACATTTCCTGTAACTTGAGCTGATGAAACATGTAATGTATATTTTTAAAATCATTAAATTTATCCTCTCTGAAAATGATCATGTTTTGACATTACCAATTTCACTTCTTTCCTATGATTACTTGTGGGACTTTCAGTAAATAATGCACATGATTTTTGTTCTTCATTTCCTTTCATTGGAAATGACAAACTCTGAATATATTTTTTGTAATCATTCATTTAAAATATCATTGAAGATACGTTCTGTAAAGATTTGTTCATCTACACTGAAAGGCAACTGAGAACCAAAATTATGTGCATTAATTATTTAATGGCTTAGTATGTTTTTGTTTAAACACAAACCCATGTGTCCTTTAGAGTGATAAAGTTTCAATCTGTTTCCCTTCTCAAGAAAATCATGACATTTCCTTATTAAATTTTAGAAAGATATAGGATGTGATGTACTCGTTATACATAGGTGGATTTTGACTTATAGCTTACTTGTCATAAACTTGACCACTGAATCTCATATCATGATCCAAGCATCAAGATTTTAAACTCCCCAATTTTTTTATTTAAAAAAAAGAGAAGTGAGGTAAACATAACACTAAATTATTTTGAGTCTGTGAAATCATATCTCAATATTAATGTTGATTTGTTTCTGAACATGTTTTGATTAGTCTTCTAATCATCCTCAGTATCATGGCCAGATGCTGAGGATGATTAGAAGACTAATTGAAACATGTTCAAGAACAAATCAACATTAATATTGAGGTAAGATTTCACAGACTCAAAATAATTTAATTAAAACAACCTTAAAATATATTCTTCCTAAAATAAAACATCAAACTAAAGCCTATGAATCAGAAGCTTTACATCTCATCTCATAACATACCTGTACCTGTACAAGTGTTGGATATCATTATCAGTTATCACCATCTGAACTAAATTCTGCAATTTAGTGAACCTCTGTGCTGATTAGATTAGCTCTGATGCTTCTATCCGTTACCTGCCAGATGGTATATACCGATCAAATCAGCAGAAAGCAAAACACTTTACCTGTGGCATGCATAGAGTTAGGAATGGGAATGATGTTTTCAATATTATCAAGTTATGAGTACCATATTTTTGGAGGCAAGTCACAGAGTTCTTGACTTTTTTTTTCAGAATTCTTCCTTGTTGTTCCTGACTTGCCCAACTATTCACTTCCTGGCCATCTTATTTTGATTCCTAAGGCATTTATTATCTAAATCTGGTCGTTATTCAGTATCAGTGTCCATCTACCATGATAAATTTGGTAGCTATAAAATACGTATGAAATTAGCGCGACCAACATTTGAAATTAATTCCAAAATATACTTTGGGATATGGATGTTCACTCACTTCATTTTGTTAGATTGCGATGGGATAAGTTAGTGTACACCAGATTAGTTTATTAAATAATAGGCATTTAATTTATTTTGTTCGATTATGAAGGAGCAAGTTAGTGTACATCCATTTCTTATAAACCTGTACGGAAGGTTGGTCATAACAATTTTATAGATATGTGGTTTCATTTGTCACATTTGATAGACCATACGTGTGTACGTTTGTTAAATTAAATAAATATTATCGACCCCCTTTCGATTTTCTCTTAATTAACATATTCATAAGTATTATTTTTTACATAATATTCGTAATAAAACTATACCAGCAACTAAATATCCTGCTTGAAGAAATCACCGTGATAAGAAGTTACCCAATTTAATAAGTTTGGCTAGCCTCTACAAATTATTCGTCTAAGAAAGTTACCAGTCAGATGTAAACATGATTTGTATACTATGTACGAGTACTTCTTATGTATTCGTATGCGGGTCATTCCATCTCAAGTGTCCTAGGGGTCCCACTCGTATACCTCAGATTTTGTTCAAAATTTGTGCATTCGTTAGGATACTGTGCAAAACTTTACCTCGAATGATGCAGTGGCTCCAGAGCAAGGGACATCTTAGTGGACCTATGCCATGTCATGAAGCACGCGGCGCCATGAATTTGGTCAACTTTGATATAAATCATGTACTGTAGTGTCAGGTTAGGTTCGTGTTAGGTTCAGGTTAGAGTGAAGTTAGGTTGAGGTAAGGTTCTGGTTATGTTAGGTTTGCTTACGTTCAGTTATGTTAGGTTAGGTTAGATTAGTTGACGTGATTAGGTCAGGTCCAGTCACTATAGATCAAGTTCGGTCAGGTTGGGTTTGTATAGTACAGGTCAGGTCATTTAAGTGTCCAAAAAGCTACTTTTTCACGTTTTTTTACATCAAAGTGTAATTTTTAAAGGTGAAGGGATTCATTATCATAACTCTCTTATAGCCTTTGTTCATTCCGTGAATCTCCTGAACATTTTGCAAAAACAAAACCATCAAAATCGAATGACATATATGGCAGCGTATAAAGTACGAACAAACAAATAACATTCATTTTTATATACGCGTACTACTACAGTCATTACGTTATGAGACTTTACGCCTGGATGGTAGGCACCAGAAAAATCAGAAGTCTCACACGATGCAGATAACTCGGCGTACACTTAAAAAAAAAACATAACCACCCTCAAAATAGTCGCCGTTGCCGTTATGCACGTTTGCCAACGATGGTATAGCTGCTGGAAGCACCGCTGAAAGATGTTGGCAGGAAGGTCTCTTGTGACAGTCTTGAGCTCTTCGGAATAATGAAATCTACGCCCATGTAGGATTGTTTTCCTGCGAGGAAAGAGAAAAAATCACATGGAGCGAGATCAGGTAAGTTCTGAGAGTATGGGAAAACTGTCACCTGTTGCCTTGCAAGTTCCTCTTGGACAACGACATAACGATTTGCGGCGGCATTGTCGTGTAGCAACAGCCAATTCTTTGTACGCCAAATCTCATATCGCTTACGACGAATTGAATTGCGTAAACGGCCAATGATATCATTGTACCTGGTTTGTTTACAGTTGCACTTCTGATATGAATTCCTGTTAACAACTCCATTTGAATCAAAAACAGGTCAAGCATCACTTTGCATTTTGACCTGTCATGTAGCGGTTTTTTTCTGTCGTGGTGATAATGGCGTTTTCTAGATGACAGATTGTCGTTTCAGTTGTGGATCATAAAGAAAATACTATGTTTTGTACCGAGTTACTATCCGGTTGAGAAACGTCGGATCATCGTCAACGCCACAAATCGCCATGTGATCATCATGTTGGTCTTGCGTCAAAATGCATGGCACAGTGTGCTGAGTAACACGCGACATGTTCAGGTCATCAGACCGAATTTTGTAGCAAGTACCATAGCTGACCCCTGCCCCTGCTGCCAGATCGTCTACTGATTAGGAGCAGTTAGCACGCACGAATGTTAAAACTTCTTCGATCTTGCGTTTAGTTCCAATTGTTTGTGGCCAACCAGTACCCAAATCATCTTCAAAACTGTATCTTCCTTACAAAAAACGTCAGTGACACCTAAACACAAGACTGGGATTCAATATGTACTCACCGTAAACTTGATCCATCATTTGAAACGTTTCGGCAACAGTCTTGCCTAATGTCTGACAGAATTTTAAGTTTGCCCGTTGCTATTCGCAAATGCAAGTATAATTGGAAATTGGTGTTCTTTGAAAGTTAAATGGCAAAATTGTACCCGAATATGTGAAATTTCTCGTATAAGACTTGAAAGCATAATAATAGTCCCTTCGATTGGTTGCCGGCCAAAGGAAGGCAAGACCGGTGATGGGGCTGCCATCTTATAGCCTCTGGTCAGGCTTTTCTGGAGAAGAAAATAAAATAAAGGAAAGAAGAAATGGAAGAAAGGAAAGACTCCCTAGCCCTCGGATGCCCTAATAGCGTCGGGGTCGAAAAAAACAATAGTTAACCAAGACAGGTTAGATAGTAAAGTTAAAAGAGTGCAAAACACAAGTAAGTGGAAGAAATGTTTTGCTCAGCTTGGGCACATTGTGGTCGCCATCCACATATCCCCTAGATGAGGACCCCTGAGGTACCAACTAAATTGGAAACACCATCTTGAAAGAATGAGTTCAAATCGGATCCCCAAAGCTGTTTATAATTATATACCAAGAGGACGAAGATCACTGGGCCGTCCTATGAAACGCTGGAGGGAAAATTATCTATAGGAACGTAACAGGCCTTGGCCTAATACTTGGAAGGAAGAAGATATGTGAAATGTATACGTGAAATCAAAGTTCTCTTTTTGCGTGCTGTTCCAGTTAACACTTCGCAATCAATAGCATTAGAGTACGATACATAAACTTGATGCGCATTCTTGTTCCATAGAATAATGCTTCTTCTACATTTAAGTTTCTTATCAGTAAAACGATGCAATTAACTTTGAATACTAACTTACTCTATGTGGTGGCAAACCACTAATAGTCAAAGAATTAAAAAAACTCTACTGAATACTTAATAATTTCATTGTCATCATCACAAATTATTTTATCGTAGCTATGATATTTTCCCAGTTCACCAGGTATTCGATTAAGAATATCAGTATTAATAAAGCCACAATCATCATTTTAGATGCTAAAATAACTGACTACAATATATTATCTGAGAGTATGTTTTCGGAAATATTTCCATACACCTTATTATTATATATTTTCATATCCTCTTAATTGCTGAGGAATTTCAATAATATTTTCAGCAAACTGAGGGCATTGTGGAGCTTCGTCGTTACCAATTTCTTTCCAAGAATTATATTTCACCTGCTAAGGTTCTCATATTTTAAGTAAACTTAACTCTATGAAAATGAACAATTTTATGAGAAAGCAATACTATAATATATAATATATAATACTATAATATAATAATATACTATAATATAATACTATAATATACTATAATATATAATTCTATATCGTACAATATAATATTAACTATATAATTTTTTAATGCACCAGGTTGTCCCTTTTTTTGGACATTTCTGGTGTTCTCTCCTGGCATTGGTGCAATTGTAACCCACTTCTGAGATTGGGGGCGCCTGGGGTACGTTGCCCCGATGATTAAAATATCCTGACATCTGTCTAACAGGTGAGGAAAAACTCTGATAAATCCTCACCCAGGAAACTGTTCCGGCCGGGGATCGAACCCGGGCCCGCTGTGTGACAAGGCAAACCTCGAAACCACAGCGGTGGACACTATATAATATAATATGATATGTAAATACCTATCATACAAAACCTACAATGTTAGTACAAAGTATAATATAAACTATGTATAATAGGCCTATAGCCTAGTATGTTATATATTAGATACAATATATAATGTATGTACAAAATAAACAATACAAAGTAAACAAATTAATGAGTAATACACATGAATTCCTTAGATGAATATTTTATTTTGTTTAATTTAATATATTTGTAACACATATTATACATAAATATTAATTTTCTGCACTCCTTCCCTATATGAACTTTACTATCAGACTCCGTGCGCGCAAGGTGCTTAAAAGGGAGTTCAGAGTTTTATTCTTCAGGTATTAATATATAGATTTGTCCACGTATCACTTGCCCTCCTATTTGGATCAATGAGGCTATAAAGATGCCGCAAATTAGCATTTCTAATGTTTTTTTGTTTCGAGGTGTCTTATATCGTCTTAAATTCATATCACTGTTACCTCGTCTGTATTTTCGAAATGCAGCTTCAGTCGCTGTAATCTACTGTTTCGAATTTCGGCTGACATATAGAACTGAGGATCTTATAATTTGTCTTTAAAGAGGCATATCTGTCGTACAGTAACACCCTGCTGTAAAATGTCAGCATTTTTTCGTCAATAGTGCGTAGAGTCCAAACATGCGACGGAAATTGGAGGGAGTCTTGCTGGTTCATATTTTGCAGATTTCTTCATGTCAACAATTTAGGACAAGTCGTTGGACAATGAAGAGAAATATGATATAGGCATATATCACGTCATGGGCTGATATGCTTGAAGCTGGAATATGTCCCTAGTTTATAATTTTCTGTGAATTTCTCTTTTCTATGATGTCTAATAATGTATCAGCCATGACATTTTGTTGGGAAGTTTGTAGAGGTAAGACGTGCGTACTGCAGCCATGAAATAATATTAGTATTTCGGCCTAGACAGTGCCTAGTAAGTATAACGATCAAGATTTATATTTATTTTTTCAAAAATGTTGTCATGAGCACAACCTCAATTGTTACATTCCCTCGGAATTCGCTAAAATCTGTATCAGATGATCACTTCAAATTCATCACATTAAGATGTAGTCTTGAGATTATATTTAACAAGCTAGTTACAGTGTTGTAGTTTGTATAATGGCTAGAAATATTCTTAAAATATAACAAATATTAATAATAAACCTCCGTAGTTTAATGTATAATTATATGTTTAGGACCATCTGTATATTTTTTATTTATATATAGAAATGTATTGTTTACACATCTTTCTGTGCCTAAAGTTTTATTTTTCTTCTCCGTTATCTGCACGAATTGTAGTGGTACCTGTAGTAACTCGCAAGTTCCATCACAAGATAGCGATGAAGAGGATGGAACGGAGACTATTTTCGAGCAATCTTATGATGGAATCGAGAAGGAAGAGGATTGCGATGAAACTGATACGTAATCCCATCAAGGATGACGTGGAAGAAAGTTCGGTCTGTGACGTACCGATCGGTACTAAAGACAATGAACTCGCAACACCTGGTCCATCAAGAAGAGCAAAGCGAAGAAAAATGCGATAAATTTCATAATAATGAATTTCATGTGGATTAGAGCTACTGGGGATACCAGGATAAAAAAACGCTCCGCTTACTCTGCCTCAAGATAGTGTGGAAATGAGTTTTTTCGCCTAAACGCGTGTTGAACTACATTTTGCGGCGCTCGTACGCCGAAACTATTGATTTTACGAAACCAAGGTTATTATATGAATTATAGGAAATTGTCTCTAGTTTAATTTTGTATATAAATGTTTTATCATAAAATGAGTCGGAAAGGAGATATTGTCAAAAAAACTGCTTTTAGGCGCCATTTTTTCAAAATTGCGGCGCGAGAGGCAAAGATACGAGGTGGGAAAGTTCAAATTCAGAAATAGCACATCAAAATCTATAAAACTGCCATTTTCAAAACTCCCGGAAAACTTTCCAGGTAACCTCTTTTTTTTAGAATCAAATGACTACACTATACATATTTTCCAATTTTAATTTTAGATACTGCATTTTTATACAATTTTTTTTATTCTGTTAATAATTTTATCGTTTATGGCCTTATCTTCTAATGCTTCCCACAACTTCTGTAAAAGTACAGTGTCATATGCCTTTTCTAAATCCACAAATGTGAGATTAACTTGTTTGTTATTATTCGTCTTTTCAATCAATTGTTTTACCACAAATATGTGATCAATTGTGGATCTCTCAGACCTAAAGCCTTCTTGTACTTCATTCTCCTTATGTTTATAATTTTCTTCAAAATTATAAATAAATAAATAAATATAGGTATACATATAACTATTCTGTACGTGTATTTGTCACTAAAATCCTCCTAAACAAATGAATTTATTTTGATGAATTGATTTTAGATTCACAATTGGAATCTCCAAAACCATTAGATGTAGCAGTTCATCTGAAGTGAAAATTGAAAAAAACGTTCTAGCAGTCACATTTTCCTATGTTTCACAACGAAACTCAGTATTCATCCGTAGAGTTCTGCCACGAGCAGGTCTTTCATTGCAAACACAGCATTCTCCACTATTTGATTAACTTAGCTTTCTTTTTGTATCCGCATACAAACTATTTATTTTAATATTGTCTAACATACAGTGTATTTTTCTGCTTCTAACTTTATTTCCGTTGACCATTTATTCTAGGGAATCCGTCAGCAGCCAGTTTCTTCTAAACCAGTGGCCAATCCAATTTCTTTTTCTCTTCTTTATGACTTCCAGCAGACTTCACCCAGTCTGTCTAGCACACCTTTATTTTTATTTTGTCTGCCATTTTATACGTTTCATCCTTCTCCATATCCACATCTGAACGTTTCCAGTCGTTTTCCTCATTGCGTCGTAATGTCGAAGTCTCTGCACCATACAATGCTACCCTCCACACTAAGCACTTCACTAGCCTCTTCCGCAAATCTTTTTGCCAATGGTCCACAGAAAATGCTTCTCTTCTTGATAAAAGCTCCTTTTGCCATTGCTATTCTCTGCTTTACTTCTAGACCGCTAAGAGCTTATTTAAAAATAGATGATATTTTAAATATAATTATTATATTATTATATTTATTATATTTAAATATAATTAGTCCCGCGCCGTAGCCGAGCGGTTAAGGTAGGAAGCCTTGGCGCAGAGCTACGGGACTTGCGCTGGTTCGAGTCTCCATGTGGGAAGAAATTTTCTCATGGTATTTCGGCCAGTATGGGACCGGTGCCCACCCAGCATCGTGAGGCAATTGGGTAGCTACAATAAGTAGCGGCTCCACGTTGAGGAACCAGCTATAACGGTTGGGGGACTCGACATGCTAACCACATGTCACCCCTACACTGGCTGTTGATCATCTACCTCTGTGATTGACACATGTGGATGTGAAGGGCCAGCAGCCGGCTGGTAAAAGGGCAACCGCTGAAAAAGTGGATAGACCCTCAATCGGATCGGAAATATAATTACCTTTTTGTAATTAGTATACATGCAATAAGATTTATAGTAGTTGTTTTTACTGTAAGGGATATTATTATTTATTTTAAAAGTTTATATCATTTTTGTACCTTGTGTATCAGGGTTAATTAAAATATACATTTTTGATAAAAGTTCTCTGGAAATATTTGGAACTAATAAATTAATTAATTTATTATTTCAAAAATATTAATAACGACTTGTTAGTGGTGATAGTACAACCCAAGTATTTAAAGCTCTCCATTTACTCACTGACTTCATATTTAATCCTCGTGTTTATATTTCTTAGTTTCCATCCTATAAACAAGACCTCCGTCTTATTTATATTTATCTTCATCCCATAATGCTCGCACTTGTCATTTAGTTCCATCAGCATGTTTCGCAGTGTTATTGCATCTTCTGCTAGCAAAGCCACATTATCAGAAAATCCGATGCACTTTATTCTTCTTCCTTCCATGTTTACGCCTCCCGTATTGCTGAAAACAGTTCTTCATTAGTTCTTCCTGGTAGATGTTGAAAAGTGTAGGTGATAGAAGACGTCCTTGCCTTACACCCCTTCCTATTTCTCTTCCCTCTGACATTTTTTCTCCTATCATCACTTTTATTCTCTGTTTCATATAAATATTACTTACGAGCCTCCTCTCCTTCCAGTGCACGCCAATTTTCTTCGAGATCTTCAGGAGTTTATTCAAATTTAATATGTCAAAGGCCTTTTTGCAGGTCAACAAATACTGCATAACCGACGTTATATTTTTCTACATATCTTTATCCTATTGTTCGTTTCAATCCAATTGCATCTCTTGTACCCTTTCCCTTCCTGAAACCAAACTGTACTTCCAATTTGCCTTCATCGTAAAACGTAAACGTCGATTCAGTATTCGCACGAGAATATTAGCAGAGTGTGATAACAAGCTGATAGTCCTGAACTCCGTACATTTCTTTGCATTATTTTTTCTTAACACTGTTTCAGTTAATTCTTCGGGTCATTACTTTCGTTATATATCGTGATGCATAAACGCAGAATTTCTTTCTCTCCTCCTCCACCCAAGAATTTACCAATTCAATGGGGATTCCATCTACCCTTGTTAGTTTCCCATTTCTTTCTTCTCCAAGTTCTCGAATTCTTCAGATTTCTGCTTCATCCATTCTTCTTTTGCCTTCTCAGTTTCTCTTCTAAGTTCGTTGTTTAGTTTCCTGTGGTTTCATTTGGCTTCTTCGGTATTGCAATTTTTCCATTTTCTTCTTTCTTTCTCTAAAATGTTTTCTGTGATCCAAGATTTCTTAATATTATTGCTCTCTCTGTATCCTAATGTTTCCCCTGCAGTTATCTGTATTGCCATATGAGATTTTCAAGGTAGGCTTTCGTTTGAAAATTTTGTTGGAATTTTCTCCATTCCCCTTCAGTTTTAATTTTTCCAAGTCAAACTTCTTCGTTGTCCGTCTTTCTCTTATCTTCTTCAGGCAAATATCTACTTCGCCTATGAGTAAGATATGGTCTGAATTTATATCTACTCCTGGCAGGATCATCGCATTTTTTCAAGCAATTTGAGAATATTTTCTGTATCAGTATGTAAAATTCAGTATATACTATTGAAATAAAATTAGGTAGATAGTGTCCAAAAATGAGCGAATTCCGACAATTACAAGTGGAGGTTTACTTGAAATCCGAAATTACAAACTGGCTAAACGAATGGACCGATTTTGATTAATTGTTTTGTGTGTGTTTGATTGGATCCCTGGAGAGTTTAGACTCACAATTGGACTCGCTAGGAGGCACTGCGATCGAGTTATACAATTTTTTTTTGTCAGATGTGTAGTCATTTTCATTATTGATATATTCCGCGCGGAAACAATGTGACGTTATCATGCACGCTTCTTGAGCAACAATAGGTGACAGTGAGGAGATTTCTTGCGAAATTATTTAATAATATATAATTACGTTTAATTAGTGAATTTTATGATAACTTTTATTTTTATCATCCGACCATAACTCGAGAATTGAACTTTCGGGCAGGACAACGCCTGCCGTGTACGCTAGTTATAATTATAAATAGAATAAAATAATATATTATATTGTAATGTAATCTAATACGTGGTACAGTCATTAAGTTTTGAGACTGAGCGCATAGTGGCGCTGTGGTGCACTATAGCGCATAGGTGGCACCGTGGTATGGTACCTTGTCAATTAGTCTCTCGTCCCAGCAACAGACAGTTCAGTGCATGCACTGCAAGCAGAAGTGCGGTCTTTTTGTGACAGTGATTTGAATGCGCACGTCGGAATTCGAGATGTCACGTCTCTCTCCTTTACCAAAAAAATTACATAATTTTATTATAAATTATATGGTAATATTTTCTCCTCCCTTAAACTGAGAGCTGATGTTTCACAACCATGTAACATAATTGGAAGAATAGTTGTTTTACATATGTTTTGGTTTATCGTTTTCTGAGAGAAGTTCGAATCGCAAGGTTTCCTGCAATGCATCACATCTAACAACCACAACAACAACAACTAACAACAACAACTAGCAACAACAACTAAAACAACAACAACTAACAACAACAACTAACAACAACAACTAACAACAACAACTAGCAACAACAACTAACAACAACAACTAACAACATCAACAACGTCAACGACATCAACAACATCAGCATCAACATCAGCATCAGCATCAGCTTCAAGCATCAGCATCAACATCAACAACAATAACAATAACAACAATAATAATAATAACAATAATAACAATAATAATAATAATAATAATAATAATAATAATATAGAAAACTATAATGAATTTAACAATATTACATATTCATCTGTCCGCGGGAAACTCGCTATGTTAATGAAATAATTAATAACTTCATGCCTGTCAGGTTATGAAACAGTTATTCTTTGCCTTAAAACACAATGACTTTGTAATCAATATAGAAAAATATATAAAAACATCCTGTATAAAACCTGAAGAACAAACTTTGAATAGGGAGTGTACAATGACGTCACTCACAGATTTTCTTATTTGCAGTGCGAGGGAGACGACAAAGTTTTTTTTAACTAGTGCCGTGAAATCTAACTTAATGGCACCAATTAGTCGCCTCACTTGGCAAAGTGCGCCACTTTTTTCTTTCACACAAATGTTTAACTTGCTCCCGCAGATTTCTCTTTTCAATACAAATTTTAAGTCAAAACACCACATCCGGTAGTTCATATAAGCTAATGTATCCGTCTCGAGACAAAAGAGTTGCAAGTTTGATCTCGGTCAAGGAAGACTTTTTTTAAGGAAAATCTAACAACACATATGTAATCCATTTTGGAGAATATTCATGGAATATCTCATGTAAATAAAAAACCTTAACATCACATATGGTCTTGAAGTAACGAATTTAGTTCGAGCCAAAGGTGTTACAGATTTGATTCCAGCCGAAGTCGACGGAATTATTGAAGCTACAAAAACATGTGACATCACATCAAGTAGTCTTATATTTTTGTGCTCTTGGGGTAGTTAATCCGTTTCGACACAAAGGTACAGGGCACCGATCCTAGAGAAGTACTATTAAAATTATCAGACACCAAAATGTCTAATACGGCATTTGATAGGTGACTTGAAGTAGTGCATCCTCTTCGCATATTACAGTCAGGATTCGATTCTGGCCTAGTCAATGGAATGTTTCAATTGAAGTGAACCACAAAGTCGCGGGTGATATTCTCAACCTTAAAGGGAAATACTTAATTGGAATATAATTGTCATTATTCATTGTAGCGAATTCCAAAGTAATAAAGCTATTCAGATTAGTCTCTTGAAGAGATCCATGAAATTTTTACAGATATTCACTGATCCTATCTGGTTGACACCGAAAATTACCATAACCTTATGTGTGTGTGTGTGTGTGTGTGTGTGTCTGTTGTGTCCGTTAAAGTTGCAGTGACCGCAATTTTTCTTTTATGAAAACTAAATTGGCATATAGCAAATAATTAAAATAGTAAAATTGGGTTTGTTAATCAGCTCATCAGAACATTAGATATAGGAGTTCACATGAAACGAAAATATAAAAAAAACATACATGTGGCCGCAAAGTTCGGTGTTTCGCAACGAAACTCAATATATGCTACTAATATGAAACCAGGAAGATATTCTCCAAATATTACGGAAATCCGACAATAATAAGTGGGGATTACCTAAACCGAAAATAAAAAATCGCTTTGCAGCCGCCAATTGTGCTTCGTCGCAAAGTATTGGTATATAGTAGATTTTAATTAATACTTACATAGGCTATCCTAAAAGATTCATAAATTTTATTTACTTAATATTTTAAATAAAGTAGTACAAAAAATAATCAATCGAAAGTAGTGAAATTATAAAACAATATTTAAAGTAATAACTTAGGTTATGATAGGTTTTGTTTTCTCTGCAGTCCGTCATATTTAAATAAGTTGGTAAAATATTTTTTATATATTTGCGACAGTGATTTGGTTAGCCTTAATTTATTTAAATGTTGGCGAATTCTGAAGTAATATTGCTATTGAGATTTGTACCCATGAAAAGATTTTCCAAACCATTTTACAACATTTCATCAATCCTACTTAACAGACACAACAAATTATCATGAAAAATAATATAGGTGTAAGTAGCAGTAGTCTAATAGTGGAAGGTATTAACATATTTCGAAAAAAAAACTACATTATGAGTGCTGTCTGGGCGTTCGTACCTCTTTCGGTTCCACGATTGGTGAACTAGAAAAAAAAAATAATTTTACAATACCTACACATCCACCTAAATAGGTACATCTGTACTCATATACAAAAGCCCATGGATAAATAATGTCCTCTCTCTCTCTCTCTCCCTCTCATCTTCTAATGTTGTGCGATCCCATATTTTATTAAATTAAAATGTAGCCTCCACAATTAACTAAAATCTCCCCTCACGAACACACTCATACATACACACGTACAAATTTCCCACTATACACTGTATACAATGAGGATGGAAAGATTTGCCATACTGCAATTCTCTTTATTATCAATACAAATTTCTTCATAAATCCTCAATTTTGGAATTATATATATATATATATAGTTCACCGCTGTGGTCTCGAGGTACCGTGCTGCCTTGTCACGCAGCGGGTCCGGGTTCGATCCCCGGTTGGAACAGGCTCCTGGATGTGGTTTTTTCGGAGTCTTTCCTTACCTATACGAGAAATGTCAGGAAGCGTAGAGCCCAACGATCCCCGAAAATGATCCGGTCATCACCATCATTATCATTATCATCATCATCCTTCACAGGTGTGGAAAGCAACGGGAAGCTACCACACCTATAATTCCCTAGTAAAACTGCGAAGCATAGCATGAAAACGCTATGAGTGCAGTGAAAGACCTGCCCTCGGGCACAATTACTATAGATGGATGGATGTAAATATATATGTGTGTGTGTGTCTATTACTGAGCTAGCGGCCATTTTTTTCGTAACCGAAGTAGGGGTTTGGCAATGAATACAGAAAAGTAAGATCGAATTTGTTAACCAGCAAAATCGAATCATTAGGGGAAGAGATTAACCTAAAGATAAAATTTAAAAATTCTTCTACCTAACACCATGATAGATTTCTGGCAACGAAACCGCATTTATATGCTAATAAGAAACTATTTCATTAACCAACAAAGTAACATAATTAGAAGTGGGGTTATCCTGAAGGCTTACAATATTTTACTGGGAACATTTTCAGCACTTTACTACCAGACTAGTATGCACAGATTTAGCATTTGAGATTCGTATTCGGGAGATCCCGAGTTCAAAATTTAGGACCGACCAATTTGTCTTTGGTTTTCTCGTGGTTTCCTAATTTTTCGAGGCAAATTCTGGAATAGAATTGCATTACTACGATTCATTTTATCTCGAATAATCTTTTTAAATTTAATTAAAATTGATATTTGATGAATTCATAGAAGTAATATAAGTACACAATAACATACAGAGCATATAGCTGAATATACACCTCTATAGCCTATAAACGTAATTCAAATATAAACGCGATATAATAGAAGCGTCTCAGAACTGAACTTTATTTGCAAACGCTCCAGTGTCCGCAATTTTGTTCTTGCTAAGAAACTAGGTGGAGCCTGTCTACGATATTATTTTTAAACGGAAGACAATTTGTAAAACAGATAAATTGCATGATTAAGAGTGGGTTTTAATTGGAATTAAATTTGAACATTCTTCTGGCTGCCGAAATGTTTGTTTCCTCGCAACTTGATAAAAAAGATTCAATTAAAAAACAATAAAGAATATTTAGTAAACTACCAAAAGGAACAATAAATTCAACTTAATGAATATTTTGCTCAGTTTCTGCGTAAAGGACTTACGCAAGTACAACCTAGCTTCCATTATGTTTCCATATATCCGAGTTTATTTAAGACTTTATATTTTGTATGTCCCGCGCCGTAGCCGAGCGGTTAAGGTAGGAAGCCTTGGCGCAGAGCTACGGGACTTGCGCTGGTTCGAGTCTCCATGTGGGAAGAAATTTTCTCATGGTATTTCGGCCAGTATGGGACCGGTGCCCACCCAGCATCGTGAGGCAATTGGGTAGCTACAATAAGTAGCGGCTCCAGGTTGAGGAACCAGCTATAACGGCTGGGGGACTCGACATGCTAACCACATGTCACCCCTACACTGGCTGTTGATCATCTACCTCTGTGATTGACACATGTGGATGTGAAGGGCCAGCAGCCGGCTGGTAAAAGGGCAACCGCTGAAAAAGTGGAAAGACCCTCAATCGGAAATATTTTGTATAATAATGTTATACATATTTCTTCTTGAAATAGTCTTCATCTCATCAGAGTTGGGTACGTTCTGAGAATATTTATGAGCGCCGTTCCTTATCCGCTGTTGAATAGAAACGTACAGCCTTTGAAATAATTGATGGAGCACAGATAATTTTCTAGTCTCAGACCGAAGCCACTGCGCATGATCAGAGATCATGCTATTTGGTTCACAAGTATACAACTATTTGAGAAACTAAATCCGTTCTATTTCATTGTGTGTAGTGCAATGGAAAACACTTTTGTGTAAATAAGTAGTGCGGTAAACACTGAAAATAAAACAAAATAAAAGAAATGAAACAAAGGAAAGAAAATTAATTGAAATAAGGACGAGAGAGAAAAAAAGCATGACAACAGAATCGTACACGCGACCTCGTGCACGGTAAAAGAAGCTCCCTCCACTAGACCAACTATCACTCCTAGAAATTGTCTGTATGAAGCGATGAGGTACTTCAGGACTTACTCGTATAACGACATTAGATATTGACTTAATTTAAATTAATCTGACGCATTTTGTATTGGTAACGGAAATAAATAATATTCTTATGACATGTTTTTTGTAAACAAAGTAATGAGATGTTACAATCGTTATTCATTTTCTATATATACATATATATATATATATATCACCGCTGTGGTTTAGAGGTAGCGTCCTGCCTTGTCACGCAGCGGGCCCGGGTTTGATCCCCGGTCTGGGCAGTTTTTCTGGGTGAGGTTTTTATCGGGGTTTTTCCTCACCTGTAAGACAAATGTCAGGAGAACGTTGAGGCCCAAACAGTCCCCGAAATCATATGGCCATCATCATCATCCTTATCATTATCATCATCATCATTCACAGGTGTGGAAAGCAACGGAAAGCTATCACACCTACAATTTCCTAGTAAAGCTGCAAGAATAGCATGAAAATGCTTTGACTGCAGTGAAGGACCTGCCTTCGGGCGGAATTACTATGGATGGATATATATATATATATATATAATATATATATATATATAAGCTGTTTCCTTTAATTTATTTACTTCCAAATATTTCATTCCATAGTAATGATGCCAGAGGGCAGGTCTTTCACTGCCATCATAGCATTTTCATGCTATTCTCTACAGCTTTACTAGGGAACTGTAGGTGTGGTAGCTTTCCGTTTCATTCCGCATCGGTGAAGAATGATGAGAATAATTAGGATGATGATGATGGCCGGATGATTTTGAGGGATCGTTGGACCCTAAGATTTCTGACATTTATCTTACAGGTGAGGAAATACCGCGAAAAAATCTCACCTATAAGCCTGTCCCGACCGGGAATATTTCCGTATATATACAAATTTATTTATATAACGAAGCCTGGTAACTGTAGGCATTATGAAAATTAACGAACGTGGGCCCGCGTTGTCGGAAAACGAGCATCTTACTGACTGCTGCACTGAAGCAAACGATACGAATGCTGCATGAAGAGAGACTTACGCCGTCCGCTTTATACTCGAACGAGTCAAAACATGTATCAACGAACTGGTGTTAATCGCTCTTCAAATCTCTAAGTTTCCATCATCAAGAGTTGTGCCATCATTTTTCAAATGATGTACATGTTAACATGTATTTATTAAAAATAATATTGTGAATTATTCTTATAAGTTATAAGAATTGGAATTTTTTCACGAATTTATTTGCAAACTGATCTCAACCTATCCGTAAAATCTCACTTTCAATCCTCGTAAGTAAATAACAAATGCAATTATAAAACATAAGTACATGGATTGCCCGAAGGTTAAAATGTGTGTACTCGGGACAACATTCTTTAAAGAACTCAAAATGGTGTTGGAACAGTTACCTTGTTTTGCTACCGGTACTGAATGTGACACCATAGAATATCAGGGATGTTTAAAAATAAAAAAAAAAATACATAACGATGGCAGCTTCGTGGCTTAAGCGATTTGACCTCATATCTCACCACTGGGGCCCGAGATCACTTTCGGTCACTTCATATTGATTTCATGATGGATGAAACGAAGTCTGAGTAGGTTTTCTCGGAGTTTCTCCTGTTTTTCTTGCCATACATTTAACTCCAACATTACTTTACTCTCACCTCATTCATTTAGTTTCATTTTATTTAATCCGCCCCTGTGATATGTGGTCAGCCGCATACTTGTAATTCACAAACTTTCATCGCATCTCATCACTCGACTAGAGCCTATGTCAAAAATGAGTTGATAAGGAGGAGTATAACAGTAATTAAATATTTGAATGTTTTGATGTTATACAAGAAAACAAATGTTTTCTTACACCTTCTCTAATGTCGGTCTAGGAATAATATCTTTGAATGAATAAATGTCTTTCCAGCAACATATTTATCATAAATATGGCCCTCCTTAAAGACAACGGAACCATCTAGTTCAAAACAATAGAAGCATGTCATCACAAATCACCAATGAATATGAGGCAATCTCAGATTTTGTTATGTAAGGGTATACATTTCCAACCTACAGCTATGGTCTTCCCGGCGTGTTTAAGAGTTCAGGTGCCGTAATGTTTTGTAATTATAGTTAGATATCAACTCTCAGATAAGTCACACACTGGATATCGTAGTGCTTAAAGAATACCTACCTGCCTGTGGGGAGACGTAAATGACAAACGTCACAGTAAAAGGCATAACCAACATAAAAGTTATGCGGATATTGTAGTTGAAGATAAATCATAAAAAATTATAAAATGAATATTGTAAAGTAACATCTCTAGTTAGGAGAGGGAAAAAGTCAACAATACCCACAAAATTAGAAAAACAAATAGCTATAGGTCAATGCATCGCGCGCTAAACATTCATGGCTGCAAACAAATGAAAGTTATGAGTAACAATTTTTTATAACATTTCATACGTCATACAAAATAATAGTTGACTATCAGGAAGTGCTTTTTTTTCTGTTTTATTTTATGTCATGCTGTGACAACTGCCAGTTTCAAAATCAACTCTCGGTCAAAACGAGATGAGAAAAGGGTTGGTTCGGGGGCAGTTAAATAAACTGAAGGGGCGGATTGACTGAGTTCTATTTCCCCCGACAGAGTTTATTGTCCTACCAGGGATGTGCTTCCCAAACAAACACCATATAACTTTACACAAAGGTATACAATGTTTTCCACCTAGATGTCACTGTTATCAATACTATGTAGTTCTGTTCCAATTTATTTGTATAGTTCAAAGTGTAAAAAAAGGCAAAGTTATCCCACTACAGGTCAATGGGTGCCCATCTTTCTAGACAATCCGGACGTGATATTAGCCCTGCAAGATAGATACCTTTTCCTCCAGAATAAGCGCCTGAAACACATTTCAGTTAGATGATGGACCCAGAGAAATGGTACGATCATAATATTTAGGCCAGTTTAGAAATCCTGACCCCAACCGAATTCGAACCACCGATGTTCTGGCTTGTAGGTTATTCCCCTAACCAACCATGCAACGCCATTCTTTCAATTCAAAATGTATATATATATATATATATATATATATCCTATCCAGTCTCTCTGGACTGAACACTTGTTGTTTTCCGACCCCCGATTGTATTAGAGTATTCGAGGCCGAGGGGATCATTTCATCTTATCTTTTCTGTCAAATTCTTCCTATAGGGCAGATAAGGCTCTTAGCTGTAGTGAAAGCAACTGATCTAAGGATGGACACCTGAAAAAAAAAATTCTGGTCCTCCAGGTTGGGGTTGATGCGGTAGGTCAGCTCCCTCCCATCAGAAAAAATGCAATGCCAAAAACCTAATAGAGATAAGCCGGTCAGATTAAAAGGAAGACGAATCAAGCTACGGAAACGAACTCTGCTAATTGGAACATGGAATGTACAAGGCATAAGGAATAAAATGGAGGAGGTTCTTAAACAGATTGAAACTTTAGGATCGTATGTTCACGTTTACAGTGGTGTTAAAAAGAATGAAAGGGCTAAAAGAGGAGTTTCAGTACTTATCAAGAAGAAATATAAGAGATTTATCACAAACTGGGAAGCAATAAATGAAAACAATTAAAATTAATATATCTCTTTTTGGTATAAAATGCTCTATATTAGGAATATATGGAATTAGTGAGGATGGAAATTATTTAATAAAAGATGAATTTCATAGTACATTAAATTCTATTATGGATGAGATCGGGACCTCAAGAGAAATTATATTAGCTGGCGATTTTAACAGCAGAATCGGCAAAGAGATAGAAATGATGTAGTCGGACCATATGGAGAATTGGAGAAAAATGACAATGGTAGATTGATAGGATTTTGTGAACAATATTCACTTAAAATCCTAATGGATTTTACCAACATACAGATATTCATAAGTATACTTGGCACCAAGATACTCTTAATCTACAATCGATAATAGATTTTGTAACAATTAGGAAACATTCAATTTTAAAGACCCAGGATGTAAGGGCATACAGAGGATTATCATACGGAAGTGATTACACTTTATTGAATGCAAAAATAATATTTCCATTCCAAAGTAAAAATGACAGGCTAAATAAAACTAAAAATGAAGAGGACAGTTTCCATAACTTGTCAATTACTCTATACAACTTGGATAGTTTTGGAGAATGAGAGCACATCATATCTGTATAAGAAAAGGTTAGATGATCAGTTACTAATCTCTACGTTTGACAATGCTCAGGAAGAATACAACTATATAGTAAAAAGTATTCATCAGGCGGCAAAAGAAGCTTTAGGAGAAGCAAATAGAGAAATAAATACATTCAAATATTTTTGGAATGAGAACTTGGCAAAAGAAATAGCAAACAAAAGAGAAAAATATTTAATGTGGTTGAATACCAAAGATCTGAAAGACAAAATACAATATAAAGAAGCTCAAGCAAGAGTTAGAAAGAAAATTAAGGAAGCTATAATCAGAGCTGGGAACAAAATTGTTTAAAAATTCAAACATGTATTGGAGGAAAACGAAGTTCTGAAACTTGGAGAATTAAAAAAAATTGAGAAATAAAAGAAGTGGACAAACAAATGTACAAATAATACCTATGCCTGAATGGGAAAATTATTTTAAAGCGTTACTATCAGAAAACAGGGTATTTAATTTAGATAAAGTTCAAAATATTCCAGAAATAAATGAAGAAGAACATATGCAATTGGACATACAGGATATTAAAGTGAATATTCAATCATTAAGAAACAAAAGAGCTAGTGGTCCAGGAGGAACACCAGCGGAACTATTAAAACATGGATCCAACAATTTATTTGAACGACTGAGAAAATTATTTACAAAATTTATGAATGGTGAAAAAGTTCCTGAAGAATGGAAACTCGGATACATTTCGACAATCCATAAAAAAGGAAAAAAAGACCAATGTGAAAATTATAGAGGTATAACAGTGACAAGTGCTATGAGTAGACTCTATGGACGTATACTAAAATATTATTTGGAAAAAAAACTATAGTGATATGGAATTAGAGGAACAGTCAGGATTTAGAGCAAGTCGTTGTACAACCGACAATTTATTTTGCATTAATCAGCTAATAGAAAAGAAAATGCAATATGGACAACCTTTGCACCTACTATTTGTAGATCTACAGAAAGCATACGACAATGTCCCTATAGAGAAACTATGGATTGCTTTAAGACGTATGGGAATTAAGGCTGTAATAATTGAAGCTACACAAAATTTATATGACAATTGCATGTCTAAAATTAAAATTGGCAGTAAATTGTCACATGGTTTTTCGGTAAATAAAGGTCTTCGCCAAGGTTGTTATCTATCACCGACTCTTTTTAAAATATATGTACATGAAATATTAAAGAATTGGAGGAGAAAATGTTCCTATTTCAAACAATAAACCTTTATACAACTTACATTTTGCAGATGATCAATTGTAAATAGAAATGGTAGTTATGAAGAGGAAATAAGAAATAGAAATAATAAAGGGAAATTTGCAATTGCTTTCCTCAATGGAATATTGCGGGATAAAAATATAAGTAATAAAAATAAAATAAATATATATCATACAATTGTTAAAAGCATCATTACTTATGGAGCACAACTTTGGTCATTAAGAACAAAAACAAATAAGTACATTTTGGCAACAGAAATGGATTTTATACGAAGGGCCGCAAGAATTTCAAGAAGAGATAAAGTTAGGAACACAGTTATAAGGGAGAATATGAAGATTGAAGACACTATTTTAGAATATATTAAAACGCAGCAATTAAGATGGTACGGACATGTCCAGCGAAAGGAAGAGGATCGACTACCAAAATATGTTTTGGAATGGAAACCTGAGGGAAGACGAAGCAGAGGAAGATCTAAAACCTCCTGGAGTCAGGCAATATGTTTATATATGAAGGAGAAACATCTGCAACTAGGAGATTGGATGGACCGACAAAACTGGCTATTAGGAATCGGACGATGTCAAAGACATTAATCAACCGATGATATATATATATATATTTATTTATTTAACATTTACGGATCCCTCGGCGTAGCCGAGTGGTTAAGGTAAGATGCCTTGGCACAGAGCTACGGGACGTGCGCTGGTTCGAGTCCCCATGGTGCAAGAAATTTTCTCATGGAATTTCAGCCAGTATGGGACCTGCACCCACTCAGCATCGTGAGGCATTTGGTTAGCTACAATAAGTAGTGACTCCAAGGTCGAGGAGACCAGTTATAATGACTGGGGGACCCGACATGCTTACCACGTGTCACCTCTACCTCTATGATTAACACATGTGGGGGCCTTCCAGGGCTGTCGTGCTTGGAGTTATCATTGACGGACGTTTTCCCATCAGCAGTCTAATTGGATGTATCCATTGGGTTGTTTAGTGCAAATGTGTTTAGCCAATTGTTCATTTAATTTTAAGTTATTGGCTTTTAATTTTAATGATAATAAATGGAGATAACTATGAAATACTTTCCGGTAAAAAAAGAACTTATTCAGCATTTGCCTAGACGATTAGGAAATAGTGTTACAAAGAAATCAGTCTTGTTGGTTGACGTCGTGTTCTCAACCCGAGATTTTCTTTGATAAGATAAGTTAATATTTTCTATTTCAATAAAATATGGTAAGTCTATTCTACAGAATTAATTAGCAAATAATATACAATAGTTTTAGACTATGATTAATATTAAGTTAATTTAAAAGTGTTCCCGGTATCATAAACTTAATAAAATATTATTAGATAGAAAAGATCTCATACAAAATATTTTCAAAAACTGTCCTTGTCGATTCATGTAAAAATTTGATTAATTATTCCATTATTACTTACAGAATTTTTACTATCTATACGCATATTTCGTCTGCAATGTTAGGTTGTAACCAGTCTGTTCTGCATATCTATTTTGTGTGCTCGGGCACGCTTAAAACGCATTCATCAATTGTACAGTAGTAATTCTATTTACAAAATTATAATTATATGTCTAATTAGTACCAATTTAGATACTTTTTAAGATAAATTATTATGATCATTTGTGTTCATGAAATTTTAACCTAGAAAAGACATTCAAGTTATTGATTCTGGATTTGAACTTGCGGCCTCCCGAATATGATTTCCAAACATTAGTAGTGATATATTGACTTAGGCTTTCACGGCCGTAGTTACTATGATGATCTTGCAGAAGATTTCCGGGCTGTTGGCCGTGGTCGGTAGGCTTGTAGTTCCCCAAAGTTTCGCCAGAGACTGCGTCAGGCATCCTCAAGGGTTGTCTTGAGACTGGCAATTTTGTCGACTACCTTCTCTATTTATACATTTATCCGCGACGTGTTCTCTGCGCGGTCAATTACTTCGTAAATTGTATCTGCCTTCTGGTTGGTTAGCATTAGAGTCTTGCACCAATGAGGTTGCTGTCTGATGTTCTAGTAGATTGTTCTCGTAGAGGTTTACATCTGGATTTTGTTAAGACTGGTATCCATGCTTTGTTGACTTTTAATGATTCTTCTTTTCTATTGTAACAATTTTGATGTTTGAATATTTCAATAGCTTCTCGCTGCAGACGGGTGAAATAGTGTGTGCAGTTAGATAATATATCTGTGTTGTTGTATTGTATTGTATGGCCTTCAAGTAGAGAGTGTTCTACTACTGCCGACTTTTCCACTTGTTTAAGACGGCTGTATCTTTCGTGTTCTTTAAGTCTGGTTGTGATGCTGCGTTTAGTGGTGCCTATATACACTTGGTCGCAACTGCATGGGAACCTGTATAAGCCTGCTGATTGATGAGGATGAAGTTGATCCTTAATCGGTCTGAGGAATTTTTTGATTTTCCTGGTAGCCCTATATACTGTTTTTATGTCTTCTTTCTTTAGCAGTTTTGCAATTCGGTCAGTTACATTCTTGATGAAAGGTAAGAATGCCCTGGTTTACGATTTTTCTTCTGATTCCTTGTTGTTGTATCGTCTGGGATGGTTAGCTCTGTTGATTTCTTTGTTGTTGTATCCATTAGCTCTGAATACTGTACGGAGATGTTTGATTTCAGTCTTTAATAAATTCAAGATGGCAAAGTTTCTTGGCGCGATTTGTCAATATTTTGATAATACCAAGTTTCTGTTTGGGGTGATGATTGGAGGTTTTATGAAAATATATGTCAGTATGCATAGGTGTTCTATATATGGTGTGTTAAATGTTGTCATCTTCTTCTCTTCTGATTGAGATGTCCAGAAAGGCTATGCTGTTATCTTTCTCTTTTTCTACGGTGAATTGTATATTGGAGTTTATGTTGTTGATGTGCGCCAGAAATTCTTCTATTCTATCTTCCCCGTGGTTCGAAATTACGAAGGTGTCGTCTACATATCGAAGCCATGTCTTGGGTTTCAGAGGGGCAGTCTCCAAACATTTTTGTTCGAAGTTTTACATAAATACATTTGCAACTACTGGGCTCAGGGGACTACCCATAGCTACTCCATCTATTTGTTCATAGAAGTCGTTATTGAATAAGAAATATCTGGTGGTTAAGCAGTGTTCGGAAAGATTAGTGATATCTTGAGGAAACTTGTCAGCGATGAGGTAAATGGTCTCCTTTATAGGAACTTTAGTGAATAGAGAGACCACGTCGAAACTAACCATTCGATCGTCCGGTTGCAGAGCTATTTCTTTTACTTTATCTAAGAAGTCAATCGAGTCTTTGACATATGTATCACTGTTGGATGTATGAGGTTTTAATAGATTAGATAAATGTCTCGCTAGGTTATAAGATGGTGATCGTATGGCGCTGACAATCGGTCTTAGAGGTATATTGTCTTTATGGATTTTAGGTAGCCCGTAGAGTCTGGGTGGCAGGGCCTCGTTCTTCTGAAGTTCTTTCTTCACGTTGTCTGGAAGTGAGGAGGCTTTGATCAAGTTGTTAGTTTTACGGAGTATGCTTTTGGTTGGGTCGTCTGACAACTTACGGTAGTTCCCAGTATCCAGTAACTTGGTGATTTTACGATTATATTCTTCTGTGTCTAATATAACCGTAGAGGTCCCTTTATCTCCTGGTAGAATTATAAAATAGTTTCATCCGTTTTTAAGGTTTTTATAGCCTTCCTTTCTACAATGGAGAGATTGTGTTCTGGCTTGGGAGCGTTTCTTAGAATGCGAGAGACTTCGTTGCGGATAGTTTATGCCTTTTCCAGTGGTAATACTCCAATGGCAGATTCGACGTTAGATATTATTTCTTCCACAGGTATAGCTTAAGGTGTGACAGCGAAATTGCCTCCTTTCGCTAGAAGTGAGATTTCTGCAGCTGAGAGTGGACGGTTGCTAATATTTACTACGGTGACTGTGGTGTCCAAGTTAGTTCCAGGAATTTGTTTAGATGTAGACTCGGCCAACACGGCCAACAGCCCGGAAATCGTCTGCAAGATCATCATATTACTAGTGAGTTACCGTTCTTTCCAAGACGAGATTCGTGTGCTACGCAGTTGAAAAACATGAATTATAATCAATATGGTGAACAAAAAATCCTGTTTCCTGATTTACTTAAATGTAAAGAAGGCCAAAAAATAATAAGCAATTGAACTCTAAATGTAGTTTTTATTATTATTTTTATATTTATATTTTTATACCTATTTGACTTCCAATCAAAAGTTTGTATTTACAAGATAAATAATTTTCATAATAACAATTATAACTCCAAAATATTCATTCCAACCTCCATCAAAAGATTTTAATGAATGTTGTTTCAAGCTGACTGGAGCTATATTGTGCAGAAAAAAACTGCATATATATATATATATATATATATATATATGTATATTGTACAAATAACAATTTCCTGTGCGGAAAGCGCTAAACACTAACTCTCATATTCGCATTGTCAAGGTCTTATTATTCTCCAAGATGACATAAACCTTCATTCAAACAAATAATACTTCAAAAAACTAAAAAAAAAACGCTTTATTATAAAACCGAACTAAGAAAAGAAAAATGATATTAATTTCCAACACGCTTGGAATAATATTAAAGTGGTCAACAAAAAGCTCATCTCCAACACATCTAGAATGAAACTATAATTATCTACAAAAAAATAATTTTACCATCAAAAGCGTGGAGTGCTCTATATCAATTAATATATTTGATAATAAACAGATATTGGTAAAAGAAAAGTCTCTAAGAAGAAAATATTAAACCATAAAAGCACCCCACGCTTTTGATGGTAAAATATTTTATTTTGTAGATAACTCAAGTTTTATTCTAGATGTGTTGGAGATATTTTTTGTTGACCACTTTAATTTTATCCCAAGCGTGTTGGAAATTAAAATTATTTTTCATTTTTTAGTTCGGTTTTCCAGTAAAGCGTGTTCGTTTAGTTTTTTAAACTATTACTTATTTATTAGCTTTTAGTTTTAATATTTTACAGAATAAAATAAAATGTAAATATCTTTGAATTCGATACTATTGTAGTGGGAGCTAAAAGTAATACTCTTCTAAAAAAAGTCCTCCGTGTAGGAGTTGAACCAGCGGACCTACGGATTACTGAAATTATATACCAGTACAGTTCACCGCTCTACCAACTGAGCTCTTATAACTATTGACTAAAAAGTTGACAAGTCCGCAACCTATTTTGCCGGTTTTTATTTTTTTGGTTTTCTGATGATTCTGGTTAGGATTTTAGAAATCATTCATGATATTATTGTATTGTCATTGGTCCTTTACAAGTATACAACGTTTCAAGTCGATCCGATGTTTTGAATTGGGTGAAAATCATGCTGAAAGATTCCGTTACATAGAATCATAGGCACGTTTTTTGATATCCTGATCGTGACCAGGATCTTAGAAAATTTATGAAATTATTGTATTGTCACTGGTCCTTTACACGTATACAAAGTTTGAAGTCGATCCAATGTTGTGAAGTGGGTGAAAGTCGTGTTGAAAAACTCCGTTACGTAGATGGACAAGCTATATAAAGCGTGTAAAAAACAGCTTTTATTAATGATTTTAACACTATTGTTTTATTTAATGAGAACTAACTCACAGGCACTATCGAACCCATTCGTTCATAGCCGCGACGAACATAAGCTCTCCATACACCCCTATCCTGAGCTAATATTTTCCAATTATTCCCTTATAATCTACTTCCCTTAATCACAGTTAATGTTATTCTCCCACCTCATTCTTGGTCTACCAACTGGGAGTATTCCCTCTGGTTTTCCTACAAGAATCCACTATGCACGTCTTTCATTCCCCATTCGTGCCACATGTCCTGCCCATTGGAGTCTACGAGAATTAACTCTTATTATATTTGGCTTCCTATAAAGACCACGTGTTTCACTGTTATGTACAGTTATCCATTTACCTGTCTGTTTTTGGTACAAAATTATCCTAAGAACTATATTCTCAAATAATCGTAATCTCCTTTCTTCACTTAGAGCAAGAGTCCATGTTTCGCATACATATAATATAACTGGTTGAATAACAGTTTTATATACTCTCAGTTTAACGTTTTTTGAAAGCAGTTGGGATTGCGTAACAGCACGCATTTCCAGAATTGAGCCCACATTTAATTCCTTTGTGCTTCTCATTCCTATTAGTGGTTAATTTTCCTAAGGATTTGAATTCAGCCACTTCCCCAAAATGTCTCTCATTTGTCATTAGCTGTCCAATTCCATTATATAATGAATTTCTATGTGTGACCATATATTTAGTTTTATTGATATTTACTTCCTGTCGAAATTTCTTAGTGTTACTCAATAGTGTGTACGTGTTGGCCTTTAGTATCTCCTCGCTATCGCCCAATAGTACCACATCATCAACATAAACTAACAGCTTATTAATGCCATTGAGTTGTAGGCCTTCGTCATTCTCTATAGAATTGATGGCATGCTCTAGATCAAAATGAAATAGTAGACGAGAGAATGCATCACCTTGCATCAACCCATTCTGGATTTAAAAAGTATCCGAAAAATGTTCGCCAAACGCACCTTACTCTTTATTCCATTTAGACACATTCAACCTGGTTGAGTGGTAGACAAGGCCTTAAGGCCTTAACTCTGCCAGGTAAAATAAAGCTATTATTATTATATAAGTCTAACTAACTTTTTAATAATTCCGAATTACTGCAGCATACTATATAAATTCTTCCTCTTAATAGAATCATATGCTTTCTTGAAGTCTACATATAGTATATGTAGGCCTACAGTACCATCATATTCCTATTTAATTTCTAAAACCTGTCTTATACTAAAAATCTGATCTGTTGCAGACCTCTTTCTTCTAAATCCACATTAATGATCTCCTAGAATGTCATCAATATAGGGAGTTAATCTGTTTACTAATATATTTGTTAGTATTTTGTACAATTTGAAAATAATGAGATGCCCTTGTACTCGTTGCAATCTGTTTTATCTCCTTAGTACGATAATCGATTATTTTCATTCATCTGGAAGAGCTTATTTTTCTCAAATCATGCTAAACAACCGGCGTATCTTGTCCATCAATTTATATCTACCTGATTTTAACAGATATGTTGGGATCTCATCTGAACCTGATGTTTTATACGTCTTAATTTTCCTATCGCGAATCAACCTCTAATGCACTAGGTTCTGCGACTACTATTTCAGCTGTCTGCAAATGATATTCTTCAATATCCTGTTCTGCATGTGCATTTAATAGGTGATTAAAGTAACTTATCCATCTATTTCATATGCTCCTGGAATCTTCCCATCATATCCCCATTTTTATTCCTAATTATGTTTGTATTAGACTGAAATCTTTTCTTCTCTACCTTAATCCCTGATATAATTCTCTAATGTTCGTATTTTTTGTGTTCACTTCAAGATCATTTATATTGTCTCTCAAATGTTCTCTCTTTTTACTCTTTAATAAATTGGTGGTTTCCCGTCTAATATTACCCAATTTCTCAACATTCAACTCATTTGGCTCGTGTAACCATTTAATTATTGCTAGCTTTCTTTTCTTTACAGTGTCGGCACATTCCTCATCAATCCATATCTTGTTTTGCCTCTTTCATAAATAAGCAATGCTTTCTGATGCGGACAATTTAATAGTATCTCTTATAGCCTCCCATTCATTATTTACATCAGTTTTTTCTTCGTTTGCCACATTGTTATCTGAAGATTTCAGCACTTCAAATCTATTAGTAATTTTGATTAGGTATTCTTTCCGCATTTCACATTTTTAAAGTTTTTAAATTAAATGTTTCATAATCATTTTTAGCGTTTGTTCCTCTCATAAGCGATAGCCGTTGTCTGATTTTCACCCTGACCCGATGATGATCCCAATTGTACTCTGTCCCGCTAACTGAACTAACATCGATGATGCTAATGTGCCTGCGTTTGTCCACTAATATGTGATCTATCTGGTTCCGAGTTTCGCCATCTGGATACGTCC
>JASPKZ010002375.1:0-56094 GCA_030220185.1 Diploptera punctata
AACGCCAAGACAACAGCGACAAATCTGTTGACCGCAGAACAAGAACACCGAGCACAAGCGACAGTAGCCAGCAGCGGAGACATCTGCCGATGAGAAGCGGAACCCGGACGGCGGACGGCAGGAAGAAGTGAGCGACTCCAACCAAATCAGTACTAGTATATGACACAACACGCACACCGCCGGGCGAAACAGAAGATAATGAAGGAGACGACAGCAAAAATCGTCAAATACAAAACACCTCCTCGCTGTCAAATGAAGACATTGAGGAGAAAATTATAAAGAAGGTAAACAAACAGATACAGGACATGCTAGAGGACATAAAATGGATGATAAAAGATAATCTAGAAACAAAGGCAACCAAAAGAGACACACAGAGACAAAGAGAAGAGGAGGCAGAGAAGAAGAAATCCTACTCACAAACAACAAGCGACAAGAAATATGATAACGGGGACAAAACAAACTACTGGAGAGGGAAAGCAAAACTGCAAGCGGCCGAAAAAGGGCATGGCTTATATAGGAAAGCTGCACAACTCCACACCTCCAGAGATGATATACGACTATCTACAGGGAAACGACATCGACGGCGAAAATAGAAGTGGAGGAATTACCCGCCATGGGAAGAAACAAGCGCCTTCAAGGTTGGAATAGCCCTAAAACACTGCAAAAGCGCCGAAGACCCGACTTTCTTCTGGCCCGAAGGAATAGTTGTACGGCCCTTTCGTTCTCGAAACGAAACATGGGAAACAAACTTTTTCTCCCCTCGAAACGAAACAAGGAGAAACACACTGTAAAAACCAGGACAAGGAAGAAAATTAAAAACATCTACTGTGGAATATAGAAGGACTACGAAATGCACTAAACATGTTACCCAGAAGACTTTTTCGACGAATATGATATAATAACACTCACAGAAACATTTCTAACAACCAATGGAGCACGGAAAACTTCTACGCAATTAACTCATATGCCAGCCAAGGGGAAAGAGGAAGACCTAAAGGTGGGGTAACAATGCTAATAAAACCAAAATTAGCGCCCGTTCGAGATACTTCAAAAATCAGAAAACATGCTGCTAGTAAAGACAAACACATGCACAGTACTAAATGTCTACTTCCAGCCAGAACACAAGGCAGAAGAAATCCAGGAGGAGATAAGCCAGGCACTAAGCAAGACGAACAGGACAGACAATATGATAATAATGGGCGATATTAACTGCAGAATTGACACACCCACCCATATAAAGCGAAAAACTGTAAGTCGGTCATATAGAAAAAGAAGGGCTAACTCTAGTAAACAAAGAGAAAGAGTACACTTACATCGGACCAAATGGAGCCAGCACAATCGACCTTGTCTTCACAAACAGCCATAAGACCCACCAAAAGATAAGAAGAGACATACCAGTAAGGAAACATATACCAGTAAGTACCGACATATATATAAAAGACACACAACAAAGAAAAAACTCCAGAAAACCAACAAATAAACTATCGAGAAAGATTCACAGAGAGAAACTAAACACAGAAACGATACAAAAGGCATCAGAAGAAATAAAAGAAGGAAAAATAAATCAGGCAGTCGATGCAATAGAAGGACAAATAAAACAAGCGACAGTAAAGAAATAATGGAAAAGAAGGAAAGCAAAGCCATGGTTCAAACAAGAATGCTACGTAGCGAGGAGAGCCGCGATCATAGCACTCCACAAGGCGAAACTATCGAAAACACACGAAGACCTACAAGAATACCAAAATACCAGGAGAGCCTACAAACAAACAGTGGAAAGGTATAAAGAAACGTACCAGGCGGAAGAAGAGAAAAAAATAATAGAAAAAACAAAGGAAAAATTGTATAAAGTGACCTCACCAAAACAGCCATCCTTCCCAAGAGATATACCAATACATACGTGGGAGAAACACTTTAAAGAAGTACTGCAGGCCCAAGAAACACGCCCAGAAACCACACGAAGGAAAGAAGAAGTGGAGAAATCCTGCCTCTTCACCAGAGAGGAAGTAAGACGACACATTGCAAGTTCGAAAGACAGAAAAAGCCTGCGGACCTGACGAAATTGCCTTCGAACACCTCAAAGAAACAGAGCAAGCTCTCGCAGACACCTGGACAGAGCTTTTCAACGAATGCCTAAGGCAAGGCAGCATTCCGGACAAGTGGAGAATAGCAACGCTGAAGGTGCTGTACAAAGCCAAAGGAGACACGAAGGACCCAAACTCATACAGGGGAATAGCCCTAGAGTGCACAACACTAAAAATAATGACCAGCATACTCACAGAGAGATTAAGAGCGATGACAGCCCACGTCATACCGGAACAACAGTTCGGGTTCGTAAAAGGGAAATCGACGACACAAGCAATTAAATGTCTACAAGAGAGCATCGAAATAGCCTTAGAACAACCGAGAGGAAACTACTACATGCCATCTTCATAGACTACAAGAAGGCTTTCGACCTCTTAAACAGGCAGCTGATAATAAGAAGAATAGAAGAAGCAGCAGGGAGAAACCAAGTAACTAGATTAATTGAGAACATCCTCTCCAGAAACCAAGTGCAGATAGACGATGGAGTTTCAAAAACAGAGCAAATAGATCAAACAAACGGCGTACTCCAAGGTGACCCGTTGAGTCCCCTACTCTTCATAATAGCAACAGCAAAAATACCCACAGAGATAGAAACAGAAAACGTCCAAATCTTGGCATACGCTGATGACATGGTGATTACATCCCAAGACATCGAAAAAGCTCAAACAGCGTTCGACAACTCGTAGCATGGGCCGAAAAGAACGACCTAGAAATAAATGAGAAGAAAACAGTAAAAATGACCTTCAGGAAAGGAGGAAGACTCGCAGCGAATGACTGCATTCGGTATAAGGGAGACCCACTGCAAAATGTAAACCAGTTCAAATATCTGGGGATCACACTGCAGAGCCGAGGTGACACCTTCGATAAGCACATCAAAGAACGCGCCTTAGCGGCCAGAATAGCAACGAACGGCATTAAAAGCCTGAGTAAACTATCCCTGGAGACAGCAATGACCATCTTCCGCTTAAAAATAGCACCAATCATGGCCTATGGAGTAGAAGTGATTTGGAAGAACCTAAATAAAGCAAACCTAGAGGAAATAGAGAAAGTCAAAGCACACTTTTTAAAGACAGCGCTAAGCGTATCAAAATACACGCCTTCACGCCTAACATACATACTGACAAAGGAACCATTCTTCATTGAAGAGCTCCACCTGGACCTTCTCGTGCCGGCAAAAGATGCCTACAAAGAACTGCTGTGGGAACTCAACGAGAAGAGAGAACAGATATGGCCTGAGTTCTACGCATCGGATGCGATGATCTACAGGGAATGGACAGCAGCCAGATACGACCTGAGACACACCGTGACGAGAGTCGCGGTCCATGGTTTCCACCACAGGATATGCACAACAGTGAAGCGCCATAACCCAGAAGAAAAGTGCAAGTGCAAACTATGTGGGTCGCACTGCGACCGATATCACCTATTACAGTGTAAAAACATAGGAACATCGATAACAGACTTTTGTAAGACATGAAAACAGTTCTTTCTACATGGCCATTGGCTGCAATTATACCTATTATTAATAGAATATGTACCACCTACTACGTCATCATACCAACAGCTTGTTTCAATATAAATAAAACTTCCTTTTGTTTTAGACGTGTCTCTGCTCAGCTGGTCAGTGGAGGGAGATGTGATGAATAAACAAAATATGGATTCCTCTATAAGGTTATAAATACAAGCAAAACACAACGAAATTCCGTTATTTAGTATCGTAGACTTTATATTTTTGTTATCTGTGATCGAATCGCATTGCCTCTTCCCACGCGCTACGCTTAGAGTTACTGTTTACCTATCCAAGTTCTTAAAGGATATCAAAAGTTTTGTTTGAAAAGTGAAATTGAGCACAACAACAGTGGGCTAACAAGAAGTTTAGATCTCGTTTCTTTCGTTTGTTTTGGGAAGTTTCAAATTTTCTCTATATTCGTACGTCTTTTGTCGATATTAAGTATTCTAATGTTCTCTTTATAATACACACTTTCCATAAATCTTATCTTGAAAATACAAAAAAAGGCATATACCGTTATAAAAAAATAAGAATAGATTTTATAAAAAGTAAATGGACAGTTGCTGTAAAATGAGGAACATTTTGAATAAGTGTAATAACCAAGAACAATAATTACAAAAAGGAATGAGGAGCACAAATAAATCAAACACAGGTTCAATTGTGGAAATTAATTACATTTTGAATTTGATGAACTCTTGTCGTCCCAACTTCTCTCGAAAAATACATAAAACTGTTATTCTCCCAGTTGGACTTTTACCTTAAGAGACGAGAAAAGATTACGAGTAATTGACATTAAAGTTCTTAGGACAAATTTGGACCAAAGAGAGATGAACAGACAGGCGAATAGAGAAGACTGCATATTGCGTGCGCAATAATTCTTGAATTAAATATATAAAGTCAACTATAGTAAACGTGCTGTATTCACTGCCCGTGTACCTACATTATAGACCTAAGTTTCTTATTTATTACTTAAGTAAATAGGCTTAAAATTGTAAATCCTTAATCCAATCTAACTTCTGAAATATCCAAATAAAGCAAATATAAAAGTGTATTAAAAATGTCTTATGTAAATTAATATATTTAAAAAATGTATTTCGATTGACCTCAAAACAATTCTAGAAAGAGGTTAAATAATCTGCGTGTTTGTTTGAAAAACTATGTTAACCACACGGTTAGCTGCTTGACCAAGTTTTTGAAACAGAAATTTAATTCACTTGATGACGGCTGATGTGCTTATTTGAATATTTTTAATTAAAATATATTTTGTATTTTTACATTATTTGCATGTTTTAACTTATTTACATGACACATGGTCATTTCTATTGATACTGTATATTAATAATGAAAATGTGGTCTCGGGTAGTGTCGCTGCGGAGCAGGGTTCGATCCCCTGTCGGGACAAGATTCCAGGGTAATTGTTTTTTCAGGGTTTTCCTCAAATATCAGGAAACGTTAAGGCACAAACAGTTCCTGATACTTATCATATTCACCACGTTTAGTGTGAATGTGTGTGTGTGTTATCTCGGATCCCTTATTGAGGGAGGCCCTTGTGTGTGTGCTCCGTGAGGTCGTGCGACTGCAAGGAGACAGGTTAAAACTAAGCTGTGTTAAATGTAATACAACTAACAATGGACAAAATGAAAAAAAACAAGAATAGGATGAGTTATTTTTATAATATTAAGGTTCAAACTGAAGTTTACAGCGTTTTGAAAATATAATTAAATGTAACACAGTTCACAAAAGGCAGACCTGGGTGAGAACAGCACCACTTATTCTTCATAAGAACATAAATACAAAAATGTTTTTTTTTTTTATTTTCCCAATAGGCCGTAATTATCATTCTTATGCAGGCACAACAAAGGTAATTTCACAGACTGTAGTTTACTGAGCAGGTCCATAAGCTCATTATTTAATCGATTCTAAGTTGAACGGAAGATCTTTTACACGTCAACAATTCAGCTGTGAACTTAACTTGTGGACAGTGTTGTAAGTAAATGAGTAGAAAAAGGGGAAAAAAGTACCAACTTAGGCAAAGTAAAAAATATATTATATATAAATAATTTTAGAAGGTAAAATATGCCACACTTAATGAAATGGAGAAGGACCGATATTTAGAAATGTAACTGTCGTTGGAAGCTTGGACGATAAGCCTAGACAAAATAAACATTGTTAGAATCAACATACAAAAGCACTCGCCGAACTCCTTTCATCATGTTACTAGTTGTTGTGCTGGCTATATGAGTGAACAACAGTAATGGATAACCAAGTATTACTATTCTCAACAGAAAACATCAACTTTCATTTTGGAATTCGTTATACGCATTCAGTACTTGTTTTCTTCTTTTTCCAAGGTGCGATAGCCTTTGAAGGCCCTTGGCGTACTAGCCAGCTGACGGCCTCACATCCAAATATGTAAATCGCAGAAGTAGGCGAACATGCAGCCAGTGTGTGGGTGATATGTGGTTAGTATGTCGGGTTCCACAGCCGTTATAACTGGATTTCTCAACCTACAGATGTTACATAATGTCTCACGATGCTGAGTGCACGGCCCCATACTGGACGAAATTCCATGACAAAGTGTCTTACCAATCGGGGACGCGAACCAGCCAAGTCCCTGGCTATTCACCAGGGCATCTTGCCTTAAACCGCTCGGCGGGGCTGTTTACTTGTGTTGAAGCATCTTATAATGGACACTAGTGGGGCCTATAAGGAGCGAGAGTCAAGAATATTCTCAATAAGAATTCTAATAAAATATGTCTGTATAATATACAACAAGTGTGAAGCTCAAATTGTTACGCACAATGTGGACCTATTTTAAATACAAATATAAGCTAAAGTAAAGTAAGCAAAAGCGCAGTGGCTCCAAACATAAGGTAGTCATTATGCCAATTGATATGTTATGGGAACATTCAGACTGTAACCTATAATTCAAGCATCAAATCTACGTAATTTAAGAATCTACCCCTTAAAAGGACGTAAAGCTATAATCTATATATCTGTTGATCTGGTTGAACGAGCCAGCAGTCCAGTACCAGCTGTACCTCTTCCGATTGTAATGTAAACAAACCAGATGTATGACTGCATTTCCATTCGTCGAATAATGGTTTTAACTTTAAGGATATGTTTAATTAAATGAGAAAACAGTAACATTAATGTACCCTACAGTTTATTAGATAATCTGGTGTCCCATAAGGATAAGTTTGCAATTCTGTTTGAAAAATCACTAATGCAAGTTTTCAAGGCATATACAGAGATTTTTTAAATAAAGTTAAATGTTCCTTCAACTTAAGGGATTTATCGCATTTTTTAAAAATAAAGTTAAATGTTCCTTCAACTTAAGAGATTTATCGCATTTTTTAAAAATAAACCCTCCATGGTATCTTTACCTTGTCGTGGTGGAGTGGCTTGCGTGCTTAAATGATCCTGAGAGCTATGCCGGCGGTAGCATTGCTGCCGATAGGGTTACCCATGCCGGACTGGTCGAAGGTGATAAGCCAGACGAAAAAAGTACCTTGGGCGAAAGAGTGACGACCTTTCGCTGTAAAAATACAACCGTCAAGAAATGCGGACATGGGTTCATCTGGGGTAAAATTTTCCGGAGGTCAAATAGTCCCCCATTCGGTTCTCCGGGCGGGGACTACTTCAGGGAACTCATGCCAAAGGCTCAAACACAAGGACATGTTCCTAGGAACATGGAATGTTAGGACTTTATACAATAGCGGGGCACTAGAGATATTAACGCGGGAATTGGATGGATCGCCCTTGGATATAGTCGCTTTACAGGATTTCAGCATAAGGATATTCATAAATATACCTGGACGTCCCCAGATGGAGAAACTCGGAACCAGATAGATCATGTATTAGTGGATAAACGCTGGCACAGTAGCATCATTGATGTTAGATCAGTTAGAGGGACAGACTGCAATTCGGATCATCATCTGGTCAGAGTGAAAATCAGACAACGGCTATCGCTTATGAGACGAACAAACGCTAAAGATGATTCTGAAAAATTTGAACTAAAAAACTTGAAAAATGATGAAATGCGGCAAGAATACCAAATCAAAATTGCTAATAGATTTGAAGTACTGGAATCTTTAGATGACAATGTGGCAAATGAAGAAGAAACTGATATAAATAAAGAATGGGAGGCTATAAGAGATACTATTGAATTGTCAGCATCAGAAAGCATTGGCTGTTTAAAAAAGAGGCAAAACCAGAAATGGTTTGATGAGGAATGTGCCGACAATGTAAAGAAAAGAAAGCTAGCAAAAATGAAATGGTTACACGAGCCAAATGAGGTAAATTTAGAGCAATTGGGTAGTATTAGACGGGAAACCACCAAGTTACTAAAGAGTAAAAAGAGGGAATATTTGAAAGAGAAGATTAATGATCTTGAAATGAACGCAAAAAATAGGAACATTAGAGAATTATATCAGGGAATTAGTATAGAGAAGAAAGGGTTTCAGGCTAGAACAAACATAATTCGGAATGAAAATGGGGATATGATTGCATATTCTAGGAGTATATTAAATAGATGGAAAAGTTACTTTAATCAGCTATTAAATGTACATACAGAACAGGACATTGAGGAGGATAAGTTACAGACAGCAGAAATGCTAGTCACAGAGCCAAGAGCATTAGAGGTTGAGATGGCGATTGAAAAATTGAAGATGTATAAAGCATCAGGTTCAGATGAGATCCCAGCAGAACTGATAAAATCAGGGGGAGAAAAATTGATGGACAAGATACGCTGGTTGCTTAGTATGATTTGGGAAAAAGAAGCTCTTCCAGATGAATGGAAGGAATCAATTATCGTACCAATCTATAAGAAAGGAGATAAAACTGATTGCAACAACTACAGGGGCGTCTCATTACTTTCAACTTCGTACAAAATTCTAACAAATATATTAATAAGCAGACTAACTCCCTATATTGATGACATTGTAGGAGATCATCAATGTGCATTTTGAAGAAACAGGTCTAAAACAGATCAGATTTTTAGTATAAGACAGATTTTAGAAAAGAAATGGGAATATAATGGTACTGTACATCTACTATATGTAGACTTCAAAAAAGCTTATGATTCAATTAAGAGGGAGAAGTTATATAGTATCCTGGTACTGCACATCAACTATATGTAGACTTCAAAAAAGCATATGATTCAATTAAGAGGGAGAAGTTATATAGTATCCTGCTGGAGTTCAGAATTCCTAAAAAGTTAGTTAGACTTATACGAATGTGTCTAAATGGCTCAAAGAGTAGGGTGCGTGTAGGCAAACAGTTTTCAGACACTTTTGTAATCCAGAATGGGTTGAAGCAAGGAGTTGAACTTTCTCCTCTACTATTTAATTTTGTACTAGAGCATGCCATTAAATCTTTAGAGAATGAGGAAGGCTTACAACTGAATGGTATTAATAAGCTGTTAGCTTATGCTGATGATGTAGTACTACTGGCCGATAGCGAGGAGATACTAAAGGCCAACACGCACACACTATTGAGTAACACTAAGAAATTAGGACTGGAAGTAAATATCAGTAAAACTAAACATATGATCACAGGTAGAAATTCAGTATATAATGGAAATGGACAGCTAATGACAAATGAGGGAAATTTTGAGGAAGTGGCTGAATTCAAATACCTAGGAACAATAATCACAAATAGGAATGAGACGCACAAAGAAATTAAACATAGGCTCAATTCTGGAAATGCATGCTATTATGCATTGCAGAGACTTCTGATGTCCCAACTGCTTTCAAAAAACGTTAAGCTGAAAATATATAAAACTATTATTCTACCAGTTATATTGTATGGGTGCGAAACATGGACTCTTACTTTAACGGAGGAAAGAAGATTACGAGTATTTGAGAATAAAGTACTTAGGAAAATTTTTGGACCAAAGAGAGATGAACAGACAGGTGAATGGAGAAGACTACATAACAATGAACTACATGGTCTTTATAGGAAGCCAGATATAATAAGAACAGTTAAGTCTCGTAGACTGCGATGGGCAGGACATGTTGCGCGTATGGGGAATGAAAGACGTGCATGGAAGCTTCTTGTAGGAAAGCCAGAGGGAAAACGGCCAGTTGGTAGACCAAGAATGAGGTGGGAGAACTACATTAACTATGATTTGAGGGAAGTAGAATATACAGGGAAAGATTGGCAAGCATTAGCTCAGGATAGGGATGTATGGAGAGATTATGTCCGCGCGGCCATGAACCTAGGGTTCGATAATGCCAGTGAGTAAGTAAGTAAGTAAGTAAGTTTTAATAATAAACGCGTGTATTATCCTCAGGTAATCATTCACATACTAAAATTTGAATTTGGCGCTTTTCTTTATTTCTACTTTTATTATTTCAATTGGTGCAGTTGGATTCCTGGCATAGAATCGCCTAATGATTCTCAAAATGGGTCCATTTTCATTAAACTAATTAGAGGCGATCGTTGGTTTGATAATGATACTGGACATTAAAAATAACGATACATGCATTTTCCTAACTTAATAATTTACTTAACTGATAAGATGCACAAGACAAAAAAGAATAAAATTGAGGTTAGGGGGAGTTACTTCTTACAGAAAGACTCGGATACTTGGAAGTCAAAAACAAACTGGGAAGTAATGTTAGTTAAACAATTCTGTAATTATAATACATAAACAATATTTAGTTAAAACTTTCATCAAGATATATTCTAGGGAAGTCCCGCGCCGTTAAAGCAAGATGCCTTGATACAGAGTCACGGGGCTAACGCTGGTTCGGGTACCCATGCGAGGAGACATTTTGTCATGGAATTTCGATCAGTATGGGACTGGTGACCACCCAGCATCGTGAGGAATTTGGGTAGCTATAATAAGTAGCAACTCTGTGTTGAAAAAAAAACAAATATAACGAGCACTTTTAACCTCTACACCAGGCTCGATTATTGTGATTAACACATGTTGATGTGAGGCCAGCAGTCGGCTGGTAGGCTAAGGGCCTAAATTCAAAGCCTACAGTAAAGAATGCATATAACGCAATACGCGTTAGCATATGTTGATCCTATAGGCGATAGCGAGGCACAATGCACTGAGTAACATCAATATATGGTCACACGTAGAACTACATATACTGGAAATGGTCAGTAATAACAAATTGTGGAGATTTTGAAGAAATGACTGAATTCAAATTTCTAGGAACAATAATAGTTACAAATACACAAATAATGGAAAAACTGCACTTAAACAAGCGTGAAATATTTTCAGAGTCTTATAGAGCAACAATGCGCATGCGCCACAGTTCATAGAGCCAGCGATAACCCACAATCGAACCACATATCGATTATCATTCTCGATTACTATCAGACGGTATAAAATTTAAATGACCAATATTTGCAATAAACCCCCAAATCTTTGTTAAAAATATATTAATAATATTAAAATTACTAAACGTTTAATAAAAATGGGTGTACAGTTACTTATCACTCCTAAACGTTGATCCAAACAGCGATAACCCAAATAGCGATAGAAAAATCATAGACTAAGTAATATACTCTGGAGAAAATAGCAGTTAGCATCATAATATTGTCTAACAGTGTCATAATACTGTGATTTGCGTATTTAAATAAATACTTCAAAATTGTCTAATAATGTAATAAAATTGTATAAAAAAGTTTAAAATATTATATAATTTAGTAAACACAGAAGAAGAGCTATAGTTTTCAACAATATAACTGAAAAATCAAGCGCTAGTAGTAGTGCAGTTGAGCCCAAATAACTACAAACAGGAAAGAGATGTACTAAGAAATTAAACATACACTCAATTCTGCAAGAACTCTTGTCATTCCATCCTCTCTTAAAAACATAAAAATATATGAAACTGTTATGCTTCCTGTTATATTATATGTATGCGGATCCTGGATTCTCGCATTAAGGGAGAAGAAAATATTACGAGTATCTGAAAAGAAAGTTCTTACAAAAAATTTTGCACCAAAGAGAGATGAACAGGTGAATGAAGAAGACTGCGTAAGCTACATGAAGTATACAACAAATTATATCTAATAATCACAGTTAAATCTCGTAAACATGGGCAGGACATGTGGCATGAAGGGGATCAAAGAGGGACGTGGAAACTATGTGGAAAACAAGAGGGAAAGCGCCAGTAGGTAGACGACAGAATAGCATTAACCGAGGTAAATTATACAGGGAATGATTGCAAAGCATTATCTGAGAAAATAAATGTCCATGAACCTTCAGGTTCAATAATGACTATTGGTTATCAGTTTAACAGTAAAAGATGATTGTGTGACGGCAATGTTCAGGTACTGTTACAGTTCACATGTGTGGTAACTTACCTTCTCCATTCAGGCTCGAGTCTAAACATGTTCATTTAAAAGCGGTATATTTGTTATGGTTCATACTTACACACGCGCACTTGCATTATTTTACAACGAGACGGTAAAAGTTCATAAATGTATAGTTCGATTACTTACAACGTTCACGTAGGATGCACTGAGAACACTGTCGTTAAAAATATAATTTTTTTTAACATTTAGAATAACATATTAATGCAGTAATTAATGTTATTAAATTTATCAAAATGGCTAATTACATGTCAGTAGCCGCACACGTTCTGGACTGAGGCACGCTGGGAAGATGTAACTCGATGCGCCACCTATCAAAACATTATTACCAACATCGTTTGTCCCGCGCGAGCGAAATCGCTAAATTTTTATTGAAATATGAATCTATTTAGCAGTTCAATCATACTGGTATAGTAAATATTATATAGCTTATTCTTCAACATATGTCTATTTGCTAAAAGTATTAGGCTATTCTGTGTCAGGTTTCCACCTGTGAATGATGTAACACAACAAGTGCCTGCTAGCGTCATGTTAGCCAACATCAAACGAATGTTGATTATATTTATACAAAGAAAACTTCTTCACTTGTGCATTGTTACTTTTTTCTATATTTGTGTCAATTAAGTTTTGTATTGTTAATAGGGGGAAAATTCCTATGTCATGTCATATTTTGACTCTCATTATTAATTTCGAGTAATTAAATAAAATGTATGTAGTTCTTGTGACATTTAACATAACTCGATTCTGGAATTACATTACAGGGCTCTAGACGTCGCTAACTCACTCACTACCCGGATACATATCTATCCAGAGCTAATGCTTTCCAATCATCCGCTTTATAATGTACTTCCCTCAAATCATAGTTAAAGTTATTCTTCCACCTCATTCTTAGTCTCAATACTGGACGCTTTATCTCTGATTTTCCTACAAGCAGATCCCAACTAGCACTAAGTATGTAACCTATTTTGCAGTATCGAAACCGTAGGTTCATGGCCGCATGTACGTAAGTTCTCCATACATCCCTTTCCTGAACTAATATTTTCCAATCATCCCCCATGCAATCCACCTCCCTCTAATCATGCTTATCCTCCCATCTCATTCTTAGTCTACCAACTGGGCGTTTTCTTTCTGGTTTTGCTACAAGAAGTTTCCATGCTCCTCTTTCACTCCTCATTCGCACCACATGTTTATCGCAGTCTACGAGACTTAACTACATCTGATGTCTTTATAAACATCCTGTAACTCACTGTCATGTAGTCTTCTCCATTCATCTGTCTAAAGTAAAAAACTTTATGCTCAATACTGATAGTATTTTCTCCTCCCTTACATATTATGATGATAATCTTTGACAAACCTCATGGTCTCAGCGTTTCTGACTACAGTTCATAAGGTCCCGGGTTCGATTCCCGGCCAAACAATGGGATTTTTTCTTTAAAGGGAATTATTCCAGTGGTTGCCCATGGTCTGGAATTTGGGTTAAGTTTAGGTTAAGAACTCTCCTGGCGCTTCATTACCATTCATCTCCTACCATATCGTAACACCGCCTTTAAGGTGCTCCAACTTAGGAAATGAATTAGAATTCCCCCAATGCCAGGGGAGAAAGTCACAAATGTCATAAAATACTACCTGGTGGCATTAGAAAAAAAATTATAATCATCGTATATTAACTACACTCTTTAGGAAGACTACAAAAATGTAATACGTATTTGTGTATTAACAGATGACGTACTTGTTAAAGGCAGCTCAGAGCGTCCCTGCAGATCAAATGTCGCTTTATTCAAAAATAAAAGTGTCGTAATGACTGTTTAATTATTCCAATGAAATTGTACCTATAATTATGTCCCTATGTGTTATTGTTGTTTCGGAGGTGGTACGTACAGAAAGACGTTAAAACTTTATAATCTTCTTAAGAGTGTAATAAATTACAATGAATCAATTGAGAAACTCAGTTTCTGATGCCAACTTGTTTATTTAAAACATGAAACTAATAATCTTCTTATAAGTAGTGTAAACTAATAATTCAGTATGATAAAACTTGAGACCTGTTTAAATAATATAGCAGTGTATAATAGCAGTTAGTAGTGTCTATAATAATAATAATGCTTTATTTATTCTGGCCGAGTTAAGGCCATAAAGCCCTCTCTTCCACTCAACCAGCACAAATACAAATAAATATTCGACAAATATAGATATACACTATACTAATTATAAACAGTTAAAGATACATTAAATGTAGCAATGTAAATGTCATGTACAAACAACATTTTATAGGGTAATAACAATAATGATACGATAATAATAATAATAATATTAATAATAATAATAATAATAATAATAATAATAATATAAATATGATACATTATACGGGAAACACCAATTAATATATGGAGTGTAACTGCATATAATGAGTAGTGTATTGTATAAGTTAATACAAGTAGGTAACACTATGTACAACAAACTTATCTTGAAAATAATTTTTTTAATTTGCATTAAGAAGTTTTCTTGCTTAATGGATTTTCGTTCTTTTTTTAATTATGTTGACATTTTGATAACCTTCACTAAAGAATAATATTACGGAACAACAATGCAACAGAGCTTCTACGTTTCGGCTCTACATATGGCCGTCTTTGCCACAAGAACATGCAACTGGTACTCATTTGCGTTAGGAGCTGAGTCGACACCAGGGCCGCGATGCCGCCAGAAGGTTTGGTCCAGCTAAAAATCCTAACCCAATCGAGGCTCGAACCCTCGACCTTCCGGCTTGTAGCATGATTGTTCAAACAAACTATGTTATGATATGAGCCATTAAAATTGCTTCATATAATGAACATGATATTTTTACTGGATCAGAATTAATGAATGAGCTAATTAAAATGGAAATACACTGAAAATGTTGATTTATTGAGCTACAAGGAAGGTAAAATTATCTCATTTGTATGCTGCAATGTACACGAAAAATTATACAGGGCCTAAATCTGTGAATGTGTGTAAAAAGTTTAGAAAATAATAGCTACATCATTTCTTTGTGTCTTTTTTTCATATTATAAATAATTTGTTACTATAATTTCATATTTTGGTTTAATTTTCTCGAAATAATTCCTCGCTATAACTGTGTAATTTATTTTTCTTTTCTCAATCAGCGTTTGAGATTCATTGAAAGTTATTTGGAACAAAAATTCTCATTTTCCGTAATGTTACCCGTCCTAACTCATTGTGTTGTACCTATGCCCGTTATATACTTACAAAAAATTACTGACGAGTATAACAATAAATAATACTCTTAAAAAACTAAAACAAAACGCTTTATTAGAAAACTGAACTAAAAAATGAAAAAAATTATTTTAATTTCCAAAACGCTTGGGATAATATTAAAATGGTCAACAAAAAAATCATCTCCAACACATATATAATAAAACTAGTGTTATCAACAACAAGAAAATAATTTTACCATCAAAAGCGTGGTGTGCTCTATATCAATTAATATATTTGACAATAAAGAAATATTGGTAAAAGTAAAGTCTCTAAAAAGAAAATGTAAAAATCATAAGAAGCACCCCACGCTTTTGATGAGAAAATTATTTTCTTTTTGTTAATAACTCTAGTTTTGTTCTATATGTGTTGGAGATGATTTTTTTGGTGACCACTTTAATTTAACCCAAGCGTATTGGAAATTAAAATTATTTTTCATTTTTTAGTTTTCTAATAGAGCGTGTTCTTTTAGTTTTTTAAAACTATTATTTATTTTTTATTTTTTAGTTTTAATATTTTACGGAATGAGATAAAAATGTAAATAACTTTAAATTCGATACTATTGTAGTATGAGCTAAAAGTAATACTCTTCTATAAAAAAACCCTCCCAGCCGGATTTGAATCAGCGACCTTTGGATTACTGCAATTATATACCACTAGAGTTCACCGCTCTACCAACTGAGCTCATACAACGATTGACTAAAAATTCGACAACTCCGCAACCTATAATACCAGTTTCCATTTCTTTTATTTTCCGATGATTCTGGCAGGGATTTTACAAACAAAATATGAAATTATTGCATTGTCACGGGTCCTTTACAAGTACACAAAGTTTCAAGTCGATCCAATATTTCTAACTGGGTGAAAATCGTGTTCAAAGATTCCGTTACATAGATACAAATATACTCTTTTGATTTTCTGACGATTGTAGCCAGGATTTTGGAAAATAAGTTTGAAATTATTGTATTGTCAGGGGTCGTTTACAAGCATAGAAATTTTGAAGTCAATCCAATGTTTCTAACTGGGTGAAAATTGTGTTCAAAGATTCCCTTATATACGCATAGATACAAAGACGCTTTTTTACACGCTTTATATTAGCTTGACCTGTATCTATCAATCTATGTAACGGAATTTTCACCCACCTAAAATCATTGCATAGACTTGAAACTGTGTATACTTGTAGAGGACTCGTGACAATACAATAATTTCATATTTATTTTCTAAAATCCTGGCCATAATCATCAGAAAATCAAAAAAAAGTGTTTTTGTATTAATGTAACGGAATCCTTCAACGCGATTTTCACCCACGTAGAAACATTGGATCGACTTCAAACTTTGGATACTTGTAGAGGACCCGTGACAATACAATAATTTCATATTAGTTTCTAAAATCCTGGCCATAATCATCAGAAAATAAAAAAAAGTGTTTTTGTATCAATGTAACGGAATATTTCAACGCGATTTTCACCAACTTAGAAATATAGGATCAACTTGAAACTTTGCATACGTGTAGAGGACCCGTGACAATACAATAATTTCATATATTATTTCTAAAATCCTGGCCAGAATCATCCGAAAATAAAAAAAAAAATGAAAATTGCTATAATAGGTTGCGGACTTGTCGACTTTTTAGTCAATCGTTGTAAGAGCTCATTTGGTAAAGCAGTGAACTCTTAGTGGTATATAATTTCAGTAATCCATACGTCGCTGGTTCAAATCCGGCAGGGAGGGGTTTTTTTTTTATAGAAGAGTATTACTTTTTAGCTCACACTACATTAGTATCAAATTTAAAAATATTTACATTTTTATCTTATTCTGTAAAATATTAAAACTAAAAAATAAAAAATAAATAATAGTTTTAAAAAACTACAAGAACACGCTTTATTAGAAAACTAAAAAATGAAAAATAATTTTAATTTCCAATACGCTTGGGATAAAATTAAAGTGGTCAACAAAAAAAATCATCTCCAACACATATAGAATAAAACTAGAGTTATCAACAAAAAGAAAATAATTTTACCATCAAAAGCCTGGGGTGTTTTTTTATGATATTTACATTTTCTTCTTAGAGAGCTTACTTTTACTAATATCTGTTTATTATCAAATATATTAATTGATATAGAGCACCCCATGCTTTTGATGGTAAAATTATTTTCTTTTTGTTGATAACTCTAATTTTTATTGTATGTGTATTGGAGATGATTTTTTTGTTGACCACTTTAATTTTATCCCAAGCGTATTGGAAATTAAAATTATTTTTCATTTTTTAGTTTTCTAATAAAGCGTGTTCTTTTAGTTTTTAAATTTATTTTTTGTCTGATGATTCTGGCCAGGGGTTTAGAAGAAAAATGATATTATTGTATTGTCATGGGTCCTTTACAAGTATACAAAGTTCCAAGTTAATCCAATGTTTCTAGGTGGGTGAAAATGGTGTTCAAAGATTCCGTTACATAGATACGACACATTTTTTTTTAATATTCTGATGATTCTGGCCAGGGTTTTAAAAAATATGATATTATTGTATTGTCACGGGTCCTTTTCAAGTATACAAAGTGTCAAGTCGATCCATTGATCTCAGAGGCGTCGCGACGTCAAATCGGGCGTCCGCCGCCTTACAGCAATGTCACGTTACAAGGTATATGTTGGGTTTTATAAAAACGCCTAAAAATGGAACATTTCAGATAACTGGAAACTACTGTATCGTCACAAAGTGGAGGCAGACTTCCCTCTTCCTTCTCGGCCAAGTTAAATCTGTGCGTGCAAATTGTGCTAGGAATGTGCTGTCGATTATTTTGTTTATCTTGCTACGTTGCCACTTCCTGTCCCACGTATTCTGTTATTTGACTGGGAGAGGAGCGCTGGTAAATACTGTGTTTTTTAATGATCCGACAGCTACAGAAGTAGTTGACCAAATGAATAATCCAGCAACCATGTTACTACTGGGGAATGAGCTGTCCTTCTACATTACATGTTGCAATTCCCGTCTTTTATTGTAAAACTACATATTTTGTCTCTTAGTAAAAAAATAATGTTCATAATTACAATATAATTGAAAACAGTAATATGAAAATATTATGCATTATGCTATTATGTATTACAGACACTCTTGACGTCCCAACTCCTTTCAAAAAACGTTATACTGAAAAAATATAAAACAGTTTATTCTACCAGTTATATTATATGGGTGTGAAACATGATCTCTTAATTTAACGGAAGAAAGAAGATTCCGAGTATTTGAGAATAAAGTTCTTAGGAAAGAATTTTGAACCAAAGAGAGATATGCAGACAGGTGAATGGAGAAAGCTATTAACAGTTAGCTACGTAGTCTTTATGGGAATCCACAAATAAAAAAGAACAGTTAAGTCTTGTAAACTACGATGAGCAGGACATGTGGCACAATGCCTAGACTTTGTCCAATAATGCCAAAATCCAAATGTTACGCTTCAATGGGGTTTTGATCATTGTAGCTTTGGAGAAGTGTTACATTGTAACGTGGGAACGATTGAACGGTTTAAAATTTCATTCTGTTTCTGCAGTGCCGTGGAAAATATTAGCTTATGTTTTGGCATATGGAAGTTAGGTAAGTTTGAATACATCCATCACACAAATATTAGAATAAATACACTTCTTATTATACACTGCAGCTTCATTTAGTTGAATACTTAAAGATTTAATTCCAACGCTTCCTGTCACTAATACAATTTTTATATTCAACTAGCTAATGCGCTCCTACTCCTAAATGAATAAAATATTGTTTTTAAATTTTCGTTCAGGTAAACTCCTACACCTGATTGTTTAGAGCATAATAGCAGCTAAACACTCGCCGTACCTGAAAATGTGTATACACAAAGTTATACGTTTCGACCAATCAAACATGGCGGTTTGCTAGAGTCAATTCTTATTTTCGGATTTCAGGGTAAAGCCCAGTTAAAATGGTGGGATTTCGCTGTTTTTTTACGTGGCCTCGGTTTATTTTAATAGTATGTTCTGAGTTTCGTTGTGAAACAACGAAATTTGCGACCGCAGAGCAGCTTTTTAATGTTCGTTTCTGGTGAACTCCTACACCTACAGGTTTTAGATAGCGGCTACAGACTGAGATGGGTGGGTCATATAATGACAATGGAGGAGGAGAATACCACTAGAGAGCTTACACTATTGACACCAGATGGAGGAAGACCGAAGTTGAGATGGAGTAGAGGAAGCTCGGGGTCCGGAGATGGAGGAGGGCACTGGTTAGGGATGCGTGGAAGAGCAGCCGGGGCCCATAAAGGGTTGTAGAGCTAGAAGAAGAAGAAGAAGAAAGCAGCTAAACGCTCGGCGTACTTGAAAACATGTATTTAAAAATTTTCATGAAGTTCTGTTGAGGGGTTTAGAAGTCACAAACATATACAGACTGCTAGCTAATACCCGGGGTGCGTTGCTACGCCCAAATAGATGAAATATTAAACATTAACTAAATTGTATGGTATACGCTTAGACGAACGAAACAATGACTTTCAGGTAAACATCCACTTCTAATTTTCGGATTTCGCTCATTTTTTGATAATATCTACCTCGGTTTATTTTAATAGGATATACTGTGTTTCGTTGTGAAACATCGAAAATTGTGACCGCTAGAGCGACTTTTAAATTTTTACTTCAGGTGAACTTCTACACCTAAAGGTTTTAGAGGGTCCAATTGTGAATCTGAACCAACGAGGGACCCCATCAAACACACACAACAATTTTCATCAAAATCGGACCAGTTGTTTAGGAGGAGTTGAGTGACAAACACACGTACAGAAGAATTATATATAAAAATAAAGATTATTCAGTCTTGTAACATCTAATGTCCGGTGTGACTTGGAGTCAGGTTGTTAAAGGTTTCACTGGGAATGTTTTTAAACAATAAAAGTATTTCATCACACATTCTGCATAAATGGACACACCAAATTTATATTTTTGCTCTTATGCATTTTATCTATTCAAAACCTCAGGTTGTCATTTTGACATTTCCGGTGTTCTCTTTTGGCACTGGAGTAATTGTAACCCGTTTATGAGGTTGGGGTGCCCGGAAGGAGGGGTTACGACTGTGCTGGTGATATGATGGGCGATGATGATAATAGTGGTGCGCCACGAGAGTCCTTAATCCTAAACTTAATCTAAGGCGAATATGAATGACGATGATTATGATGGCCGTATAATGTTCGCAGGTCGTTTGGGCCTTAAAGTTCCCTGATATTTGTCTTAGAGGTGAGGAAAAAACCTTCACTCAAGAAACTTGTCCCGACCGGGGATCGGACCCGGGCCCGTTGGATATATATTTTAAACTTTTTTATTCAATTCATCACTAGTTCTACAATTGCTGCTGCTCGAAAATTTTTCAAATACTCAGGGTGCAGCATAAGTCAGTTAACCGAAAATGTAAATATATTATTTTCTGTAGCTTACAACATCTATACAAAAAACAACTACCGAAATTGTTCAAAGTGAACCTCTATTGTTATTTAAGCATTTATGACGTTGTTTTAATACTGATTTACACAATTTCCCATTATTAACAAAAGTGTTTTCAAATTCCTGTTCAATCAAATCCCGTAAACGATGCAGGTTTAGTGGTTTGTATCCTTCAAAATCAACTCAAGCAGTAGTGTTTGAGATTATATTCTCAAGGTCCCGTTTTCAAACCCTGTTTGAACCAATCTGATTTTTCCCTTGTAACCGCGTGCAGTGGTTAATTGACTTATGCCACAGCCAGTAGTTATCTTTATTAAATTAACGTGCTCTACCGACAGGTTGTATCTGGGTGACTCAAGAGACCGAAAATTAGTGCGTAAATAGGGAGAGGTTAACCCCTTAATTGGTGAAATTATTTTTTTAAGTTCCAGCTTATTTGAATGCATCGGACTGGAGTGAAAACAAATCATGCAAATCCATAATTTATTTTGTATATATTCTTGTATAATTACAAGGAAATTTAAATAATTTTTACTGATTAATTTTACCCACTATTAATTAAGAATATTGAACTGATTCATCATTCGCCGAAGAACTCCGTGACCTTGTAAAGTGCGTATATGTTCCAAAGTACCGACAGGTCGTCTTTGTACAGTATGTATATGTTCAAAAATGTGATAATTATAGTAAAATAACATCTTCGTTGGAAATATTTGCGTTCATTATAAACAACTGACTGACGTTAGCAGTCTGACCAATGTAATTATGGTAAATGCTGAAAATAATTTAGTTGAGACTACAGCAGGCCGTGACACCAATTAGAGTAAAATGGGTACAAGTACCAATTTATTGTTGTATATTGTTTCAAATAAAGTTCAGTTCATTTCAAATGCAGTGATTTGTTTCGTATAATGTATATTAACATTACATTTTGGAAATATATTTTTGTACGTAGTATACGAAAAGGGCAGTGGGTTTACTTCCCGCCCTAGGTATGTAATTTGTAATATTACAGTATTGTTTATGAAACTGAACTTTCAATCATGGTCGCCAGTCCTGTAAGTACGACAGAACGCACTATCGTGCAAAAAGATAGTAAAAATGTAATTTCTTGGTAAGCGATAACAATAATGTTGACGTAATAACTGTACCGTAACGAAGCAACGTCACTAAATGTGAAAATGCAAAATATTTTTACAAATCGAATTTTAAAATATATTAATATTTTACAGATTGAATTCATCTATCAATATATACTGTGAAAATGTATACATAGAACATCCTGTATCAGGTGCATAGTTATCATCTATAAATGAAGGGCACAAGGAAGAATCTAGCAAAGTCACTAAATAATTGTCTTTTAATTGAGGCGATTGCATACAAAGGGGTATATGTCATTTATTATTCTCTTGAAAAAAATGCGCGTGTAAAGGCATTCATGTCTTTTTAGACTTATCTGGGGGAAAACACGCATCACCCGAAGTTATCATAAGTAATGCCACGAGTGATTTCCAATTTATCTAGAGAATTTGGAAATCAAGAGTGGCATTTGTTAGGACTATTTAACGAATAAAATTAAGCTGTTTACTCACAAATCATTATTTAACTATAGTTATTTTAAAATATTTATATATTTAATGTAAACGGCGATGTTTGAAAACAAATGAGAAACGATAGTTACGCTTCTACTGCTTCTTTTGTTTATCACTGCAACCAGATCATACTATTTATTGCCAAAGGAACGCAATATTGTAAGAATGCTCTCTAGTGGAGAAAAAATGAAACACATCAATCTATATATTAATTCATTTCTGATGTCGTATGATGTAAATATGACAATTATATTTTTCTCGATTATTACCTGGGAAAAAATACATTTAAGAAAGTGCAAACAGTGGTTTCTTTTTTTGGTGGTATAATCAATTGCTACAAATGTTGACATGTAAGCACTATTATATACAATCTGGTAGCCGTATTTGTTATAGGCTCAGTCACTGCAAAATAACGGTCAGACCTGTTCAGAATATTAAAAAGGAGGAGCTTTGTTTAATATATGATAATCCTAACACTGATAAATATTTCGTGAAACACGACTCTGATTGGTTGTAAAACAGAAATCATTGAAACGTGATTGGTCATTGACTCCCATTTGGGGCATGAGTTAAATAGTCATTTTGAATTACCTATGAATTTGTTACACAACTTCAACTTTAAAAATGTTTTCTCAATACTGCATCTAACCTCCCCAATTATACAACGTACGTACCTTTTTTAAATATTTGCCAAATTAGGAAGGAAAATAACCCGATGATTAAACAGTTTATTTTAAGATGATCTTGCAAAAGATTACTGGGCTGTTGGCCTGGTTTTAGAGGCTTATAGTTCCCCGACGTTTCGCCAGAGACTGCGTCCGGCATCCTCAAATATTTTACGAGATCATCATAATAACTCCGGCCGTGAAAGCCTAAGTCAGTTTCGCACTTGTACAATATAGTTAGTACTTTGCATTGAGAAACTCACACAATAAAGTGAGTAACCTGGTACTTTTCCTGTCCCTCAAATGTGTGTTGATTAATCACGTGACACACTACATAAAGCTAAACTCATTGAAAATCAGAACAAATTTAACTTTAAAATTGCAAATATTCTGTTTTTTATTCTTATGGATAATATTTTCTTTCATTCTGTTTTAATAGTAATCACCCCCGTTCCTTAAAAATATAAACAAAACTTGATACCGCGAGAGGCTGCAAGACAACTGATCTATTAATTGGCTGACGTCTTCTAGAGGAAGGTGATCCCACAGGATGTCTCCTAATTCTTACAGTCGCTTTTATTAGAGCTGCGCAAATTCATCGCGATCCTGCGTGGGCACCGATATCTTAACTAACTACTAACTCACTGCCTCTATCGAACCCGTAGGTCGGGCATAAGCTCTCCATACAACCCTATCCTGAGCTAATGTCTTCCAATCATCCACTGTATAATGTACTTCCATTAAATCATGGATGTTATTCTCCCACCTCATTCTTGATCTACCAACTGGGCGTTTCCCTATGGACACCGATCTCCTACTGACCTATATTCCATGAGAAAATTCCTTCTCCATAGGGTTTTGTGGACCTGTGCCAAGACACAATACATTAGGTCGTTTCTTTTTCGATTCCTGTATTAATTATGGAAATTTCCACATTAATGATTTTGTTCCGCTTATTGCTTGTTATCTACTTATTTATAATATCGATCTTATTGATTTTTCTCCTTTAATAATTCTCTATGTTTTGCAAGTTAATACGTGACACTCAGACTACAATATTATACACTACATAAGTTAGTTATTTCGGTAGATCAACATAATGTTTTAGGTCTAGTTTAATGTAAAAGTTAACACAACAAATTTCATAAAACATCACGCAGTGGGTGTGTGACGGCATTAAGTTATCTGGTGGGAAGCACTCATCACCCCAAGTTATACCCACAGGTCTCAGAGAGCTATTGCTAATGTAGGAGATTATGGCTGACGCCTCTTTAAACAATTGGAGATCACTTATGTCCCAAGTGTTCAGCACTGTGTAAAGACATTTTTAGCCAAGAAAATATATCTGGTACTAATTCATTTTAGAGGTTGAGTAGAACCCAGTGACATGATCTTACCACAATGTTTGGTGAAGAGGTAAAAGTCCTGACCTCATCTGGAATCGAACTCGCGACCTCACGGTTTGTAGTATATTGCCTCAGCAAATTACGCAACGTGTTTCCGACTGTTTTTTTTTTCAGAATACTTTAATGAAATTTTCCTGATGTTGGTAGTCTTATTGAAAACACTAATTCATCCTCTTTTTTTGTTTATTTTACACTAAACCTTTTTTGTTTTTTTTTTGTGCACCACAAATGGACCTCCATATTTTTTCGCTGAGCGCATGAAAATAAATGTGAACTAAAAATAAACATTAAATAGGTAGATGATAACCTGCCCAGCTGAGTGTTTAGTTGTGACTCCGGTACATCATGAAGATAGCAAAGAACAACACAATGTAACAAACACATATCATACCCAAAGTTAATTTCGAAAGAGCAACTGTTTAATAAAAATATATCGACGACCATCAGTGGTTCCACGACCTTGACGAGAGAACGAAATATGGCAGAAGGGAGATCAATGGGCAGGAGGAAAATATTAGCCGTAGAGAAGATAATATTCTACGTGATATTCTATTCTATAGTATTTCTGCCCGAGGGCAGGTCTTTCACTGCAATGACAGCGTTTTCATTCTATGCTTTGCAGCTTCCTACGGGATATAACCTTAAATAAATCCTAGATTGGATGTTAGAACCCACTCAAAAATATTCCGACAAAAGAGGCTACACTATGTATAGTCGGGTAAAATATTCATTCAGTGTTATGATGTTGTTTCTATTTAACGACGGTCTTTAACATTAGAGCACAATTCAAATCTGAGCGGGAAAGGATCAACATACTATGCTCGGAGTTCAAACGTAAGGTTCTTTTGTGTGCCATAAATATATTCACGGGCCGAAGTATTTGGCGACTTTCCGACGAAACCGGTACTCAGTATTATTACGCTCTGTAGATCCACACGTCTCGGCGGGTGATCCTGGAAGTCATTAGTGCACCAAGATTGTCTACGACGTTCAAGAAGAGAACAAAGAGAATATATTTGATATATTTATTCTACTTGCATCAATATTACATACTAACCAACTCAATGGCATTATCGAACCCGCACATTCATGGTAGCACGGACATAAGCTCTCTATACATCCCTATCATGAGCTAATGTTTTTCAGTCATTCCCTGTATAATCTACATCCCTCAAATCATGTTTAACGTTATTCTGCCACGTCGCACTTGATCTACCAACTGGCGTTTTCCCTCTGGTTTTCATATAAAGAAGCTTCCTTGCACATGTCATTCCGCTTTCTTGCCACATGCCCTGCACACCACAGTCTATGAGACTTAACTATTATTATATCTGGCGTCCTATAAAGACCATGTAGTTCATTGTTACGTAGTCTGCTCCATTGATCTTTCTCTTTGGTCCAAAAATATTCCCAAACACTCCCCCTCCAATGTCATATTAATACAATTTTAACATAGTGTCACAATTTTATAAAGATAGGCTGTGATTTGAGAATTTTTAAACAAGGGCTTCCAAGAGAAAACTAATTTAATGTAATTTGTTGTTTTATTAAGATATGGGGCTTCTCCTCTACATTAGAGTGGTTTAACCTCACAATGTTACGTACCACGCGCCACCCGGGCCTTACAAGAGGGATTTTAACTGTGGATCACACACGTACTGTTTTAACCACGCAAGGACATGGTGGGCCTCAGCTCAATGCCAGTGCCTCCTCCAAGACAACACAACACGTCATTCACACACACACACACACATTCATACCAAACATGGCGAATATGACAATGATGGTCACATGATGTTTGGCGCTAATAATTTACAAAGAAGACAACTTTCACAAAACATTTGTATAAAATGCGCCTTGTTCAATGACAAAAATTATGCAATAACTTACGAGTACGTTACGACGCAACGCCACTAAATGTGAAATTGAAAAATATTTTAAATTAATAAAATACGAATGTTTCACAAATTGAATTCAAAACTGTTTTATCTAGAAGTTTATACTCCTAAGAATTTTAGACACATGAATGTCAAACTCTTTTTTTTCTATCAGGTAAATATAAATCCATTTTCAGATACCATATTTATCATCGTTTAAATGACAGACATTCAATAAACGTAACAAATTTATCTTTAAACTTACAAATATTCTATTTTACCTTATTTTAGTTAATGTTTTTTTATTATGCTTTAAAAATAAACCACTCCTTTCTTTAAATTAAATTAAACTCATGGAGCGTTAAGTGCGCAAGGCACTTGGTATAACAGAGAGGTAGACGTTATAGCTATGTGTGATAAGTGGTCAACCGTGAGATTCCCAAAGTTTTATATACGGTACATATATTCCTCACAATTCTATGTGGACACAGTTCCACACTAGCCGACATTTAGTGAGTAAATTACTTCCGCACAGGGACTCGAACCAAGTCATGATCGGTAGCTCTGCGACAAAGGTGTAAAGTCTTAGACGCTGTACATTATCAATGTATGAACATTTCCGTGCCAGCAACTCTTCCATCCGTTGCTTATTTTTATGAACTCTAGTTTACACACGTATTGTTTGAAATATCCATTTTATCAATATTTTTCACAATTATCTATATTTTTTTATTTATTGCTGGGCGTCTATTTGTTCTGAAACTTCAAAATTATACATTTTTAAGTTGTTTGTTTCCCTTCATCATTATCATCGATTGGGTTAATTTATTTAAAAGTTCCGAAAACAATGAAGTTTAAAAAAAACACAATAAAATGACATGAAAATAGTATGTAAAGGCACGCACGTGTTTCTCGAGGTAAAATACACAAAATCCCAATTTATATTACGGTTAACTGCTATAAGTGGTGTAATTTATCCCACTGCAGGCCTTATGAAGCCCTTGGGATATTGAGTTGTTAAGACTCACACCATTCTGGTGCAAGATATCAGCCGGATTGTCAGCTCTTCACAACAAGGATTTAATTTTGGAAACAGTTTCATTAAGATATTTAAATATTTTTGTTTTTTTTCTTTGTTATTTTTCTGGCTTTACACTTAGAACGTATGTTTGCTACTCAACTGGTTGAGACGCATATGTAATGCGCCGTGAGAATGTTTATATATTATCAATACGTTTTGTATAACAATTTATATAACGTTAGGGATATCGGCCGCGGTGGACTTGCGATTATCCTTAAGCCTGAATGAAAAGGCCTGTAAGCAATATTTGCCGACATTTCCCGTCCTAGTACTACCTTGGTTTCCTAGATGTCAGTATGAGGTGGAACACTGACCACAGACACTCAAAAATGACATCTATAGGAAAACAAGTGTAACAAAATTAGTATGGTTCAAATTCTTCCCTGTAAGGGGAGAGCGCCTAAATCTCTGTTAAGGGAAACATGGGCTTACGAGAGAGGATTTGTGATTCCTTATAATGATTATAACACTTCTTCAGGAGAAGAAAATCTGCGTGAATAAAATTACCTCTTCGGGAATCGAGTCCGCAATCTTCCAGCTTGTTCCATATTGCTTTACCAATTACGCAACGTCCCCGGGCTACTTATTTCAGAATATTTTAACACATTTTCACGTTGTGGCTGCTGATGGTACTCTTCTTTTCAGGCTCTTGAATTAACCTGTACCCACAAGGAATGTCTTGGGCGAAGGACAAGAACTGTAAAACACATTTAATTAGTATTACAGTGACTGGTTCCATCATTAAAGACACATCTGGATGTAAGTTAGAGAGAGGACATTAATTACAAGCCGTTTTTATATATAATAAGTAAATATGAAGAAACTTTATATGAACCATGGAATAGAAAAGGAACCATAAATGAACTACTATATACTTCTCGTTCATTTGAACTTAAGCTAATTTAGAATAAAAAATCCACTTTTGGCTAATATCTGTCTTCTCCTATTAACCTATTTTATATTTCACTTCTATAACAATTGATCTTATCCATATAATTCACACTATATTCCTACGTATTTTAAACACAACTCTCGCCCTAGTTTTCAGCGAGATTCGAACCTTGGACTTCTGATCTACAGAACCATTCCTTAAAAGTCTTCGCTAATTAGTCATGTTGGAAAACTAATATTTTCACTAGCCTAATATGTTATGGTTCTGTTTTCGGAAAGTTAAAAATTAATTTCAATTTTTTTTCACGAAATATAAATTATTCCTAGTATTGAAAAAGGACTAAATATAAAATACCAAAGAAAGTACAGAAATATGTACACATTCGTGACGTAACAATTACCTCATTCCCATTGTTTGTCCTCGACATTCATATTTTGTATTTATAAAGGAGAAAGAGACTTTATTTTCTATTTGAAGCTAACTGAAATGTTACCTAATAACCAATGTTAATGTGACGTTAGTGTGAGTTATTACAGTTTTTTTTAATTTTCGACCAATGTTTGTTAATATAAAGAAATGTTCATACTATTTGAATACTTTCTGGAATTAAAAACCTAACGGAGGTTCGGGTGTTACAATAACCCAACGCTAGATAAAAAGGATTAAGGTTAATGTGAATTTATCTTCGTTAGCTGTGTTTAAATTCAAGGCAGACGTGTTTAGATGTGATATTGTTACTGTTTGTACATAGGAAGTGAGATAATGTGTATTAACTAATATCTGATAAAGACCTACTGTGAGGTACATGGTTCAAAATTAGGATAGTTTTTGTATTTTTAAAACCTATATGAAAAGGGTTTTCGCCCTCCTTAACTCCCAAGTTCCTTAGCAAACCGCAAGAATGCGTGTAAATATTAAGTAAAACTGAAATATACTAAACCTCATCGCGCCATGTTTAAAATTACTGAAACAACACAAACAGTGACAATAGTTTGTTACAACGAATGTTAAACATCGTTCACTAGGTAGTTCAAATGAACGGATTCTTATGTAGTCCGTGCAACGTGTCTGCATAATTACCAAATATTTGTCTCCCTTGAGAATAAATTATCTGTTTTTCTAAACCAGAAGTAACAACCCACCCCTTTGCTGGATAAACAAACTTTGTACGAGAACCATACGATGAAGCAATTTGCGGAGGTTAAGTCTGTGTTTCCAATATCAGAAATGGTGGATAAGATATCTACTGGTAGGAGTAACTTGTTAGCCATAGAGAAGGTGTCATTTCTACAGAACAAAAATCTTAAACAAGTACTTACTGATCCTCCAAGTTGGTGTTGGTAGTTAGGCCAGTCTCCGTAAACATTTCCTACAAAAGATAGACAAATATTACGTATAATAGGGGGAAACATAGTTGAGAAGGCCAAATCATTAAATTAGTGTTATGAAATTATTTCTAATTTACAATAAACTTACTTCTCAAAAGTCAAGATTATTAGCATCTCAAGTCAAATCCGAGCGATAAAGGGCCAAAAATGATCAAAAGTCTCATTTTTCCAGCTTGAGTTTCTTTAAAGTGCCGTAAATCTAGTCAGGGAACCAAATTATTTAGTTCACTTCAGAAGGAATCTAGTCTAAGGATTTTTATGCCCTGAAAATTGACACCACCAGGCCGTGTTTGAACCCATAATTGTTAAATCCGGGAGCAAGTATATTAACCACTATTCCACCAATATCGATTACAGCACCTATGATGGGGAGAGAGGGAGAAGATAATATATGTGCTGTAATTGTGTGAATATTACATGTATTTTGTCAAATTATTATTTAATATTACAACAATGCCACTTTTTTAAAGTTAAATTTACCATATTTATACAGGAAGACAACTATGTGCAGTGTAATCTACCTATAATGGTGCAGCTATAACCTCTCCTTTGTAAGCAGTTACTAGTCCAAGTTAATTTTAAGTTACCTTATTTGTTCATAGATGTCATGCGGTAACACACCTACACAATGAGACATCTAACAGGCAACTAAGGTATTACCAGGAGGTTGAGGTCGGTAAATTTTGCTTAGAGGCCTCTTTATCAAGGCTTAAGGATCTTTTACGAGCCTGAAAAGTCTTTAGACTCACAGCTTAAGTTCCTCTCGGAGGACATGCTCCTCGGATTATCCCGTCCCAAAAAAATCCATCAACCCCGGCCGGGTTTGAACCCGCGACCCTCGGAACGAGTGGCAAGTAGCATAACCACTAGTCCACCGCACCACAACTATGTATAATAACCATTTCAATTTATAATGAGATTTTTTCCCCTAAGCACAATTAACACATTTATTAAAAGAAGATTCATTTCATAAAAATTTGGACGAAATGCGCCTTGTTGACAGCACGAATGATACAATAACCGTAACGTTACGAAGCAACGTCATTGAATATCAAATAGAAAATTACGGTTTTAAATTATATTAATAAAATATTAATATTTTACAGATTGGATTCAAAACTGTTTAACCTGTGTAGCTGAGATTTACTGACATCGCTTTCTCTATCAGGTAAATATTAAATACATTTTCAAATATCTCATTTATCATAGTTTAAATGCACGTTATTATGACCTACATCGTGATGCATATAAGGCAAGTTAATTCAAATTACAACAAATTAGAAATATTCTATTTTATATAATTTCACATAATAAAGTGCTATATATTTTTATTAAACTCCTCCGTTCTTTAACTCATAAGAAACTAGTTGGCGCGAGAGTCCTAACCACTTAGGACTATTATAGGAAGTCGATAACCCAGATAGTATATGAGATCCTAGACTCTCAACCTGGAGCCTGGAGTTACCAAAATACCTCATGATGCTGACTGGGAAAAAATTGCATAAGAAACATTTTCCTCAGTAAATCAAATTAACGCACGTTCCGTGCTCAGCGCCAAGGCATGCTGCTTCATCCCGATTCATTCTTAATTTTCTTCTTCTTCTTCTTCTTCGGCTTTCCCCAACTTATAGGTTTGCCGTCTTCAGTTTCCATTTATCTCTATCATTCCAATCTCCCTCTTCCAAATTCCTATCATCCATTATAGTTCTGACATAGGTTTTCCATTTCCATCTTGGTCTGCCACGTTTATTTCTTCCAGGAGGTGACCATTGGTATATATTTTTTTGGCCATCTTTCATTTTCCATTCTTTGTAGCATGGTCATACCATTTAAGCGTTTGATTTTCAATCCTCTTAATAACCGATGTGGTGACATTCATTTCTCTCCAAAGGAATTCATTTCTTATTTTACCCTGTCTTGTTTTTTGGAGGCTTCTTCTAAAATAATCAAATCCAACTGTTGTAATTACATTTTTTGTACTTCCGTCAAAGACCAAGTTTCACTTCCATCTGACAAAATACTCTGTATTATGTTCTTATAAATTTTCATTTTAGTTTCCTTTGTGATATTTTTGTTCCAAATTATTCCATGTAATGTTTTAGTTGCATTTTTTGCCATTGCAATTTTACTCTCTACATCTCTCTCACAGGTACTTAAAATTGTAATTATTGACCCAAGATATTTAAAAAATTCACATTTTTTATTTTCCCTGTTTCAAGTATGAGGTCACCCACATCCTTTCCCAAACACATGTATTCTGTTTTTCTGTAAATTTATATTCAGTCCCCATTTTTTATATTCTTCCATTTGTTTCTCTTATATATATTTCATAACATCTTCATCCCCTGCAAAAATTATTTGATCATCTGCAAACAACAATGAATGCAATACTTTTCCTCCTATAGGAATAACCATTTCAGAACATGTTTTATACCATAAGTTAAGAGCCTGGTCTAAATAAATGTTTAGAAGAATTGGTGACAAACTGCATCCCTGCTTAAGGCCTTTATTCACTGTGAATTCCTCTGTTAAATTATTCTGTATTTTTACTTTAGCTTTTGTATTACTTATAGATCTTCCAAACAATTTTTAATCCATTTATCACAGATATTCAAATTTCTCATTGCCGTCCATAACAATTGTCGAGGTACACTATCATATGCCACCTCTAAATCTATAAAGGTCATATGTAGTTCTTTATTTTTTGCTAGGATTTCTCTTGTAATTGTCTAATACAGAAAATATTATCAATACATGATCTTCCACTCCAGATTCCACACTGTTCTTCTCTTAAGTTATCTTTTATCTCCTTAAGTTTAAAATTTATAATTTTAGTAAAAATCCTAGCTATTGAAGATATAACGCTTATACCTCTATAATTGGAACACAGTTTTTTATCACCTTTTTTAAAAATAGGAGTAATGTACGATAAATTCTAGTCTTCTGGGATATCGTTTCCAATTTAAATTTTATTAAAACTTTTTGTTAAAAATATTACTAAAATATCTCCTCCATGTTATAGGAGTTCCGTCTGAATATTTCCTGGTCCTGGTGCTCTTCCATTTTTTGCCTCTTTCAAAGCTCTTTTTACTTCATCTTCTGTTATCTCTGGAGTGTCAAATTTATATTCTACATCCGTATCTTGAAGTCGAAACTCATTTCTATTTTCTTGAAGTAAACCTTTATAATGTTGCATCCATTCTGATGGTCTTATCAACTCAATATTTATCTTCTTTCTTTCTGATTCCCTGATATTTTGTAATGTTTTCCACGATTCTTTGGATCTAGCATATCCAATTGAATGATCTACATTCGAGTATATATTATCCCAGTACTCATTTTTGTTCTTCTCACTTCCGCCTTTATTTTATGTTTTAAAGTGATATATTCATTTCGAGATGTTGTTGAGTGATCTGATAACCATTTCATCCTTGCTTTCTTTTTTTCTTCTACTAATTTTTTAATATCGTGATTAAACCACTCATTATTTCTTTTTAATTCTACATTTTCTTTCCCAAGTGCTTCTAAAGCTGCTGAATGTATACTTTCCTTTAATTGATCATACATTTCCACTGCAGATTTATTTAAATTTAAATTAAGTTTTTATTTTAATCTTGAATGAAAAAGATGTTTTATACTCTCGTCATAGAGTAAACTTACTTTATCTCTTTGTTCATTCAAAAGGGTTGTATTTATTCTGTCTTCCGTTACTTTAATATTTTGTTTTTTTCCTACTTGTTAATATAAATTTTCCCAAAAGTATATAATGGTCACTTCCGCAATCTGGTTTTCTATACACTCTAACATCGTTCACTATCATATCATGTTTTTGTATCACAATTATATAATCAATTATTGATTTGAGACTTTTTGTTGGCTGTTCGCATGTGTATTTATGTATATCCTTGGAAGAAACTATTCATTATCATATAGCCATGTTGTTTACATAAACTTATCAATCTATCTCCATTGTCATTTTCCACTTTTTCCCCAAATGGTCCAATCACTTCATCTTTCATTCTACTTCCTACTCGACTATTAAAATCTCCTGTTATTATTACTTATTGATGTTTTTTTTTATTTTGTCCAACATTTCTGACAATTTGTCAAAAAAATCATTTTTCTCTATGGTTGTTGCATCCTCATATACTTATGGCATATACTCCTATTATTATAAGCTCTATCCCAAAAGTTTGAGATTTAATTTAATAATTTTTTTATCAATTTCTTCCCAAGACACTATATTTTTTACCAACTTATTTTTTATCAAAATGGATATACCTCTTTTTGCTCTACTAGTTTTTGGTACTCCACTCCAGATATGTGTATAATTTCCTAATTTTTCCTGTCCTTTCCTTTTCTTTTTTTTTTTGTTTCTGAGAGCACAATAATATCTGCATTCATTGCTGTAATCTCATCTATTACTTCTTGTTCTTTAGTGTTCAAGCCTTGAACATTCCATGTGACAATAGCAAAGGTCCGTTTTCGTAGCTTAAGTCTGTCACATTTAAATCCATCCGGCTGACATATTTTACTGAAGTACGTAGCGATATACTTTTTTGCAGGGCCAGTTGCCAGCCTGACGCCTAACCCCCAGACACAGAGGACCTGGGTTTTTTTTAGGGTTTGCTCCCTTGGCCGACAGGTCTCAGTTTTAAGGCGCTGAGAACTCGCCTTTCGTCCCATCCTGTTAGCTACACTCTATTAAGACTGTAGTCAGGGAGCACGACGAGAACGTAAGGTTAGGACTTGCTGGCAGAGCTGCTAAAAAGTCACAGTGGCATTACTCGAGATTTATTAAGGTATACATAGTCGGCATCTGTACCCTTCTCGAGGCCGTACCGACCATTTGCTCCCCTATTCATTTTCTATATTATTAATTATATGAAAGTTTCCAGGTCAGTTATTTTCTTCCGTCTATTGATTATTTTATTTATAAACTCCAGGTTATGTCCTTATTTGGGATATACACATTTTAATATAATCATCTTCATTAGTAATTATATGTTTGTAGGTTTCTACCGTTTCCCCTGCCACAGGATATATCCATACTCATCGCCACACTTATCGTTCAGACTTCTATAAATATAGGGGCTTCATCTCATCTCATCGCTACGTTGAACACGAGTTGAGGATGTTATTGTCATTATCAAGTTACACTACTGCTTAATGTTTATCATTTTGTCCTCAGACTTCAGAATCATAATTGTTAAGTTACGTGTAAATTGTTATTTTTCAGATTTATTTATGGACGTTGTGTAATGTTTTATGTTTTATTGTTGGACGTGTCTAAGTTTCATTTTAAAAGCAAAATTATTTCGAAATCGGATGTATGCTTTTTGCACCGTAACTTACTTCTAGATACATTTATTATATTTTTATCACAATATATACCTTAGTTTACTTTTAATGGTGAAATATTAAATATGGTCTTCTTCTTCTTCCTTCCAAGTATTAGGCCAAGGCCTGTTACGATCCTATAGAAAATTTTCCCTCCAGCGTTTCATAGGACGGCCCGGTGATCTTCGTCCTCTTGGTATATAATTATAAACAGCTTTGGGGATCCGATTTGAAGTCATTCTTTCAAGATGGTGTTTCCAATTTAGTTGGTACTGTTTAATATAGTATCATAATAAAATACAACAAACAGATCAGTCATGGACGGAAGAATAAACAAAGCAAATCTGAGTAATTAGAAATGTGAAAGTTTGACGTTTGTTAAATAAATTTGTCTGAACGCGCATCACCTACATTTTGAGGGGTTAGAGACCACTAGCACCCTCAGGAATATGACGTGTAAAAACAATGTAATACGACGGATACGAGTGTCGAAAACGATTAAATTTAAGTTCAACTTTTTACGTATAGTTTCCATAAGAGGGAGCGAGATGGGAAGAAAAATAAAAAGTAAAAACGGACCGAGATTAGTATTGAACCTATTGTCTTTGTAGTCGTAAGTTGATTCTCCACAGGGATTTAAAACCACTCATATTTAGTTCAAAACCGCATTTCGGAGTCGCCGAGAATCAAGTTCACGTTTAGCGCCGTCGACAAAAGAGGAGCGAGAAGGTGAAAAGTAAGCTGATGACAAGGAAATACGGATAAATTATATATGGGATTTTATATATAGGCTATATATATGTGTGTGCGTGTGTGTAAATTATTATTCGCTAAATTATGTAGACAATCATCCCATAAACATCAAATTATTTTACGAGCCTGAAAATCTTCAGACTCAGATCCCACGGCTAAACGTCCCTCCCGGAGGAATTTTCCCTTGGAAACGGTCGGGTTTGAACCTACGACCTTCGGACTAGAGATAAGGAACATCACCACTAAACTGACATGAAATTATGTAGTTCACAGTAATTTACAAGGTTTATAGTTCACTTGTCCACCGCTGTGGTCTCGAGGTAGCGTGCTGCCTTGTCACGCAGCAGGCCCGGGTTCGATCCCCGGTCGGGGCAGTTTTTCTGGGTGAGGCTTTTATCGGGGTTTTTCCTCACCTGTAAGACAAATGTCAGGAAAACTTTAAGGCCCAAACGGTCCCCGAAATCATATGGCCATCATCCTTATCATTATCATCCTTACCATTATCATTATCATCATCCTTCACCGGTGTGGAAAGCAACGGGAAGCTACCACACCTACACAATTCCCTAGTAAAGCTGCAAGCATAGCATGAAAATGCTGTGATTGCAGTGAAGGACCTGCCTTCGAGCAGAATTACTATGGATGGATAGTTCACTTGATTGACAATTACTAACTAAACCAAATATCAAACCACGTTATGCTCTAAGGTAGGTAACAGCCTTGTTGGCAGTCGAGGACAAACCAATTGTCTTTAAGTCGAAAGAGAATTATTTACAATTGTATTTGGTCTGAACTTTGAATGGGGATCGATACGGGTCAATAGTCCTCACCCGGTAAGAGGACAGTATTTATACTAGCGGAGACGTTAGACGCTGTCATGGACAGACGATAAAAATATAGGCTAAGTAACTTCTTTACCGTAAAATTCACAAATTAATAAGTTCGGAACAAAACTCCCCACTATCATATGTTATGGCTCAAGAAGCTTGCACTATGACGTCACATTGTAGTCGCGTGGAATATCCCGATAATGCAGGTGACTACAATTTTTGACCTAAAAATCCTATAACCCGATCGCAGCGCCATCTACGGGGTCCACTTTTGAATGTAAACCATCCCGGGATACTCTAAAAAAAATAAAAATAAAAACCGGTCCAGTAGTTTAGGCAATTTTCAATTCCTTATTGCTTTAATAAACGAATACTTCTAACTGTAGGATTTCGCTCTCTTTCTTGACAATTCCTACCTACGTTAGTTTAATAGAATATTCTGAGTTTCGTTGTCAAACATAGAACAATGTGAACGCTACACTGTTTTTTTTAATTTTCGTTTCAGGTGAACTCCTACACGTATTTATTTAAACACACAATGGATGACGGCTGATCACTCGCGCATCTCAAAACCTACATATAACATTTTCACGAAGATTGGTTGAACGGTTTTAGAACTCTGCAAAGGACAGACATATATACATATATGATATGAAAAGTAAAATAAATGCCTGAGTCGGGATTTAAACCCGAGTTTCTAAACTCTGTTCATTTAGGGCTCTAACCATCTGAGCTACTCAGGAATCCTAACTCAAACCTTTCTTTTTCTTATATATATATATATATATATATATATATATATATACACACACAGTATTATCAATTTGCACGAGAGGTAGTGGGATATCATTCCAATAGACATCTAATGGCCACTGTAAAAAGTAAGCATATTTAAAGAGAATATTTACTTATAGCAGTAACGCTTGTATAGTTAGATGTTATAACTGCATTTTTGACTTATGTCAATGAAGGTAAATATGACATGAAAAACAAATAAATGTCAGTGTCGGGATTTGAAACCGAGTTTCTAAACTCTGTACGTTTAGTGCTCCAAACATCTGAGTTACTCAGGAATCCTAACACCCAACATTTATATATTTCATATATATATATCCCGACTCAGGCAATTATTTTTTTTCATGTCATATTTGCCTTCATTGTCAAATGTCAAAAATATAGTTTTAAGTTCTATATTATAATATATATATATATATATATATATATATATACTAGAAAAAGGCCTACAATTCGGTTAACAGGGAGAAGTTATACAGTATGCTGCTGGAGTTCGGAAATCCTAAAATGTTTGTTAGACTTATACGAATGTGTCTAAATGGAACAGAGAGTAGGGTGTTTGTAGGCAAACAGTTTTCGGATAATTTAGAAATTCACAATGGGGTAAAGCAAGGGCATGCATTATCTCCTCTACTATTCAATTTTATATTAGAGCATGCAACTGAATCTTTGGAAAATGAAGAAAGCCTACAGCTCAATGCTAGTAATAGGCTGTAAATTTATGCTGATGATATGGTATTTTTGAGCGATAGCGGGGAGATATTAAAGGCCAACACGCACACACTATTGAGTAAACACTACGAAATTGGGGCTGGAATTAATATAAATAAAACTAAATATATGTTCACACATAGAAATGCGTTTATAGTTGAGATGGACAACTAATAACAAATGAAGGAAATTTTGAAGAAGTGGCTGATTTCAATTATCTAGGAACATTAATAATTACAAATAGGAATGAGATGCACAAGGAAGTTAAACGCAGGTTGAATTCTGGAAATGCATCCTGTTATATATTTCAGGAACTCTCGCCATCCCAACTCCTTTGAAAAAATGTTAAACTGAAAATAAATAAAACAGTTATTCTGCCAGTTATATTATATGGATGCGAAACATGGACTATTACTTTAATGGTGGAAAGAAGATTACGAGTGTTGGAGAATAAAGTTCTTAAGAAACTTTTTGCGCAAAAAAAAAAAAAGAGATGAACCGGTTTAAACTACATAATGGTGAGTTACATGATATGTATAAGAAGCCAGATATAATAAGACACAGTTAAGTCTCGTAGATTGCGATGGGCAAGACATGTGGCACATATGGGGATCAAAGAGTTGCATGGATGATTCTTGTAGGAAAACCAGACGGAAAACGCCCAGTTTGTTAGACCAAGAATGAGGTGTGAGAATAAAAAATTATGCATGTTTTGAAGGAAGTAGATATATACAGTGCATGAATGGGAAAACATTAGCTCAGAATAGGGATATATGGAAAGCTTATGTCAGTCCGTCCGTGAACCTACGGATTCGATAGAGCCACTGAGTTAATTATAGATTATTTTAATATTATATTAATTTGTATAAGTTAATGGAACCGACTTACGCATTCGCAGTCCATTTGTCACAGTTGATACATATATTATTCATTATAATTCCAAACATTTTAAAATCGTCAAAAGTTTCCTATTACAAAGCTATTATTATCAAGTCTTGACTAAGTAGCTTTGCTTTCAAAACTCGCTAAACTACCTTTTTTTTTTGTTCGCGATTATATATATATATATATATATCCATCCATAGTAATTCTGCCCGAGGGCAAGTCCTTCACTGCAATCATAGCATTTCCATGCTATGCTTGCAGCTTTACCAGGGAACTGTAGACGTGGTAGCTTCCCGTTGCTTTCCACACCGGTGAAGGATGATGATGATGATGATAATGATAAGGATGATGATGATAAGGATGATGGCCATATGATTTCGGGGACCGTTTGGGCCTTAAAGTTTTCCTGACATTTGTCATACAGTTGAGGGAAAGCCCCGATAAAAACCTCCCCGACCGGGGATCGAACCCGAGCCCGCTACGTGACAAGGCAGCACGCTACCTCGAGACCACAGCGGTGGATAGATATATATATTTCCCGCTACGTCTGGTAATAATAGAGAATATGTATAAGAAAAATAAATGTTTGTTCTGGATTATCAGCTGTGTGTTCATGCATTTGCTGGGTATTACGTAAGTCTACCTGTTTTACACACTTTTCTTTTAGTTAAAGATATTTGTGGACAATTCAAAACAAAAGTTAACTACACATTTTGTTATGTAGGCTGTTGTCCCAACAACTGATAACACTCAACAAACAAATTTGAACTTTTTGTCGCTCGCAGAAAATGAAAATAGGTGATTTTAGTTAATTGCAATGCGCTGATTTTGAATTTGAAGTCCGTTTTTCTCTATCACCTAGCAGGTTTTTTCTGCGAGGAGTGTTCAAACGTTTTTCGTTATATTTCGCATATTATTGCTTATCTGCACTTAGTTTCATTTGTTTGCAATAATTATTGCTAGAAGTAATTGATCTATGTAAAAACCAAATCACATAAGATCCAAAAAGTTATTTTTTTTCTAAGAAGAATAAATAAGTAGTTACGTTACAACACATGCTTAAATTGTAGCAAAAATCTCACCTTTCAAAACTCTTCTGGATGAATGAATTACGCCGATAAGATTCCAGCAGTAATCAGCAAACATGTGGTCACTGATTTCCCTTTATAACGCCTTTCCATTTCTAAAATGTCTTCGTGGAACCTTTCGCCGTGTTCATCACTGACGTCGACAAGTTCGGTGAAGAATCACTATGTTTAACAGGTCGCATGGCTGACTGGATATTTGGAATACTGAACAGAATGCTTCTTTTTAAAGTGAAACCAGATATATTGACCACACAGAAATAAGTCAGTGATGTGGTCCGAAGGTTCCCTCCACAACATTGGAATGGCAAATGGCATGCACGAAATGCGAACCTTTTAACCGCCTTATTAAAATCCTTTGGCAGAATTGTACAGCAAAAATTGGCGGCCCAATATTTATCAATATCTCCAAATTTACTATAGTTCCCGAAATATAAACTGCACGCCTTTATAAACTAGTTCTCTGCGCTGAGATTTTGATACAATATTCCCCACAAACGTAACAGGATAAATTAGGACGAATTCTTACAGCGACTAGACATTGCAAAATTATAAAAACACTAAATCTTACGTATTAAAATATATTATAGTAAATTGTTTTAATTCAATTTCTTTATAATGATACACAATAACGCATATATAGACACATTCACAATCAACAATGATCTAATGTAAGACAAACTGCACGGAACGAGGTATTACAAGCCATTACTTCACATATTTGGTAGTGGCAATCAGGAAATTTTGTATACCTGTGTATTCCTGAGGGCTTAACAATCCCTAAGAGAAATAAAACCGCGCAAAAGAAAAAGAAGGGTGAGAGACTCTCACGGAAACGATCACTTCTGCTAAAGGTTGTCGTCTGACTCCGGTCACGTGATTGGAAAAAACTAATATCATTTTCGTCTTCTGCGATTCCGAAAACATAGTTATTGATACATTTCGAGCCGGTGAGTAATTCTTTGTTTTTGTGAGTAATTAAACAAAAATACTAATAATTTATTCTTGTTCTAGGGATGGCGTGAGAAACGACGATACAATAATCACTGCACAGTGATCCACAATGTGAAAAAAAAAGCGGCAAAAATCTGGAACTAACTATTTGCTACCGAAATCATCCACATGAGTAAGATTAAAAATTATAACTGTATACGAAAATCTGGCTCGGAATAATTTGTGCCAGGACTTGTAATCAGTTGTTACACGTAATATATTAGTTAATGGCTAACAACTATTTGCGAGAGGAGACATGGAAAAATATATTAAACTATAAATATAGATAGGCGTATTAATTAGAAAAAGCAATAATAATAATAATAATAAAATAATAATAATAATAATAAGAAATAATAATAATATTAATAATAATAACAAATATTTATTATTTACAGATTTTCAAAGTTTACACATTTCCTTGCCTAAAGTTTAATTTACCTCTCCATTCGTCTTATCCATCCACTGCAGTTTTTAATATATTTATACCCATGGTGTTGATGACACTCGAAATCTCAGGGCACCTCGGGCTCGTCGAGCTTCAAGGTGTCCTAGAACTTCACGGGGTCTTCGAGTCTGTACGGGGTTTTCGAGTTTTTACGGGGTCTTCGAGTCTTTACGGGGTCTTCGAGTTTTACGGGGTCTTCGAGTTTTTACGGGGTCTTCGAGTTTTTACGGCTCTTCGAGTTGTGACAAGGCTCCCTCTTCAATAATATGAATGCGTAATTCTGTTTGACCACAATTATACGTATTGAGTTACATTAATATAATTGACAGATAATGTGTCAATAGTTTGACCAAAATGTGGAATACAAATTCAGGTTTTTTATGCTTAATTTAATCGCCCGAAAATTAGTGTAATAATTTGTATAACGGTTAATCTATTTAATGGATTTGTACCTCATCTACTTGTGCTTGTGTAGTAAATTGTTCACATGTTCCCCTCTACCGTAAAGTAAAAAGTTTGCTGATTCTTTGACATTTTATATCACTGTGCACTGGGCGGCTGGTAGCAGGAAAAACAACTGTATTTGTTGCGGCAGAATATCAGGAACCACATGCGGCAGTAGCCACGTCGGCGGCAGGTGAGCAATTACACGTATCGATATGTAACAACTTCAGGAAGTCTTTAGAGCAATCCCAGTATTATTTACTATATAACGTGTCCACAAATAGAGTATCATAATTTAAACTACTACTTTTTCGCTTTGGATAATTGTATCTAAATGAAATTGGTTACAATCAAAAGATAAACTCAAAATGTTTTGGGCATGTTAACAATGCCAACAATGGAGAATAACGCACAACAATACCGACACTAAACTAAATTAAATCATGTTTCTTGTTGTCGATATGGGTTACTTGTTGAATGTTTAGCAGACAGGTTAAATGTGAATGTTTGTTGTGCTTTTGAAACTGTGTTGTTATTAAATAAGTTTTAAGGAGTTATGGCGAACCCGTAAGAACACAGTAGGTGTGTTTTGGAACATCACACAACGCAGAATCCGATGCTGGTTCAGCGTGCTTTTAGGCGAAAGTTTCAACATCAGACTCCTGCACCCAAGTCAATTTTGAAGTTTTGCCGTGATTTTGTGGATCGTGGCTGCATATGTATTCAAAGGAAAAGCCATTAAGGGAGACGATCTGCCGATGCTGGGTTTGTGGATAAAGTGCGGGAGACATTTATTGAGTAGTCCCAAGAATTCTGTGCGTAGAGCTAGTCAACAATTAACACCACTAAATCCACCGTTTCTAAGATGCTACGTACACGAACTGAAGTTCCACGCCTACAAACTCCAATTAGTGCATAAGTTGAAATCTGATGACCATGCAAAGCGATTAAATTTCACTGAGCATTACACGGCACTAACGGAGGATAATGAAGAACTGTCATTAAAAATAATTTTCAGTGATGAGACAACTTTCCAGATTAGTGGAAAAGTGAACAGGCATAATGTTAGAATTTGGGGGAGTGAGAATCCAAACATCATTGTGGAAGTTGAAAGAGACTCCCCTAAAGTGAATGTATTTTGTGCCGTATCGAAACGTAAAGTCTATAGCCTATTTTTCTTTCTAGAGGCCACTGTCAACTGTGCAAACTATCTTGATATGCTCACTGAATGGTTATTTCCACAATTTGAACAAGAAGAAGGCAATGAATATATTTTCCAGCGAGATGGAACATCTCCTCATTGAAATTTGCATGTTTGGGAGCATCTGAATGACCGTCTTCCAGGAAGATAGAGTGGACGTGCCGGAGATTATGATAATGTTTTCTACAAGTTGCCACCGAAGTCACCTGACTTGACGGTCTTTGACTTATTTTATGGGGTTACATAAAAGATCGTGTCTATGTACCCCCATTGCCTTAATATCTGCAAAAAAATCCAGATTCGTATCATTACTGCCATCCAGTACATTTCTTAACATATGTTGGAGGGTGTGTGGCGAGAATGGGAATATCGCCTCGATGTCTGTAGCATCACTCGTGGGGGGCCACATTCAAAATCTATGAGGTATAGCAAAAACTTTTTGAGTTTCTCCTTTGATTGTCACCAATTTCATGTAGATACTATTATCCAAAGCGATGTAGTAGTAGTTTAAATGATGATATTTGTGGACACGGTATATAATATGCTGTTCCTGTAAATTTGACCTTATTATCTGAGAGAAAGGATGCAGGAGACTAAGATGATAATGAAAAAACTCGAAGGCAATTTCACATTAGATATTCGCTACTAAAACGGTTGTGACTATCTGGTAATTTATAAACACCGTTTAGAACTTATAAATTCTTTCCCTCGATTATTATAAAGTTTATTGCAAAAACATTTTTTTAAATCAAATTCAATTGGACACTTCAAGTATAAATACGATTATATAAAAACGATAAACATACAATTAAAGATGTTAGGACCAAACTTATTTCGTGACTATCTGACAATACCTGGACTATATAAATGATAGGCTATATATATATATATATATATATATATATATATATATTGGTTATGTTCTTCTCTCTAATTAAACTAGTCACTGTGGTAAATATTAAACGCAACTTTTAAATGTATCCTTGGTATGATGTTTCCACGAAAAGCGGCAGGTATGATACCGTGAAGTCGTGGAGATCTTTGCGTGAGGATGTGTACGGCGAGGGTGATGACAACCATTAATAATTGTTTATTTTTTATTATTTCACTCACTTCATAATTCATAAACAATATTAAAAAACCTCATAGTGTTATTTCCTATCTACATAACTTAACCATTAATAATACCTGTTTACGTAAAGTTTATGTATGAATTTTTAACTTTTTATCTTAGCAATATTTACTCATACGCGAATTATTATTTTAATATAATTACCTACTTATTAAAAAAATATGCATAACAGCATAGTTAAAAACTTTGTTCTGTTGTAAAGTGATCTCTATTTCAAGTACAAAACGCAACAAATCACTGTAACTGCTCTAATATCAAGATATTTTCAGAACGTTGTTTGAAACATAATATCCAGCAAATTTTGACGTGCACTCATATATTTATAACTGAAAGTATATATGAAATGTTTATAATGAACAATTAAATATTTATTTTTTGTTAGTAATATTTACAGACATCTGACAATGTGATATTGTTTGTTTTCTCGAATAAGTGGAAGAATAGTGAAAATATTAAAATATTAATTTCAAAATCAAACTGATCTTTGGAAATTGGAAGAATACCGAATAACAAATGCTGCATTATATTGGTTAGATCTACAAAAATATATGCATTTACATTGTAAACCTGTAAATAAATAATAATTATTAAATATCATATTTACTATTATTATATTATTACTGTTGTTATTGCCCGAAAATAGCCAAGACTAACAGCTGCTGCCTTACAGCTCAGTGTTGATTCTACAAGGGCTAGAGGAAGACAGCCTGGATGACAAATTACCTGGTCCTCCAGGTGTGGGTTTTTAGAAATTTATAAACACTCCCTCGAGATAATAAGTTTAACAAATTTATTAAGGATCCGTAATCTTTTATTATATTTATAAATCCCTGTTCTATAGATATAAAATTTGCACTGCTGTAAGACCAAAGAGAATAAAGTCGGACTGAATCAATGCAAGCAAAGTTTCAGTTGTAATATAAACAAACCTGCGTTTTCATTGGTCGAAAAGCTGTTTACATTTAAACGCGTAAGGAAATTGATTTCACATTCTAACACTGGAAATGAGCACCGCTGCGGTCTCGAGGTACCGTGCTGCCTTGTCACGCAGCTGGCTTGGGTTCGATTCCCGGTCGGGCAGGCTCCTGGGTGAGGATATTTCGGGGTATTTCCTCACCTGTTAGACAAATGTCAGGAAGCTTAGGGCCCAACGGTCCCCGAAAATCATCCGGCCATCATAATCATCATCATTCACCGGTGTGAAAAGGTTGTAACACTTTGGGTAGCAGAGATGTGTCATGTAACGTGGAAATGCAGCTCGTAGTACGAACATTTATACAGAATTGTCGAACCGCAGGAGAAACACCGCAAACATCTGTGCAACGTAATACTAGCCCCTATGCTGAGCCATAAACTTAAAAATCTAACTAAAATACAAGTATTCACTCTCACATCTTTCCAAGAACTAATGGAACACATTCGAGAAGTTTATCTTATAGTTTACTTAGTTATTAGTGTATTTTTTGTGTTAATACTGCACTTAGTGTAAATAAATACATATTCATTCTATGTTCGCTGCATTGTAATAAATTGAAGTTTGAAAATATATGTTGGATATGTTGGTTGCATTGGAACACAGAATATTCGTTAAAATCAATATCAAATATATTCATGGTATCTATCTAGACATAGCGTAGAAATGAACTTCCTTAGAGTAACAAGATTGGATCGGATAAAGAATTGAAGATATAAGAATAGAGTTATATATGTATCCACTGATTTAAAAATAAATCAAATAATACATATATAAATGGTTTAAACATATATAAAGAATGAATGTAACAAGATTATCAGAAGCAGCATTTAACTACAAGCCAAGAGGAACAAGGAACAACCATGAGGCGGAAGAGGCAGTTTGCTAGCCCGTGAAGTGATTCAATATTGTAAAGAAATGCATTCAAATAATCGTTAGGAAACGTATAAAAAACGTTGTAAATGGTTATAAATGACTTTAAAAATGAAACCGTTTGAATAAAATGCGATAAGAGTGAATGAAGGTTGGGTCTCGTACTGTTGAGCTCACAACTTGTGCAGTTAGTTGCACATCGGTTGAGAGTTAGTTAATGTTTTGTAGGAAATTATTTAATTGGATTTTAACATTTTACCGTTGAATTTGTCGAGTACCAAATACAGAAAATCTCTACAGAGGGAGCTACCAGTCCTTAAAATGTATTGTTTTTATTTCGGGCATCACAATACTAAGTTAGGTGTATTTTCTATACATGATTAGGAGAATAGCATTTTGTTGATTGAGTGTGCCACTATTGCACAAATTAAAGAAAAACACGAAAAGCGAAGTTATGCCGCTTTAAAGTAACAAACACAACCAATTAAGTAAACATTTTTTAATTTGCAGTTTTTTCCCCGGAGGTCAAATAGTCCCCCATTCGGTTTTCCGGGCGGGGACTACTTCAGGGAACCCATGCCAAAGTGGACTGCGATGGGCAGGACATGTGGCACGAATTGGGAATGAAAGACGTGCATGAAAGCTTCTTGTAGGAAACCCAGAGGGAAAACGCCCAGTTGGTAGACCAAGAATGAGGTGGGAGAATAACATTAACTATTACTCGATTATAATGGGAATGATTGGGAAGCATTAGCTCGGGATAGGGATATATAGAGAGCTTATGTCCGTGCGGCCATGAACCTACGGATTCGATAGTGTTAGTAAGTAAGCAAGCAATTTTTTCCGTTCCTTGTTAGGTAAATATGAAAATAAAAGTTTTTGTCTTATAAAAATAAAGGTGAACATAAACAATGAATATGTATTCTTTAAAATCACAGCCTAAAAAGTAGTAAGAGCTGTATATTATCCGACACAGCAGTACATTGACCTGCTTCCGTGTCATCCCGCGTACACTCGCTTCACGTCAGTCTGTGAGTTTCAGTTAATGTTTCTATGCGGGAATATAGCAATGATTGACAATGTAAGTGCTTCATTTGCTATTTGTTCCTGACTGTACATGGTTAGTATGTCATTTTTCAGGTGCCTACGTCCCAATATATTTTATAACACGAACTAACTCATACGTAACAAACAATGTTTATTTATTTCAATTGAAACTCTTCTAGTTGTTACGTCGGTTACTTTAGGTTTATTAGAACATAAAACTCTAACATGTATTTAATATTCTGCACCCCAAGATTTTTTGTGGTGGCAATTTATGGTGGTTCTGAAATGAGCTTTTGTAAATTCCAATTTTATTATCGCGTTTAATGAGTTCATAGGGGTTAAAACAACACATTTCAAGAAACAAAAAGAAATGGGGTTTTTAGGTGAGAATGTTTTATGCATGGTATCAGATATGATACTTCGGTCGCAATTAACATTTTGCTCTTTAATTAGTAACGAATATATATATAAATAACCGTAACATGCTTTGTGGCGAAATAGGGTTTGAAAATATATGGAGATTCAGTAATAATATATATATATATATATATATATATATATATATATATATATATATATATACACAGAGTATAACAGAACCTCGCCGAAAATCATAGGGGTGATAGGCCATCATAGAGGATCATTTTTTGTGAAGGAACATATAATCGCATACAAGTCGTTAATGAGTTATGCGCAGATGAAGGTGTTCACCCGTAAAGGTCGCAATTGAATACAAAAAATTGCACACACATACTTTTATAGAAAAAGACAAGTTTTTTACAATAAGGATTCAAACAATAAGTGTTTTGATGACGCCAAAAAGAATCCTGCCATGATCGGCCGTGCTGGGCGATCGTTGCTGCGACGGTATCAAACATGCAATGAAGCACAGGATCGACTGTTTGAACACTTATTGTAAAAATATGTCTTTTTCAGTAAAATTATATGTGTACAATTATTTGTGTTCAATTCCGACCCTTACGGGTGAACACCTTCATCTGCGCATAACTCATAAACGACATGTTTGCTACTACATGCTCCGTCACCTCTCTGCATGGCCTATCAATCCCTATTATTTTGTCGGTGAGTTCCTGTTACATATATATATATATATATATATATATATATATATATGCTGAAGCTGTGAAGGTATTGAATTTGATACCACCGATCATACTGAATTGGAGTTAGACCCGAAACGATAAAAAATTAAACGCCAAAGGTTACCTATGAATGTAGGAGGATTTACTACTTTCACAATTGCTTGTTGAAATAAAATTGAAACTTCACATACATTATTATTTTGCTCTCAATTTGTCATTCATCACGTCACCTTACGTTTTAAGTGCAATTATTAAAGACTGGCAGCCAATACTTTACTTTCTGTTATTAGTTGCTTCAGATACTGTACAATTCACCAATATTCAATATGTATCCTTCAATAGCTAAAGTTTCTGGTCGTCGTTGAAGTCCACGATTTTCGTAACGAGGTAGGACACTCCCATAACCGTTGAGAAATTGATACAAACATTCGCCGATTTGGTAACTTTCTATTAGAGTAACGTTGATGATACATTTGTTTTGCCGCTCTTGAATTACGACAAATTTCTCCTTAAATTAATAATACACCTTCATATTCTTCAATCGTGTAAGTTAATGAACTGCAGAGTATCGAATAACTGCAGCAGTTCTGGACACAAAAAACAAAAACAGATTGAAACACAGATAGAATCATGTAACCAGCAAACTAGAAAGGTGTTAATGTTGACGCCTCAGGTTGGCTGCCTTGAGTGGTTGGCGGGAGTTGTCAATGTTGGCCAACCTGAGTCCTCTCGTGGTTTGAACCGCGTGGCGTACGCACCCTCCTTGTGCTTGTGGAGCTCCTAGCGAGCTGTCTTGTGGTGTGTGGTCTCGTAGATGGCGGACGTGTTTAGTGGTGCGCCTCTGCACATAGTGTTTAAGCATCTACACGAGCACATAAATAAGTGTGAGTGATAAATTAAGGCTGAATTCAATAGCCACACATTATAAGCATTATTAAGTGAATTAGAAGAGTGACGCTCTGTGTAAGTGCTTTGTGAGAGAACTGAAAGCGACGAGAGCACGTGGTAAACTTACTGAACAAGACGTGAGCACGTGTAAATTTACTTGTTTAAATATAGTCTTATCTTCATTTGTTTAATTATTTGTGTCACAGGCATTTCCTAAAATACAGTCCACATTCCAGAGAGAAGAACTTTATCGCTACTTACAGGTTTAGAAATAAAGCTCAGTGAACAATTACCTGTATGTGTAGTAGGTATTTATTATTATTCTGCTACATATTTTTGTCTCCGGGCCGGATATAACAGTCGCCTTGTGAAAAATCGTGATATTGTGACACAAAAAAGTATACTTACGTGAAGAACTATATTAAACAAAGAAACAGTGAAAGCGTTACCACGTGGTGTTGCGGTGGTGATCAACAGGTGAAAGCGTTACCACGTGGTGTTGCCGTGACCAACTAGTGGACCGCGACCCCCGTGCAGAACTTTGAGCTTCGAGAAGTCTAGTTCCAGTGCAAGGAAGAAATATCATTTTGATAGTGAATTGTCTTAGAGTGAGCTATCCTTTGATATCAGCGGTGCTGTGACCTTCTAGCAGCGTGGTGTCCCATTCTAGAGTACCACAGATGTCTGGTCTATTGGAAATCCTAGTAGAGACCTAAAGATAAGTACTACTGCATGCTTGTATCTCCTATCTTAGAGCTGATATCCTACCTCATTCAGTATTGAGTCGAGCTGACATGATATTTCAAAATTCCATATTATTTGTGTGATTTATATATATATTTTAATTATTTATATAAAATATTTGTGTTATAGTGTTCGGTAATTTGTTATTTATCAAAATGTCATTTGAAAGTGAGGCAAAGGCTATCAAAAAGCGAGGCATTCTTAAAAGAAGCCTTACTAATTTGGAAAATTATATCAATAGTGAAACCATTTCCCTAAACACCCTAGTAGCTAGACAAAGTAAGCTAGGAGATATTTGGGAACAGTTTGAGGCAGTTAGGAATTTTCTTAGAGCTTGAAGTAGATTCAAAGCCAGGTCAGGATCATGCAAGGGATCATGAGGATTTTGAAAATGAATATTATGAGTTGTGTGGCAAGGTGCAGGATTTAATAGAAAGTCTTCAAAAACCTACAGATAGTCATGGTTTTGATGAGTCACGTGCATCTAGTAGATCGAGTTGTAGTTTTAAAGTTACCGGCTATTCAGATTCCCCATTTCCAAGGAGAATTGACTGAATACCTCTCATTTAAGAATACCTTTGAGTCCCTGGTGATTAACAATACCAACTTAGATAATGTTCAAAGGCTTCATTATTTATTATCGTCACTTGAAGGCGAACCTAGGCAATTACTCAGTAATTTAGCGATAACTGAAGGCAATTTTGGTACCGCCTGGAAGTTAATTCAGCAAAGGTACGACAACAGACGCATGATATTGTCTCAGCATGTTAAGTGCTTACTCAGCTTACCTTCCTGTAGTACAGGTACTGCTGCAGAGTATAGGAAAGTACTTAACCAAGTAAAGGCAATATTAATGCCATAGAGAATCTTCGGAGTGATGTTCTGTTATCAGATCTAATGTTGCAGGAAATTATATCGAGTAAAATGAAAGGTATTCATAGGTCAGAGTGGGAAGCTAAACACGGTTGCTACGGATATCCCTAGCTTAGTCGAGTTTTATGGAATTTTTGGAGAGAAAAGGCTCAAACTTTGGAGCTCAGTGAATGTAAAACATTGTAGTGAATGAGAAAAACTAGATGTAAAGCCTAAAGTCAAATCTTTCCATATTGCTAATGACAGCAAATCGAGATATTGCCATAATTGCAAATCAAATAAACATAATTTAACAGATTGTGAGGAATTCAACCAATTAACTGTAGATGATAGAGTACATTTAGTTGGTCAGATTAGATTATGTTATAATTGCTTTTCAAAGGGGCATACAGCGAGATTTTGTAAAGAGAAACCTTGTTCCAAATGTCAACGCAAACACAATACTTTAATACATTTTGAAAGAAAGCCTAATGTTGAGCATCCAGCTATTGTGTCTCCCACTGCTATGAAGATAACCTCCGGGCTAGGCTCAAACGTACTTCTTAGCACTGCCTGTGTTAATGTGAAAGATAAAGTAGGGCGGTTAGTTAAGGTTAGAGCGTTACTGGACTCTGCCAGCTAGTTATCTTTTATGACTACAAATCTGTTGAGCAAGTTGGGTCTTGCAACCCAATCGTGCAAACTTCCTATTGTGGGTATTGGAGACTCAGATGTCTCTCCAGTCAGTCTTACATGTAAGGTGCAATTGTTGTCCAGAGTGTCTAACTATAGGTTGAACTTGAATTGTGCTGTCGTAGAGAATATCACATCTCAATGTCCTGCCACCGAGATTGATCATTCAAACTGGAATATTCCATCTAACATGTGTTGAGTGATCCAAACTTTAATAAACCTGCTACGATTGAACTTCTTCTCGGCGCAGGACGTGTACCATGATATTGTTGTTCTGAGACTTTGAGAAGGAAGGGATACCCCACGTTGATCAAAACAGAGTTTGGTTACATATTTTCAGGTGCCTTTCCTGAACTTTGTATTAAGAAAAGAGTAGATCATCGTTCGGTAAATTTTGTGAAACTTGATTCTCTGGATAAAAAACTGGAAAGGTTCTGGCAGCTAGACGAACTGCAAAACCCTGTTCTTAGTCCAGAAGAGAAAGCGTGTGAACAACATTTCGTTGAAAACATCCAAAGAGATGAATCTGGTCGTTTATTGTGAAGTTACCTATACGGCTTGATGTTCGTTCGGTCGCTGAATCTAAGCACACTGCTATTAAGAGATTTAAGCACATTGAGAGTAAGCTTGATAAACATTATCAATTAAAGGAACACTATGTCGGATTTATGAGAGAATACAGCGATCTGGGACCACATGGAGCTTGCACCTCCCGTAGAAGGAAACAAGAGTACGTTCTACTTACCGCATCATTGTGTAATTAAAGAGTCTAGTACAACGACCAAATTACGAGTTGTTTTCGATGGAAGTTGCGAATCTTCTATGGAGTTTCCTTGAATGCTACGCTCATGGTTGACCGTCTATACAACCAGAACTGTTGTCTACTGTCATGAGGTTTCGTACTTATCAGGTTGCGCTATCTGCCGAAATAGCTAAAATGTATCGTTGCATATTGGTGCACCCCGACGACAGGGACTTGCAACGCATCGTCTGGCGTGAGTCACCTGATGAGGCCTTAAGGGAGTATCGTCTTACTACCGTGACCTATGGCACTGCTCCAGCGTCGTTTCTAGCAACAAGATGTTTGCTTGAATTATCTAAGCAATGTAAGGAATCACATCCTATCGCTTCTGATGCCATACAGTCTTGTTTTTATATGGACGATTTCATTTGTGGGTCGGATACCGTGGAAGGTGCACAAGAATTACAAGTTAAAGTGTCTTCTGTGCTAGATAGTGCCCAATTTCATTTAAGAAAATGGAAGTCAAATTGTCCAGACGCTCTTGTTAATGTTCCAGAAGAAGACAGAGAAAACTCTAACCCCTTGTAATCTTACTAAGGAGGAAGCAGTCAAAACTTTAGGTATCATTTGGCATCCCTCTTCTGATGAATTCCAAATTCAGATCAAGATCAATCCAGATCAAGGAAGGATCACCAGAGAAACATTCTTTCCACTGTAGCTTCAATATTTGATCCTCTTGGTCTCTTAGGGTGTGTGGTAGTGAAGTGAAAACTCATCATCCAAGCTCTTTGGCAGTTAAAGGTAGAATGGGATGAGCTATTGGAACAATCTTCTTCTATAGTGCAACGTTGGTTGGAAATCTGTAATGAGTTGTGTGTGTTAAATAATATTCGTGTTCCTAGAAATGTAATGCCCTATGTTAATGCAAAATGTGTGGAAATACATGGCTTCTGTGATGCTTCAGAATCTGCCTACGGCGCCTGTATTTATATTCGTAATGTATCGCAAAACAATCAAGTATCAGTGCATTTGTTGTGTTCTAAGTCCAGAGTTGCACCATTGAAGCAACAGACTATTGCTCGTTTGGAACTCTGCGCCGCGTTGTTACTTGCTAATTTGATGTCCAAGGTCATTGAGTCTTTAAAAACTTCCTGAGTATAGAGTAGAGCAAAGTCTTCCCTTTGTTAAGGTAGGTTTGGACTACGGGGGTCCAATTGTAATAAAGGGAGACAACCCAAGATCTAAGGTGAAATTCAAGGCTTACATAGCACTTTTGTATGTTTAGTAACTAAGGCTATCCATTTAGAAGTTGTCAGGAGCCTTACTACTAAGGACTTTATTGCTGCCCTCTATATATTTGTTGCCGCCGCAGAGGACGCCCTTGTGTCATATTGAGTGATAATGGTTCAAATTTTGTTGGTGCCAATAACGAGTTATTGAATTTTGTCAAGAATCATGCGAATGCTATTACCGAGAACATAGCAAATATGAATATTGAATGGAGATTTATTCCTCCTTCTAGTCCCCATTTTGGTGGACTTTGGGAGGCAGGAATAAAATCGGTTAAATCCCTTATGAAAAGGACTATAGGCAAAACTATTCTTAGTTTTGAAGAATTGTGTACTTTGTTGTGTCAGATCGAGTCTGTACTAAATTCTAGACCTATCTGCACGCCCAGTGAATCCCATGAAGAAATGTACCTAACTCCCAGTCACTTCCTGGTCGGTAGACTATTAACTAGCACTATCCCTCCCGATATAGCCAACTGTCCCCTTTCCTACGATACAAGGTGGAAGGTAGTTCAGGCTCTCTACAGGTCTTTCTGGCAACAGTGGTCCAGACAATACCTGCAGTCGCTTCAGCAAAGGAGGAAATGGCTGTCTGCCGGAAGATGGTGCCCAGCTGTCGGTGATCTTGTGATCCTTCGGGACGACAACTTACCACCTCTGGTATGGAAGACTGGTGCGATCCAACAGCTTCACCCCTGGGATCGATGGTGTGGTGCGAGTGGTCACCCTTAAGACTAAAACTGGATTACTTCGACGAGCAATTGTGAAACTTGTTCCCTTACCCAGTTGTGTTGAGAGATTCACCGATGTGTTAAATCGTGAGATCTCTCAAAGGGGGGAGCATGTTGACGCCTCAGGTTGGCTGCCTTGAGTGGTTGGCGGGAGTTGTCAATGTTGGCCAACCTGAGTCCTCTCGTGGTTTGAACCGCGTGGCGTACGCACCCTCCTTGTGCTTGTGGAGCTCCTAGCGAGCTGTCTTGTGTGTGTGTGTCTCGTAGATGGCGGACGTGTTTAGTGGTGCGCCTCTGCACATAGTGTTTAAGCATCTACACGAGCACATAAATAAGTGTGAGTGATAAATTAAGGCTGAATTCAATAGCCACACATTATAAGCATTTATTAGTGAATTAGAAGAGTGACGCTCTGTGTAAGTGCTTTGTGAGAGAACTGAAAGCGACGAGAGCACGTGGTAAACTTACTGAACAAGACGTGAGCACGTGTAAATTACTTGTTTAAATATAGACTTATCTTCATTTGTTTAATTATTTGTGTCACAGCATTTCCTAAAATACAGTCCACTTTCCAGAGAGAAGAACTTTATCGCTATTTACAGGTTAGAAATAAAGCTCAGTGAACAATTAGCTGTATGTGTAGTAGGTATTTATTATTATTCTGCTACAGTTAATAACCCAGATTAATGTACAAAATGAAGAAATTAAAAGAGAATTGTTAACCCAGATCAGTTCACAAAATGATGAATGTAAAGGAGAATTACTAACCCAGAATGAGAAACTACATGAAAACATTTAACAATTTAAAGAAAACTTTAATTTAGTAACACGGGAAATAAACACAGACATTTCTAGTATAGAACAAAGAGTAAATGAACAAGAAGACAATTTACATATAATTGATGGAGAATTTCGTCGCGTGAAAGAACATTGGGAGGAAAAACTTGATCAACGTGCAATGGAAAATTTTCGTAGTGATTCTACCATGAGAATTGAAGTTCGACAACCGACTGACGTCCAAGTCGACATGAAATTAAGAGCTCCAAGATCGACGGTTCCACATCATGGGACACATTTAAACGGCAATTTAACACCATCTCAGCACATAATGGTTGGACAACGGAAGAAAGGAGATGACCCAATTAATCGCCTCCTTACAAGGATCTATTGCAAAAATTCTAAGAAGCCTTCCAGGAGAATGTCGCGCCGAGGACATATTGGACGTCACCTTATTTGAGCCTACCGCGCCCAGCTGAAAGCCCGTGACCAGCGCGTCGGGGAGTCACTGCACGAATACACCATGGCCATTCAACAACTAGCCCGCAAAGCCCTCAGCCAACTCCCAGTAGTGTTCATAGACGGAGAGGCGGCATCCGTTTTCGTCTGCAGTCTGAGGGACCGTGAAATTAAACAACACCTGCTGCTGGCGGAACATCAGGCCATTAATGGAGCACTGAATGCGGCATTACGTCTAGAGGCGGCAAAGGAGACAAACACGCTACCTCGACAGGGAGGCGTCGCCACGAGTGAACGACTGATTACAATCGACCGCCGAAGAGCGACGCTTACCACCACACTAGCGTCGGAGGTACGGAAGACCGACATGCTGGAATTGTCGTAGATACGGGAGCGTCGCTGACCATCGTGCGACCTGAAGTAGCAGAAGGGTTGGCTGAGAGGACGCCGCTACGGAGGTTTGAGCTGCGAACCGCGTCATGGGACAATATGCCTGTGGAGGAGGTTCTCCTGGAGTTGGTCCTGGGAGGGTGCGTCGCCGGAGTTACCGAGGACGTCATCTTAAGCCTTGGACGCCTGAGAATGTACGACGCTACTGTGGACATCAGACAACGAGTACTCGCTTTGGAAGTAATAGGGTCCTACTCAATGTCGAGAGCAGCGGCGAGGGACAAGCAAGTTCGAGATGGAGGCCAGCCTCGTCGCTACTAACGTCGTCGTCGCTTTGAGGCCGGCAGCTATTACAACATGCGGCGTCCGCCCCTCAAACGACAACCAGCTAAACGGGGAGGGGC